>VWYO01026373.1:88021-106768 GCA_013400275.1 Rhadina sibilatrix | reverse complement strand
AGGAGGAGGAGGAGGAGCAGAGGTGAGAGGTCAGGGCAATATTTACTTTCACTTTTCTCAAGTGGGGAAACGGCGGCGGAGCAGGAAAGGGCTGCGAGGGACGGGGCTGCCCGGGGAGCTGCTGTCACAGCGGCACGGAGCCCCAGGAGCCGGGGCCTGCCGGGGACAGGAGCCTCCAAGCCCACACCTGGGGGCTGGGGCTGGTGGGTTCCACGCCAGGCTCCGTCTGGGAAGGGCTGGGCGGGCAGGAGCTCTGCAGAGCCTCTCCGGGGCACCCAGGAGCCCCTGGCACAGCGGGCCCGCCCCTCTGCAGAGATTTTTAGGAGCTGGCAGGTGGCGCGGGGCACAGCCGGGTGACAGAAGCTCCACAGGGGCAGCTCTTGGGGGAACCTTCTCGGTCAGGGAGCGGGGAGATGGAGCCGGGTGTGCCCGCGGCAGGGGCAGGGCTGCACGCTGAGCTCTCCCTGAGTGTGACAGCCACCGACACTGTCCCCGTGTCACAGCCCGGGCAGGCCCCGGCGGGAGCACAGCCGGGGCTGCCCTCGGTGGGAACCCGCACCGGGAACACTCCGTGCGAGCGGGAGCTGAGCGCGGGTCCAGCCTCTGCCCCTCCGTGTGACCTGGAGGGGCTGGCAGGGCTCTGCCAGGGCTGCGCCAGCAGCTCCCACCGCCCTGGGCTCCAGCCCTGCAGGGGGATCAGCGCCGGGAGCGCTGGGCTGGGTGCGGGAAGCCCTGGGGAGGCTCAGGAGAATCAACCCCAATTCCCCGGAGAGCGGCAGAGGCCGCTCCCGCTGCGGACCGGCACGGGCTGAGTGAGGCCAGCAGCTCGCTCCCCTCGCAGCTCCCGTGCGTCCCTGACAGCGCGGACACCCCAGTTTAACCCCCTCAGTGCCAGCCTGCCCTGCCCGGGGAGGGCAAACAGGAAAGCCGCGGGGCAGCGCTGGCTCCTGTCGGGGGGGAAGCGCGGCCAGCGCGGCCCCGCGGCCGCCGTCACTCCCTGACTCAGCGAGGGAGAAGTTCCTCCTGTCATTTCCAGCCTGGGGACAGATTCCTGCCGGGGAGGTTTCCGCGCAGCCCTTCCTGCCCCCGGTGCGCGCTGTGCCCAGCGGGGGAAGGGCAGGGACCTGCGGGTGTTTCCCAGGTGCGCCCGAATCCCCTCCCTGCTTCGCTTCCACCTGGGAATGAGCTGCCGAAAGGTGAGTCTGAGGGGGATTCCTGGGCAGCGCTTTGGGTTGTTGGGATTTGCGTGGGGGAGTTGCGGGCTCTCAGCAGGGTTTGCCTTGGCAGGGTTTCCCTTTGAGCCCAAAGTGGCCGATTTGCACCTCAGAAAGGGAGGCTGAGATTCTGGGAGTCGGCAGCTGGGGAAGCTGTGGTCAATGTGCGCTGCTGGCAGGGCTCAAGCCCAGGTGAGGGTACCGAAATCAGCGTTTCTTTGCGTGTTTTTGGGGGGGGGGGAAGAGCCCAGGGGGCCGGGTGCTTGCCCAGGTAGCCAAATAGGAGGGGCTCAGGTGTGGCCAGCTGGTGTGAGGAGCTTTGTCCCCGCGGCTGGGCAGATCTGGCGGTGTCAGAGCAGAGGAGCGGGGCTGGCTGCGGAACGGGGATGTTACAGTTCAACCCCATAAAACACGCCGGCTGTCTCCTCCACTCAGTCGTTGGCCAAGTCCCCAAAAAGTCGCGGTGACAGGAGCAGAGGATGGAGCTCTGCCCTCATGATCATATTTCCTGTCTCTGCTGGCTTATGTCACAGCCTGGAATGTTAGCTGGTCAAAAAGAAAAAAAAAAGAAAAAAAATAGCCTGCGAATTTCCTTTTGATTTTTTAATGGAAGTGTGAAGAGGTGGGGAGGAAAAGGGAGCGTGCCTGGAGGTTTCTGAACTGCCTGGATTATTCTTGTGGTTAAAATGTGTCATTTCACAGGTTGCAAGTCTGTGCTGAAGTTAAAACGTAGAACTGTGGAATGGTTTGGGTTGGAAAGGACCTTAAAGGTCCCTTCCCTGGAGGTGTCCAAGGCCAGGCTGGATGGGGTTGGAGTAGCCTGGGACAGTGGAGGTGTCCCTGCCCCTGGCAGGAAGGTGGAACTGAGATTTAAGGTCCCTTCCAACCCACAGCATTCTGTAATTCCATGATGAACCCAGAGTCAGCCAACCGCCAGTGAGATCTTTGCCAAGTCCACCTCGGGATGAGGAACCCTTTTGTGTTTGCCTTAAACCTTCCCAAACTCCCGACTTCTGCTGCCTGCCCTCCTGAATTTCCAAAGGAATTTAACACCAGAGGCACGGCCCGTTTGTGAGCCTGATGGAGCTGGGAGGGCCAGATGGACAAACATCCCCAGCAGCTCGCTTGGCCGGGAGATGCCGTGGCAGGAGAAGGGGCACTGCAGGTGCCCCAGCTGCGGGGCTCCCTTGCAGCTCTCAAGGAGTTAACCCAGCAGCAGAGAGGCCGAGCCCTCTCCTGGAGTGTTGGGCTCCCCTGGCAGCTGAGGAGCCTCCTGGAGCAGGGAATTGTGTTCAGAGCCTGCCCAGTGCTGACAGGCCCAGACTGTCTTTAAAACTCTCATAGCAACCGAGGGGCTCGGGCCAAGCTCGCCGGGCTCACGGGGAGAGCGGGGCAGCAGCCCCTGCCTTGTGCCCGGGGCCATAATGAGGTGCTGCTACAAGAGCTTGTGTAACTCTGCTTTTCAGGGCAGCAATTGTGTGGCAGGGACAAGTTCTGCGCGGCAGGGACAAGTCCTGTGTGACAGGGACAAGTCCTGTGTGACAGGGACAAGCTGGTCCCGTTGCTCCCACCAGATGAATCCCCCTGGAGCCGAGGTGGCAGCGGCTGGTGCTGGGCTCAGCTCAGCAGTGCCAGAACAAACTCCCCGAGAGAGAAACAAAAGGCTGAGGCTGTTGTGAGGGCTTCCAAGGGTGTTGTGTAACTCGGTTCAAAACAAAGCAAAAACCAATTTAAAAAAAAAAAGAGGGTAAGAATGAGCCCAGCCCGGGCTGCTGGGTTTGGCCAGGTCGGGTGGAACTGCAGGGGCTTGGCAGAGGGGGTTGTTCACCTCTGAGTGTGAATTCTGAGGGTGTCCCCGGGTTTTAGCCATTCACTGCCTCGCAGGCTGGTGGCAATGAGCTCTGTGTCAAGCCTGTCACTGAAATGAGGTTTAATTGCCTTTTAATAAAGGGATGGGCTCCCTGGGGAGGGGGGGAGTCCTGCTGGCATGGGGGGCTTTGGGCAGCTCACCTGCCCCAGCAGAGATTGCTCTCACCCCCCCGAGCTACTGAGATCTATTGGAAACCAAACAATTCTGGCTTGATTCCCTTCTTCTCCCGAGATTTTAAAAAAACCCAACCCATTATTTTTATCCCAAACTGCAAATTTTAACACGAGAAGGAGCAGAATATTGGTTCCTTCGTTCATCCCTGTGAATTCCTGCACCACTCTCTGCAAATTCCCGTTCCAACCACGACACTTGGGCAGATTATCTGCTTGAGCCATCGTGTCACTGAAGGGGATTTCATATTAATTTCCTTGTCACTGAGTTTGTTCTCGTCTGTGTGGGATCATTTGGTTGGAAGTCTTGTGATCCTTAACGCTGCTCAGTTGGTCTTCGCTTCTGGCTTCAAAAAAGACAAAAGGGAGCAGCACTCCAGCGCTCCTGGCTTTTCCAAAGTCACTGGTTTTCCTCAAACCTGGGAGGTTCTTTTCGGCCAAGCACCTTGGCTGGGTTGTTTTGGTGGAAGCTCCACAGGTTTTGGGCCAGAGAGAGCTCCAACTGCTGAGTTTTGGCTTTGCCCACCCCAGCCCTCGAGCTCTGGAGGGATGTTTTGGGGATCTGGGGGAGCAGTCTGTGGTTGCAAAGGGGGGATTTGTAGAACAGAACCAGCCGAGGGGGCTGCGCTGGCTCTCACGAGTGCTTTTGTTGTGTTTTTGGAGGAATCCCCTTCCGTGATGCGTCCTTGGGTTGGCCAAAGGAGTCCTGCCACAAATCCAGCCGTAGCTGCTCCCCCTGTGGGATCCTCTGTGGATTTTATGGAAATTCCCTGGTCAGTTCTTAGCCCGTCTCGGTGATGAGCCCGCTCAGGGGTGACAGGGTGGCTTTGACCCTTGAGTTGAGCAGTGCCCTGGGGATCTGTGGCCAGGCTGGGATGGGTCCCTGGGGCAGAGCTGGATCCGAGGGTGCCGCGGGGCTCTGGGGGCAGCCAGGCTCCTGCATCCCCGTGAAATATGGCCTCACACGTCCTTGAAGGATTTATTGTTTTCCGGGCACGGCTGGAGCCCGTCCGACAGGCTGGATCTGGGAAGGAAGTGACTCAGTTGCTCTCCAGACAAGCGCAGCTTTGAAATGCGGGGAGGCAGGAGGCAGCTGAGAGGCTCCGGCTGGCTCCCGGCGGAATTCCCGGCGTGGCTCTCACTCCTGGTGGGCTCGGGCTGGGATGGGCAGGGGCTGGGAGGGAGAAGGCCGGGCTGGGCAGCGGCCACGGTGCCTGGGGACGCCGAGGGGTGAGGGTGTCAGAGCGCAGCAGGTGACAAGGGGAGGTGGGAGCGCCAGGAGCAGGCGGGGGCCGGGAGCAGCTGGAGAGCCCGTGGCCGATCGATTGCCACGCCAGGGGCACCGTGAGGGGCACGGAGCAGCAGCTTCCAGGGCTTTCATGGAATATTTTCCACCTCCAGAGGCAGAAACACTCTGACCCTTCCTGGGTGAGCAGTGTGGGTGCTGCAGCTCCCCTCCTGTCCCCCACGTTGTCCCCACAGCGCCGGTGTCTGTGCCCTGCTCTGAGCCACCCGGGCTGCTGGAGTTCCTCAGGTTTTTGGGATGTCTCACCCATCAGAGTGCCCAGCCCCTCTTTAGCCTCAGACCTTCTGGCTGGTGGCAGATGTGGACGTCAGCAGCTGCTTTCTCCATCTCGTGATCAGCTTGGTTGGAGAGAGAGAGGAGTTTTCAAATGACAGAGATCCTTAGCAGAGAAACGAGAGTTAGTGTTAAAAATAAAGAAAACAAGACAGCTCGTTTCATCTAAACAGAAGGGTTATTAAACAGGCTTGAATTAATCAGAGATCTGCCAGAGCTCTGAAATTGAAAAGCAGGGCAGAGGAGCACACGAGTGTGAAGGAGCCACTTTCCCAGGCAGACACTGATGTCCCAGCACTCTGGGAGAGGAGAGGACGTTCAGCTGCTGGTGGCACGGGGAGGAGATGGCTCCAGGCTTTGGGGTTCTTGCCTGGACCTCAGGACACGTGTCTGGGGGCAGCTGCCACCCCTGGGAGCCCCCAGACCCTGCCTGGCAGGCCGTGGTGGGACCGTCCCAGGGGTGGTCCCTGCTCCTGCTGGGTGGAGCAGGCTGGGCAGGGACCGAGCTCTTTGACCCTGCCCAGGCTTCAGGCCCCTTGAAACTCTGTCAGAAACAGAACCAAGGCCCCGAGGGGTGCCCTTGGGAGGGCAGCCAGCCCTGGCAAAGAGGCATTTCCCTGCTGTGGCTGCTGAAGCTGGTGGTGGCTGCAGCTCCCAGGCCCTGGAGGGTTTTCCAGAGCTGTGCAACCCCCGTCCTGCACCGTGTGCCTGCTCTGCTTCTCCTTCTCGTTTAAGGGCTTTCACAGTTGTGTTCTGCCTCCCCAAATCCCCCTGACCCCACAGCGGCTCCTGGGTGACCATTCCTCCCCAGTTCGTGGTGGGAATGCTGGGGCTGTGGCCGGCAGCGGGAGGGAGGAGGGGAGCAGGGAGCCGGTGCTGGGCAGGGAGCAGGAACGGAGCAGGAGCTGAGCAGGAGCAGAGCTCTCCCTGCGCGGTTCCTGCACTGCCCACCCTGCTGGCTGCATGGCCTGGGGCTGCTGATCCCAGGAGATGAACCAATCCCAGTGGACAAACCAGTACCAGTGGACAAACCAGTACCAGGGGACAAACCAATCCCAGGGTACAAACCAATCCCAGGAGATGAACCAATCCCAGGGGACGAACCAATCCCAGGAGATGAACCAGTCCAGGGAGATGAACCATTCTCAGGAGTTAAACCAATCCCAGGAGATGAGCCCCTCCTGGAGTGCCAGGGAGTGCCACCACCCCCAAGGTGCCCAGGGCCGCTCCCCACGGTCCCCGCGCCGCGGGCTGAGGGAGCCGGCGCTGCGCAGCCGGGGATGCAGCAGCCAGGAGCCGTCCCAGCAAAGGCACCATCCATTTCCTGCTTTGCTTAGGTAACAGCGCCGTGGCCGCTGTGTAAACACCCCTGGCTGCCGGAGGGAGCCAGGGGATAACGAGCGCCGCTGCTGCCAGGGGCTGGCACAGCCCAAGGAGCTCTGTCGCAGGATTCCTGCTTAATGGAGTGGCTGGGGACCCGTTTAATTTGGAGCTGGGGCTCTTCACTCGCCTGTGGTGTGCTTGGAGCCAGGCCAGGAGAAGCTGCTGCTTATTTTCCTCCCGCAGTTCGGTGGCCGCTCCCGGGGCTGCTCTGTAATATTCTCCGGTAATAAACTGCAGCTGGATGTCACCTGGGGACACGGCGCTGGGCTGGGGCTCGGGAGATAAAACTCCCTGCCGTGCCGCTGGGACCTTTCGCTTAGCCTTGGGCAAATCATTCCATCGTTTAATCTGCTCGCACCTAAGGTCAGCAGCCATTAAATTCCGTTTTGTTGGGAATAAAGCCCATGAATAATCAACCGATGCTCAGGTGCAGCAGTGGAGAGGTGGATACAGCTCAGCCCGCCGGGGCTCGGGGAGGAAACCAGAAAAAGCACTTTCTGAGGCACATAAAGGTGACCCAGACTGCCCGGAGGGGTTGTGGGTTCTGTTTCTGGGGGTCCCTGAGGGCTGTTTGTAGAAGCACCGCTGGAGTGATGGCTGTAACAGCCGGGCCTGGCGGCTGGGGGCTGCCTTGGGCGCTCACAACTCTCTCTCCAACTCTTCCGACATCATCCAAAGCCAGCGACCTGTGTCGGCAGCTTTGGCTGAACCTGAGCCTCCACAAAACTTGACTAAACCGGCCGTGAGACTTCAGAAGCATTCAATTCCCCCTCGGTGTCAGCCTGGAAAAGCGGGCTGCGCTCTGCTCCGCGCTCCAGCACGTGTCAGGTGTCACCAGCCCCCGGGGAGTGCCCGGGGTGTAAAACCCTCCTTCCGCAGCCCCCCGGCCGGGCAGGGTGATGGATCAGCATCTCCCGGGGTGTAAAACCCTCCTTCCGCAGCTCCCCGGGCCGGGCAGGGTGATGGATCAGCATCCCCCGGGGTGTAAAACCCTCCTTCCTCAGCATCCCCCAGCCGTGCACTCACTCCTGCCAGCTCCGGGCTCCCGGAGCAGGTGCCGAGTGTCCCCGCGGGGACAGGGAAGGTGTCCGGGGCTGGATTTCCCTGGAAGCCCCGGGGGGGTGGCCGCTGGGTTAAATGGCTCCAGCTGTGAGGCACATCTGGGTGACAGCCACCGCTGTGCCGCTGCTTTGGATCCCCGCGGGGATGGGGGCTGAGGAGCACAGCCTGCCCAGGCAAACCGGGGACAGCGCCGGGGATGCTCCGTGTCCTCGTCCCGCGAGCTGCAGCTCCAAACGTGGGGCCCTGGCTGCATTTTCTGCTTCTCTGGACCTGCTGGGATGTGTGTGTGCACGGCAGGGAGGTGCAGGGGGAGAGCTCTGCACGGCGTGTGTTGTATAAACAAATATCTGGGCTCTGGAGAAATTCTGTGCATAATTGCTGGGACGGTGTTTGTTATCAGGGAAATGCCTTTTGGTGGCTGGGCTCTGTTCTTCCCCTCCTCTTCCTTGTCCCGGGCCTGGAGGAAGCAATAATCACAATGCTGTGTTTTGCCCTCTTAACTCTTTCTCAGGAGGCTGTCAGGCTGTGAAATGCCATCCCTGGGAAGGAGCAGCCCCGGGGCAGGGGGGACACGGCCCCTGGCACGGCTCCTGCTGGCACAGAGCAGGGACAGGGCCAGCCAGGGAGGTGGATTTTGGTCCAAAACCCAAAGGGCTGGGGTTGTGTTTTAGGAAACGCTTGTTATTTGTCATCCCTGTGGGGAAAGCTCTGGAGAAACCTGGGGGCCGACTCCAGGCTCCTCAGTGGTGATTTACAACTTGTCCTTGTTGTTGTTGGAGTCAAAGCACAAAGGGAACAGGCCAAGAGGAGGTGGCAGGAGCCGTCCTGGTGGCTCTGTGTTACAGAATTCCAATGATCCCCCCCAGCTGCCAGTGACTCCCCTGGGGCTCAGGCTCCTGGGTGGGGTCGGGCCGGTGGGCACTGCTGGGGGCTGGAGGGAGGAGTGCCAGAGCCCCCTGCCCCAGGAGAGCCAGGGAAATCCTCTGCTCGGGCATGGATGTGCCAAGGCTCCCCTGCCTGGAGCGAGGAAGGGCTGCTGGGAGTGGGGGGCAGGGAGGTTTCTGTGGGCAAGGGGGGGCTTGGTGGCCTGGGGCTCCTCTGGCCAAAGAGGCAGCACTGAGCATCCAGGCCTCTGATCCACGCTGGAAACCTCCCAGGGCTTGGAGAAGCTTCCATCAGACAGTTTGGCTCAGACCTCTTGTTCTAATTAAACCCAAACCCTGTTAATTACTGCGAGGTCTTCCTCCACAGCTGACAAATGTGCCCTGAATGTCGCTCCTTCCAGGGGATCAGTCACTGCAGCAGCTCCAGTGCTTGGAAAGGTTTCACAGAAAAATTCCCGAGGTGCAGCCGGAGGGATGAGGGTCCAGCACCTGTGTCCCCACCTGCTGCCAAGAAATGGCCAAACTCGGGCTTTTCCCCTCATTCCCGAGGGCAGATCCCATTCGGGGCCAACGGGAGGGGAAAGGCTCAAACTCCAGGGGGTTTGTTCTGCCTTTGGGTTTGTCACGTGCAGCCTGCCCTCCTGGCGACCCTCTGGGGGCTGTGACAGCCTGGTGACCCTCTGGGCACTGCTGGGGGGGCTGTGACAGCCTGGTGACCCTCTGGGGGCTGTGACAGCCTGGTGACCCTCTGGGCACTGCTGGGGGGCTGTGACAGCCTGGTGACCCTCTGGGCTGTGCTGGGGGCTGTCCCCTGTCCCTGGTGACCCTCTGGGCACTGCTGAGAGGGGGCTGTGACAGCCTGGGGACCCTCTGGGGGCTGTGACAGCCTGGTGACCCTCTGGGCACTGCTGGGGGCTGTCCCCTGTCCCCTGTCCCTGCTCCCAGCCATGAATCTCACGGGGCTGCAAACACAAAAAGGGCAGAGCCACCCCCAGAGCCATCCCAGCCCCTCCTCGGTGGCTCTGTCACTGCTCAGGAGGGTCTGGCCAGGGACACAGCCCCACAAAGGCAGCCTGTTGGGATTTATGGCCCAGTCTGCTCCCCCCCGGGGACCCTGGTGGCCTCTGGGCAGGGGGAAGACAGGGACAGACAAAAGGACAGGCAGGGAAAAGCTTGTGGGGCTGGGAGGGTGGGGATGGGGGGTCAGTGCAGGTTCTGGGGTCGGGGAAGGTGCTGGGGATGCTTTGCTGTGTCCTGGAGGTGCCAGGGCACATCCAGCGGGGCTGAACATCCCAGGGGACAGGAGCTGAGGGATGGGTGAGAGGCCAGCAGTGCTGGGTGTAAATCTGAGTGTGAATCTGGGTGTGAATCTGGGTGTAAATCACTGCTCACCACACCAGCCCAGCCCCAAAGAAGAGGCCCCGTCCCCAGCAGGCAAACACAGCTGCCACACTGGTGACATCAGAATTGTGCCTTGGAGCCCTCACTTGCCACAGGAGATTCTCTTGTTGTTTTGGCTTTAATTTTCTTTTTTTTTTTTTTTTTTTTTTTTTCTTTTTTTTTTTTTTTTTTTTTTTTTTTGTTTTTTTTTTTTTTTTTTTTTTTTTTTTGGTTTTTTTTTTTTTTTTTTTTTTTTTTTTTTTTTTTTTTTGGTCTGCACAAAATGCCCCTAATGACAAACTGTGGTGCCCGTGAGTGAGTGACAGCTGAAATGAGAGAAATGACTAATGGTGCCTCCTGAAGCCCCGTCGCAGGGAGATTAAATGAGCCCTTTTCTCTTCCCCCCTCAATG
This sequence comes from Rhadina sibilatrix, assembly GCA_013400275.1. Classification (NCBI taxonomy): domain Eukaryota; kingdom Metazoa; phylum Chordata; class Aves; order Passeriformes; family Phylloscopidae; genus Rhadina; species Rhadina sibilatrix. Next base: position 96,814 of record VWYO01026373.1, on the reverse strand, counting down.
AGAATCATGGGCATTTGAATAATAATATTATAGTCTCCATTAGGATGACAGTGGGGGGAAAAAATCGGCTCAGACCTGTGATTATTCCTTCAATCTAATAATTATTTAAATACCAGATAACTCCTTTCAGCCTAATTGAGGCCTTTCAGCTGCTTGGGTTTATATTGTGTGCCTGAATTTACTCTTGCTTTCACCTTGCGTTACTAATAGCTGCAGATTGCTGCTGAGGCTGTATTTTAAAACTCTCCTCAGGAAAAAAAAAATAAAAAAAAAAAAAAAGAAAGAAGAAGAAAGAGAGGAAAAATTAATGATCAAATGGTATTAAGGCTCAGAGTTAAAATCACCCCTTCTCCTGGTGTTTAACTCCCCAGGTGTTTGGGCTCCTCCACAGTGATGCTGTGAGGTGGGAGGGACATTAACCCATCCAGTGCCAGCCCTGCTGTAGGCAGGGGCACCTTCCACCACCCCAGGTTGCTCCAAACTCTATCCAACCTGGCCTTGGACACTGCAGGGACGTGGCAGCCACAGCTGGCAACCTCTGCCAACCTCTCCCCGCTCTCTGAGCCAGGAACTCCTCCCCAAAACCCAGCTGAGCCCCACAGGGAGCGGGTTCCTCTGGCTCTTTGGTGTCTGAGCTCTGCTCAACCCTGACCCTGGGGACAGGAGCTGCCCCGGGGGGTGACAGGGACCCAGGGATGGCTGGGTCGGGTGGCCACGGTCTGTCACCTTCAGAGAAGGTTGGAAAGGCAGGTTCTCCTTGCTGGCTGGTCTCTCTTGCTGCTGGCAGTGGCTGCTGCTGTGGTTCCAGCTGGCAGCTCCTCTGCCCCACGTCGTGCTGGCCTTGGGCTGCCTCGGGGTGGGGACGCTGCTGGAAAGGACCTAAAGCTGGGGCTGGGCTCCAAGGGCAGAGCTGCTGCTGTCCCACACACCCAGCCCTGTGTGCAGTTCAGTGGTTTAACTGTGGTTTAACTGTGGTTTAACTGTGGTTTAACTGTGGTTTAACTGGTTTAACTGTGGTTTAACTGTGGTTTAACTGTGGTTTAACTGTGGTTTAACTATGGTTTAACTGTGGTTTAACTGTGGTTTAACTGTGGTTTAACTGTGGTTTAACTGTGGTTTAACTGTGGTTTAAGTGGTTTAACTGTGGTTTAACTGTGGTTTAGCTGTGGTTTAACTGTGGTTTAACTGGTTTAACTGTGGTTTAACTGTGGTTTAACTGTGGTTTAACTGTGGTTTAACTGTGTTCCCTTCTGGCCTGCACTGTCCTGGTCTCGCCTTGCCCTTGTTAGGAGCTGGCAGCTGCTGAGCAGGAAGGTTGGGTGTGCAGAGCTTGACAGCAGGGCCACTCCGGGTCATCTCATCCTTCTGGGGCTCCCCTGAGCCACAGCCTGGAGAGGACCATGGAGAGGACCATGTCCCAGGGCTTGGGGCCCCCTGGGGTTCCAGGCAAAGCTGCTCTGAGACCCCTGTGCCCTGTGATGGGGCATCAGTGCCCACCACATGTCATCTTTGATCCCTGGGAACCCCCTGATCCCTGGGAACCCCCTGATCCCTGGGAACCCTTGGATCCGTGCCCTTTGGGAAGATCCTGGGTCGGGGGACTCTGTTGGGATGGTCACCCAGAAACGTGGGAAGAGCCAGGGAGTCCCCTGGTGCTGCCGTGGGCGTGGGAGGGCAGCAGGAGCAGCTGGGCTGTCCCCAAAGCCCCCAGAGGGGTGGCAGGGTCCCTGTCCTCCCCGGGACAGACAAACTGACGCAGCCAAGGGCAGGAGGCCAGGCTGGCAGCGGAGGGAAGCAGCTGGGGAGCTGTCTCCCCGAGCAGAATGAGAAAGCCATTACCGCTGCCGCTCTCCTGTCGTGTCTCCTGTCAGGGACGCGGAGGTGGCAGCGCCGGGACAGAGCTCCTTTGTCACCTCTCGGGAGCGGCGGGGACAAGCCTAAGGAGCGGCTGCCGGCTGACAGCGGCGGCTCGGGGCGGCTGTGCAGCGCTGGGGCTGTTTGGGATCAAAATGAACCTAACAGGAGCAGCAGCCTGGTGGGGCTGAGGGAACGGGGCAGGGGCGTCAGAGCTGCAGGGACAGCGCGTCCGTGTGGGGCTGGCCCTGCTGGGAGCAGAACGTGGCTCATCCTCAGCCTCTGCCCAGGGCTGGGGTGACCCCGAGGTGAGGGAGGATGTCTCCGAAGCGGTTCCTTTGCCTGCCCAGCCCGGAGCACGTGAGGAATGCATAATTTGGGACAAAGGAGAACTTTGCGGTGGTTTTCTGCGTCCTTGCGCTCAGGGAGCTCTGTGGTCGGGTCAAGCAAGCTGCTCTGGACTGCTGGTCTCTTCCCTGCTGGAGGGGTTGGTGGCTGATCCAACCACCTGCTCCCACCTTGGTGGCAGCTGCTTTTTGGCAGGAAACACCTTGTGAAGGAGCTCCTGCCTAAAAAGCACCTGCTGGAGAGGCACTTCTGGCTCTGGGGAGGTCTGAGGGGAGATGGCAGCACCTTCAGTGTTCGTGCTCAATGAACCTGCCTGCACAGGGCTTCTTGCTCAGCTTCCCAAATTAAACCAGAGAGGGTTTAAAGGCAAGGAACAGCTCTTATGTCTTCTGCTGCTTGCAGCAACAGACCCTGCAGGAGACACCCCTTCAGCCAAGACTGCAGATGGATGGCTGGGGCTGTGAGCAGCAGGCTTTGTCTTGGGCTGGAGCTGATTCTCCCCTCCCTGGCTGAGCAGAGCGTGTTCTAAGCAGCCAAACCCCACCACAAATTGAGATGCAGGCGCTGAAAAAAGTGGCAAAGCCTCGAGCCCGAACTGCTCTCCAGGAAGTTGTGGACTTGCTTGATTCTCGTTGTGCTCAGAGACACCCTCCCTTTATCTCAAGGACGGTGTAATTAGAAAGCCTCCTTTGAATTTTATCTGCAGGGCACACGGGATCTAATCCTTTGCTCTGGGTGGTTCTTCTCTCCGCAGAACCATGTGAGGGACGCTGCCGGGACTCAGGACTCGCGCGGGGGACGCGGAGTTTGCCTTTCCCAGGATGGATCAGAGGAGGAACCGGCCTCGGGTGCTGGGCTCTGATGGCTGCTCAGCGGCTCTGCTCTGCCTCCTCCTGGCATCGCTCTCCCGGAGCGTGTCCAGCAACGCCTCTTTCAACACTTTCCACTCGGAGCACCGGGACTGGACGTTCAACCACCTGACGGTGCACCGGGGCACCGGCGCCGTCTACGTGGGGGCCATCAACAGGGTCTACAAGCTTTCGGGGAACCTGACCATCCTGGTGGCTCACAAAACCGGTCCCGAGGAGGACAACAAATCCTGCTACCCGCCCCTCATCGTGCAGCCGTGCGGCGAGGTCCTCACGCTCACCAACAACGTCAACAAGCTGCTGATCATCGACTACTCCGAGAACCGGCTGCTGGCCTGCGGCAGCCTCTACCAGGGGGTCTGCAAGCTGCTGCGCCTCGACGACCTCTTCATCCTGGTGGAGCCCTCGCACAAGAAGGAGCACTACCTCTCCAGCGTCAACAAGACGGGCACCATGTACGGGGTGATCGTGCGCTCCGAGGGCGAGGACGGCAAGCTCTTCATCGGCACGGCGGTGGACGGCAAGCAGGATTATTTCCCCACCCTCTCCAGCCGCAAGCTGCCCCGGGACCCGGAGTCGTCGGCGATGTTGGATTACGAGCTCCACAGCGACTTCGTTTCGTCCCTCATCAAAATCCCCTCGGACACGCTGGCCCTGGTCTCGCACTTCGACATCTTTTACATCTACGGCTTCGCCAGCGGCAGCTTTGTCTATTTCCTGACCGTGCAGCCCGAGACCCCCGAGGGCGTCTCCATCAACTCCGCCAGCGACCTCTTCTACACCTCCCGCATCGTCCGCCTCTGCAAGGACGACCCCAAGTTCCACTCGTACGTGTCGCTGCCCTTCGGCTGCGTCAAGGGGGACACGGAGTACCGGCTGCTGCAGGCCGCCTACCTGTCCAAGCCGGGGGAGGTGCTGGCCAGGGCCCTCAACATCACGGCGCAGGAGGACGTGCTCTTCGCCATCTTCTCCAAGGGGCAGAAGCAGTACCACCACCCGCCCGACGACTCGGCGCTCTGCGCCTTCCCCATCCGCACCGTCAACGCCCACATCAAGGAGCGCCTGCAGTCCTGCTACCAGGGAGAGGGCAACCTGGAGCTCAACTGGCTGCTGGGGAAGGACGTGCAGTGCACCAAAGCGGTGAGGATGCGCTGGGGGTTGGCCGTGGGAGGCCTAGAGAGGCGGGATCGATCCCTGCCCCGCTGGAACAGGAGTTTGCAGAGTGGGATCAGCCCGCCTGTGCCTCGGTTTCCCTAAGTTCAGAGCACTCTTCCCCCTTTAATCCTGCAGTGTGATGGCAGTGAGGGAAGGGGCGGTGTTAAGGCAGAATAAAGGTGTGCAGCTTCCTGGGAGTCTTTGTCACTCCCAGCCCAGGGCTCTGGAAGCCGCAGGGACCCTGGGGAAGGTGGCTGGAGCTGGCAGGGGGTGGCACATTGGTGGCACCCACCCTGCTGCCGGCACTGCCAGCACCCTCCACACCACCCCGAGCATGTGGGGCTGCCCTGGGCTCTGCTTCGCTCACAGCTGCCCCAAACCTTGTCTTTCCAGCCAGTCCCCATCGACGACAACTTCTGTGGGCTGGACATCAACCAGCCCCTGGGGGGCTCGGTGCCCGTGGACGGGGTGACGCTCTTCACCTCCAGCCGCGACCGCATGACCTCCGTGGCCTCCTACGTCTACAACGGCTACAGCGTGGTCTTCGTGGGCACCAAGACGGGCAAGGTGAAGAAGGTAAGGCTCCCCCGTGGCCGTGGAGAGCCAGGGGCTGCGTTTTGTCTCTCTCGGGGTGCTCGGATGTGCGTCGCCGCTGCTGTGTCCCATGAGCGTTTCCCAGTGGGGAACTGGGAGTGGAGAAGGAGTGGAAGTGACAGGGTTTGGAGCAGCAGTGGAAGTGGCAGGGTTTGGAGCAGGAGTGGAAGTGGCAGGGTTTGGAGCAGGAGTGGAAGTGGCAGGGTTTGGGTCACAGCCGGGGCTGGAGAGGCAGAGTTCAGCTCTCAGTGGTGTTGGTGTGGTTTGTTTTGGAGTGCCAGGTTTTGGGAACGGTGAAGTTGAAGCTGAAGTTGCAGGATGGCCGTGGGAAAGGAACCAAAGGAGGTCAGATGGAAATCTTGCTGTAGTTCTGTTTCCCAGCAATCCTGCTGCCACTGTGGTAGAAGACTGAGAGTTACAAAGCCCTTGGAGTTGCTGGTGCTGGCAGGATTTGGGTGGTGGAGAGACAGGAATGGGTTAATGTGGCTGCTTTTGGAACCCAGCCTCGGGGCAGCATCCCACTGCTTCCCTCTGCCTCTCCCCTCCTGCTGGATGATTGATCAGCCCCGGAACATTCCTCGTCCTCTTCATCACAGACACTGAGCAGGGGCTTGGCAGGGCTCAGGTGAGAGTCACAGAGCGTTTGGGGTTGGAAGGGACATGGGCAGGGACACCTCCACTAGTCCAGGGTGCTCCAAGCCCCGTCCAGCCTGACCTTGAATGGCTTTGGGGCCTTTGGAGCCCAGCTGGGATCTCCCTGCCTCTGAGTCACAAAATCACAGAATATTCCGCGTTGGAAGGGAAGCCTCTGAGGAGTTCTGCATCTACAACAAGCCTGGAAGTGGCCTTGGGGTGTAAGCAGAGGTGTGTGAGAGCCCTTGTTGGCCTTCAGAGCTGGAGCTGCAGCTGGGAGCCAGCTCAGCAGTGGGTCTGATCCAGCTCCAGCAGAAACAGCCTCAGAGCTGCTGCTCTGGCAAGCTGGGACCCTTCCAATTAACCTCAGCTCTAAATGACAGCATTAGGTGAGCCCGTTAAACGCAGCCCCAGCTCCTTCATGCCAGGGAAAGAGTTAACAAATGTAATCAACAGCAGGCTGCTAATTTTTCGAGTCCTTAAGCAGCAGGGAATTTCTTCCTCATCTCTCCGGGAAGACACAAGGACAGGCAGATACTACACTTGAACGTCTGCATCATTTTAATTACATCAGCTCATTAATATTCATCCAGCACTTTACCGGCGCTGAGCAGTGGTAAATCAGGCGCCTCCCTGGTGCCTCTCCAGTGTCAGTGGGGCAATTTTGAAGGTGGGGGAGAGCGAGCTCGTAGAGCAGAGCCCTCCCCTTCCCTGCTGCCCGTGCGGGGCACAGGGGAGAGCCGGGGTGGGGTTTTTATGGCTAAAGGAAGGCAGAGGAGCCCTCAGAGCATCCCCGAGGGCTGTGCCGAGCTCGGAGCCGCGGGGACAGCCTGCTGCTGGCTGCCTGCAGGGGTTGGGGACAGGGGATGCTCCTCACTCAGCGGCAGCGATGGCCCAGAGCCTGTGCCTGCACACGCGGCGTTTGCCGGCTCGTTCGGCGAGTGGAGAAGGATTGCAGAGGCAGCAGCCCCTCCAGCAGGGTTTAATTGCTACACTGAAGGCTTTTTTTGGTGCGAAGTTAATCTATTCGTGCTCCGCCGTCCACAGGGAGGGAGGGAGGGCTGCGGGATCCTTCACCTGCAATCCTTCATCTGCTGGGTGAAAACCGGCCCAGCTCTGAAGCAAATTCATCCCAGGCATTCACCGCAGCCAGGTTTTCGTGGCGTCTGCCCTTGTTTAACAGCAGAGCCGCCTGCAGCTGCCGGGATCCATCCCCCTGTAATTAACTGGAACAATCACGGTCCCGTCCTCCCCTGGGTGGGGCTGAGGATGCTGCTGTTCCCTCTCTCACAGTTCTGTCTGCGCCCTCAGCAGAGTTCCCCTCGTTTGACACGTGTGGTTATCTTTTCCATGGCCCGAGGGAGCCCAGGTGAGGCGTAGGAGGGGCTGCGGCTGCCGAGGAGGCGAGGCCCGGGGGAAGTTAACAGGTTGTCTCCAGATTTCGTGCCTGTTCCAAGACAACCAGACACGTCTGCAAGCCAGCCAGGGCTCAGGATTGCCCAGGACTCTCCCCTTTTCTCTCCTTCCCCGTCTGTGGGAATGTTCAGCTCCTCTGCGAGTGCCAGGGATTTGTGGAGACGCCGTTTCCACCTGATCTCCTCCTCCTCCTCGGATCTACCCACACAATTAACGTCTGAAAGCCTTGTCACACCTATTCCCTCGCCCACAGCTGTTGGTTTCCTTTGGAAACGAGCTGCTGGCTCCGTCTGGGCTCTCAGGGAAGGCATTTTTGTGTAGCTGGAGGAAAGTCAGGGAGGCGGCTCCCAGAGCTTTCGGATTCGCCTGTGCTCTCCCAGTGAGGATTCCTTACTGGAGACACTGGGTTATCTCACTGGTGTCCTCCTCCTGCCTGGAGCTCTTCACCTCACTGCTCCTGCCACATTCCCAGCTCCTGCTGGTTCTGCTGCCCAGGAATTGCCTCACAGTGGGTGAAAAGCAGACGCTGCTGGTGCTGCGGCCCCTTGGCTCAGGCACAGGTCCCTGGGGTGGGATCCTCCCTCCTGCTCTCCTTCCAAAGCACCTCAGCCTCCTGGCTGTGGGAAGGAGGGGAAAGGGGCTGACGCTGGAGGCACAACCACTCAGAACCCCGGGATTCCTGCAATAAAACCATTTCCATCAGGCAAAAGGCGAAGGGCCTTGAACGCAACAGCCGACGGCAGCTGCGTGCTGGGGGGAGATGTGTCAGCTGGCTTCTCCTGCTCATGGGCTCCCTACAATCCTATCAATATTGATGTGTGATGCCTTTGATTTTGACACTAATCATGGCCACGAGTTAAATTTGCAGCCATATAATTAGAACTGCTATTAATAGGGGCCCCAAGCTAAGCGTTGCTGCGTTAGTTGTCTTTTTCCTGATGCAAAACGGCATCCGCGGAGCTCGGCTGATGGGGCGCGCCCGGGAGGCGCCCAGGCTGATGTGGAAATTGCACTCGCTGTGCCCAGAGGGGCTCCTCTGGAAGGCAGCTCCCTGGGAAGGGTCTGGCTCAGGGGTTTCCCAGGAATTCCACCAGAGCTGCCCTTGAACTTCCCAGCGGTTTGCTGCTCCTGGGATCCACAGCCCTGGTGGGAGAGAGGGAGAAAAAGAGGAACCCTGGGCGTGCAGGGCTGTTATGGCCACGTTTCCACGGCACCTCCCCTTCCCCGTGCCAGTCCCCCCGTTCATTCCCCGGCCCTGGCAGAGCTGTGGCAGCCCCGTGTCCCTGTGCACGCCTGGCTCCATCCCATCAGCCCCGGCAGCAAGGCTCGGCACTAGAAATCAATCTTGTATTTCATCCCGAGAGGTCTGGTTCTTATTAGGTCTAATAAATCAGTGAAGTGCCCTTCATTCAGCTTGTCAATGCAGGACATTGTTTGTGATCAAGGATAAATAAATGGCTCTGCCCTGTCATCTAGGTGTTATTTTTCCATCACGCTGTTTATGCTGGCTGCAGGGAAAACGCAGTTCCTGCAGCCTTGCCTGCCTCCCCCGGGGCTGGGAATGCTCCTGGGTGGTACAGGCGAGGGAAAAGCTGGGACAGTGACGTTGTGCCTGGGTTTCACCCAGCTGAGCTGCTCAGCGGTGATGAAGTTTTGATTTGTGTGCTCGGAGGTGTGGAGGTGTTGCAGGGCCGCAGGCAAGGGCCCAGGTGTGGTTGTTTCAGGTGCCCTGAGGTGGAGGGTGAAGTGTGGGAATGAAATCACCCCAAATCCTCCTGGAGAGTGGGTGTGACACTCTGTCCTGGGTGTGACACTTTCCTGGGTGTCACACACTGAACTGGGTGTCACACTCTGTCCTGGGGGTGACACTCTGTCTTGTGTGTCACATGCTGTCCTGGGTGTCACACTCTGTCCTGGGTGTCAC
>VWYO01026373.1:40688-66547 GCA_013400275.1 Rhadina sibilatrix | reverse complement strand
TATATAAACTTATATATTAATATAAATTTATTCACATAATAAGTTTACATTTATAAACTTATTTATAAGCTATTAATATCTCAGTTTATTATTATTCAAATATAAGTTTATCAATATGACAACAACGACCTCGTTCACCAGTTTTGTCTCTGAGAAAAGAAGAATCTCCTGCAATCAAAGCCTGGCAGGCACAGAGCTGCAGCCACGCAGGGGCACCACCCCAGCAGCACGGAGGGGCTCTGTGCCAGCTGCTGGGTGCCCGGGACGGGCCTGGAGCTCCAGGGTTGTTGATGGTTCACCCCAAGGAAAGCCCCCAGGGCCTGACCACACGGTCTGACCCCACCTCCCCCCTATCTCTGGCCAGTTGGCTCAGTGCCAGCTTATCAGTGAACCCAGATAAACCCCTGCTCTGCCCTGTTCGGCCTCTTTGGCCTCGGGAACCCTTCGAGAGCGGCGCTTTGGAATAATCCTGAGCTAAGGAGCCTCTTTTGGGTCTCCTCTCCCCATCCTGAGGTCTCCCTCACCCAAAGTCCCCCAGAGACTGAGCAAGCGACCCAAAAGGGGTCTGAGGGGAGGGGAAGCGTCAGTGGAGCAGCACTCGGGGGAGATGCGGCCCTGGCAGCAGGGAGAGCACCCGGAGCGGTTTCGGGAGGCAGCGGCGAGGGCAGCACGGGAGGGAGGTGGTGAATTACCCTGCAGGGCTGAATTACCGAGCCACACACGCCGTGTTTGCCCAGCCAGCCAGCCCCGGATCGCTGTTCAAACACCGCCCTGCCGCCTGACGTTGGCAATCAGGGAGCTAATTACACTGGATTAGGGGTTTTCTCTTAATTACATGAAAAATTTAGCGCGGCTGATGTTCAGGAGGCTGCGGGGGATTAAGGCGGAAGCCGCGTGTTTATCTACAGGTCAATTATGGAAGAGCAGGGATGTGCTGGGGCTTTGTCCCTCCCCTGCCTGCCCCCAGCCCGAGCCCCTCTCCCGCCGCGGATTTCGGGCCCCGGGTGCCAGGAGGGATGAGCTGTGCTGGGGGAACCAGAGCAGGGCCTGGGGAAGCGGGGCTGCTTCTGTCCTGCTCTGCTGTGCGGGCTCTGCCAGCTCTGGGGCAGCCCAGTTCCTCCTCCTGCCCCTCAGGAGCTGCAGGCAGAACCTTTCAGGGCCAGGCCAGCCCGGGGCTGCTCAGGCCGTGCTGCTGGGGTGTCCCAGCCCCATTTCCAGCTGCAGCCCTGCAGCCACAGCCCCCTTCCCCCTGCTCCTCCCAGCCTGGGGGTGTCTGGGCTCTCTGCTGTGCTCTGTCTGGGTCCATCTGCCCCCGTGTCCCTGTGCCAGTGGCACCTGTGGCACCAGGGAAGTGTCCCTGTGACTGCCAGCGAGGACAGCCCCGGGACACGGCCCCTGACCTCTGTGAGGTGTTTCTTTCCCTGGGGATGGGGTGAAGGGGGAAGGGCAGGGCAGGGCTGTGCCTGCTCTGCAGGGAACTCCACAGGGATCAACCCAGTCCTGAGTCCTGGCTGAGCCACAGAGCCCCAGCTCCTTCAGGTGCCTCCTTGCCCAGCTGAGTTTGAAATCAAACTCTGAATTTGGGTATTCGAGGAGCAGCAAGCTGGTCCTGCCTGCTGCAGGGCAGGGCAGTGTGTGCTGGCAGCCCCAGCCTCCCTGGGCAGGGATGGACAGGGACACAGGGACAGGGACACAGGGACAGAGGGACACAGGGACAGAGCGACAGAGGGACAGGGACAGGGACAAGGAAAAGGACAGAGGGACAGAGGGACAGAGGGACAGAGGGACACAGGGGCAGGGACAGAGGGCCAGGGCCAGCCCAGCCCAGCCGTGCTCTGAGGCAGCCCAGCAGACCCCGCTGCGTTCCAGGCCGTGCTGAGCACAGTTCCATGTGCTGCACACCCGGATTATCCGGAGCCAGCTCATCTGCTTATCTGCTGATTGATTCTGAGATGCTGGAAAGGGAATGTGCCAAAGGCTTAGGGAGTTACAGTGCGGAGATGGAAGAGATTTTGCTTTTTATTTTTATTTTTATCCTTGATCTGCCCCAGAATAGCACTGGAGAAGCAGCTCAGCGGGGCAGGAGGAGCTTTCCTCACACACCAGGAGCCTGAGCTACCTCAAGCCTCTGTCTGATGGGGATTGGGGCATGAATGAGCAGAGAGAGAGCTCCAGCCCCAGGGATTTACGCTGCAGAGCCTCCCCTCAGGAGCCCTGAGTGCTTCCAGGACAGGGAATGTACCAGCAAATGTCCCTGGTTCCCAGCCAGCCCTGCTGCTCCTGTGGTCCCTCCTGCAGGAGACACATTTGCTGCAGCTCCTGCGTGCCCAGAGACGATGGAGCAGCCCCAGACAGGAGCCAGTCCCTGCTCTGAGCTTGCCCAGGGCCCAGCCAGGCTGCAGGGGCCGGGCAGAGCTGAAGGGGCCCTGGGGCTCTGTCCTCACACCACCCAGCCCCTGCCAGCCTCTGTCACACTGCCCCAGTTCCAACCCAAAACCTGCCCATTCCACATGCAGCTCTGGGCCCTGCTGGGCAGCAGGGACTTGGGACAGCAGGGACATGGGGACAGCACTGACCGGGGGGGGACAGCAGGGACATGGGGGGGACAGCAGTGACCTGGGGGGGACAGCAGGGACATGGGGACAGCAGGGACATGGGGGGGACAGCAGGGACATGGGGGGCAGCAGTGACCTGGGGGGGACAGCAGGGACATGGGGACAGCAGGGACTTGGGGAGGACAGCACTGCCCTGGGGGTGAGGGGCAGCAGTGACCTGGGGACAGCAGCAATGAGGGCCAGGCTCATTTCCCAGGATCTGAGCTCAGCTCTGTGATTTCCCCTCACCCTCTGCCCCAGCCAGGTCAGATCTGATCAGTAACACCCAGCTGGCTCTGCCCTGCTCTGCCCTGCTCTGCCCTGCTCTGCCCTGCTCTGCCCTGCTCTGCCCTGCTCTGCTCTGCTCTGCTCAAGTGAAACCAAAACCATGCACGGCCCCCTTGCTCACCTGAGCGCTCCTGCCTGACCTGGAGCAGAACCACCAGGCAGGATTCATCCACAGGTTTATAAACCCCAAAGACAATCACATTTAGATTCCCTTGTTTCCTTCTGGGTTTGGGCCTTGGGCAGCTCAGGGTTTGGCTCATGTTCCAGCATTCCCAGGAGGTGCTGGGCAGGAAATCGAAGCCATTCCAAACACATTACTTACACCATGTTTTCGAAAAGGAAAGAGAATAATATTTCCTGAGGAACTCTGTGGCTCCCACCTGATCAGCTGGAAGCCCTGGCTTTGCAGAGACAGGGGTTTGTTTTCATGTGGCAATTTTTGACAGTCATTTGGTTTTTCCCCTCCCTGGGGAGAGTTACGACTGGCTGGAGCTCGTTTAGAGCAAACTCCACATTAGACAATCTTGTCTGAGTGGCTTTTGATGCCATTTTACACGGCCACTCAAGGTCAACAGAGCAAACCGAGCAAGACCAATCCCCTCAGCTGTGAAATGCAGTGCTGCAGGAGGATGCTGCTGGGGGGAGAGCCTGGCAGGGAGAGCTGTGCAGGATCACTCAGCTGGAAGGGCACAGGTGAGGTGTGGACACAGAGCACAGATGCAGGGCTATTCTGGGGCCTTTTGGGCCAGAGCTGCAAATGGTTTGTGACAAGCAGGTACCTGGGACCTCCCTGGCCCTGACCAGCAGCAGGGGAGCAGCAGCTCTGGGCTGCTCTGGTGTTTGCTGTCCACCACAGAGGCTGAGGCTCAGAGCTCAGCCCTGCACTCCTTCACTTGGGCTTTTTCATCTTTCCATCTTTTTCACTGCCCGGGTGCTGCTCACGCCTCCCTCCCTCCCCAGCCGGGCCCTGCAGGCAGAGCCTGGCAGCTGTGGGCTCCTGCCCTGCCTCCCCTGTGCCTTTGGGCTGCTGCCACCCAGCCCAGCTGTGGGGGCCAGGGCAGAGGGGGAAGGAGGCCAAGGAGCCGGGAAAGGCAGGGATGGGGGATGGCACGGGGCTGGTGGCACCCCGAGGGCAGCTGGGCTGTGTTCCCCCGGCTCACCCCGCAGGGCATCCCTGCTCAGGGCTGCCAGGGCCTGCAGAACAGGGTGCTTTAGGAGTCAAATCCCCTCCTGCCTGTTCCTGGAGCTGTCCCACTCTTCCTGGCCTGTGCTTTCATTTGCTGGAAGGGCAGGAGCCGGGCTGGGGCTGCACAGAGCAGGAGGAGCCGGGCTGGGGCAGGGGGAGCCGGGCAGAGGCTGAGGAGCAGCAGGCTCAGCCTGCACAGCCTGGGGCACAGCAGCACCCACCCCGTCCCTGCCCCTGGGAGGCCACAGCTTCGTCCCTTTGCTGGTTTCCTGGCAGAAGGGGAAGCCTGGAGCAGAGCAGCGCTGGTGACAACGATTCCCTGCACCCAGAGAAAAACAGAGAGCCCTGCTCAAAAACCAGCCAGGAGGGCAAAGGGAGAAAGGGGTTATGGAACAGAGGGAAAGGACATCCCTGCTCCCTGGGGACACATCAGAGAGGACAGGGTACCCCCAGGACCCTGCGTGTCCCCCTGGCAGGGCTGCATTTGGTGCTGCTGCCTGAGCCCCCAGCCAACAAGTGCTCCAGAAGGAAGCAGCCCTGCTCCCTCTCAGCATTCCCCGATCCCTGGAGCCCCCAGGATGAGCAGGATTTCCCTGAGCTGCTTTTGTACTGAGCCCTCTCCTGCGCTGGATTTCCCCAGTGCTGTAGAAGGCAGTCCTTTGGGCACCTCACACCTCATTTTCTGCACCCCACACATCATTTTCTGCACCCCACACCCCATTTTCTGCACCTCATGCTGGCTTTGGCTGGGTCAGGGCTGGTCTGTGCCCGGCAGGGGTTGGTTCCAGCCCCAGGGTGGCAGAGCCTTCCCGGGGGCACAGAAGGGGAAGGAGCTTCCCTCTGGATGGGAGGGAGAGCTGGGCCTGCAGGGAAAGACAATGCTGCTGATTTAAAGCACCATCCAAAGCAACCCGAGCTCGCCAGCCCAAATTTCATTTTAATGAACCCATCCCCGGAAGAATACTACTTAATTAATTAGCAGCTCATTTGCATGAGGTGGCATGTTATTAAAGTTCTGCTGCTGCAAGTAGGGCTGTGACAAGGTGTGAGCTGACAGCTTTTCAAATAAAAAGTCTTTTCAAGGGATGATCTCCCGAACTGGCAGCTTTGTTCTAAACGAGCCTCTCATGCAGCAATAAATTAAAGACACGGGGCTGCTGATTAGGCTCGGCGTGGTGCCTCTGCTCCATCCTCCCTGCTCCATCCTGCACCAGCAGCCCTGCTCCAGGCTGCAGGCAGCAGGCTGGGAGAAGGAAAGAAAGGCCTGGAGAAGGGAAGAAGCTCTGCAGTGGGTTGGTGCTGAGGGTGTCTGAGCTGCTGCCTCACCCCAGCAATTGGCTCCTTCCCCTGCAGAGCCCTGGGATCCTTCTCCCAGTGTCTTTCCCTGAGGCAGTGGAGCTGTGCTCGTGGCAGAAACGCTGGTGGAATCTCTTCTCCTGGCAGATCCAAGGCCATGGGTGCAGCCCAGAGCTGCTCCTTGTCCTTGGTGTGGCAGCTGGGCGTGCTCAGGCACAGTGAAGCAGACCATGGGCTCACAGGGTGCTCAAAGCTCATCTTGGTCCATGGCAGGGACACCTCCCAGTGTCCCAGGCTGCTCCCAGCCCTGTCCAAGCCGGCTGGGGCAGTTTGGGATGAGCTTTGGGGTGATCCCAGCACCGTGCCAGGCACCTGAAGTCCAGGCTTTGTGCAGAATTTCTCCCCAGGGTTTTGCAGGACCCCCCCTCAGCAGAGATCAGTGGGAGTGTTTAATGTTTAGCTGGGCAGTGTAATTCGGGAAGGGATGGGTTTGCTCCCCCCTCAGGGACCAGAGTTGGTCTCCAGGAGCTGCTTTGCCCCCAGCCACGGTGAGTTCCTGCAGGNAACTGCGACAGGGACCCATCCATGGAGGCTTTGGGGCAAAGCCAGGGGTGATGCCCACTGTGACAGATCCATCCCGTCCTAATTTGGGAGAAAGGCATAAAGGGAATGTGACAGGAGAGAGAGAGAGAGCCCGGGAGATGAGGGAGCCTGCAGGTAATGAAGTTAATTGGATGTGCTGATTTGAATTGAATGTGCATGTACGGTTTGTCATTAACTTTCTCAGGACACATCTGTGATTTAAAGGGAAGGTGCTAAATGGGATTAACATTTCCCTTGAATTCCGAGGGGCAGAGCCCAGCCCCACTCCTGCTCCTGCCTGCGGCTGGGGCGTGCAGGGAAAGGTTTCTGGGGCTGGGCCTCTCCCATGGGTGGGGACACAGTGAGGGGTCCTGCTGGGGCCCTGGCACACCTGCATAGCAAATTCAGGTCCCAGGTGTGGGGTGAGACTGCCTGAATGACCCTCAGAACCACCCCATGCTGGGGGCTTGGCAGCGCCCTGGAAATGGGTCCAACCCAGCTGTCAGCAGCGAGTCTGGGGGTGCTGCTTCCCCCCCACAGCTTCACAGAGGGCCTGAAGGGCTCCTGGAAACTCCTGGGGTAATGATTTGCAGTTCCAGCTCTGGATTCTCCCCTCCTGGAGGTTGCTGTGGGTGTGGGAGGATGCAGGACCAGGAGGATCACACGACCAGGAGTTGCCATCACAGCAACCAGCGAGCTCAGGCAGTGCCTGCTGCCCCGGGAATCCTCTCAGGAGCTCCCCCTCTGCCTCCCTGGCTCTTCCCACTGGGAGCCCCAAGAGCTTTGGAGCCATCGGGACCTGCAGGAGCTCCTGGGTGGCCTCTCTGCGGGACCCAGGGTGGGGGTTCAGCCCCCGGTGCAGGGACTTGCCCGGCTGTGCTCCCTGGCATCGGGAGCTCCATCCCGAGCCAGCCCGCTGGAAACGCCCCTAATGAAAGCAGACAGGTAATTTAATCACGGGAAGTTCCCGCGAAGAGATTCGATGTCTTCTAATGGGAGCCTGCAGGGAGGGGCTGGCAGGGGCCGCGGAGATCCCGGCTGGGCACAGCACCTGGGGATCCCCCCTGCCAGAGGTGCGGCGGAGCTTGGTGTCAGATTAGATCCTTGAGCGGCTCCTAGGCGGCGGCATCCCGGGCGGCACAATGCGGAATTTGGCTAATCTCCGCCGATAAAGCCCGGCTTAGCCCGCGGCTGCATTGTGGGGGTATTAGAGAGCTCAGTGTGAGCCCGGCTCTGCGGGGCTGCAGCTCCCTGCGCCCAGCGCCTCCCGCGGCCCCGAGAGCCAGGGAGGCGTTTGGAATTGCAGGTTGTGTCATTGGGCACTCCTCGGGAGAGATTTGTGAGCATCCAGCCGGAGGGAAGGGCTGGATCCGGCCCAGGCAGCCCCTCGGGTTCGTGTCGGGGTGTGGCAGCCTGGGCCGTGCCCCCCGGGCTCTGCTGTCCCTCTGATCCCCGTCTGCAGCTCCCTGTGCTGCCTCTCCCCTCCCCGTGCTCCACCTGCTCCCCTCCTGAACCCTTCCCATGCCCGTCATCCCGTCAGGAGAGGAGACGGCGACAGGGAGGGGACAGAACCAAACAGGACCCGGCCCTGGGCCCTGCGCCCCTCTCCCCCATCGCCGTGCCAGGACGAGCCCTGGGCTCGGGATGAGCCCTGGATTCAGGATGAGCCCTGGGTCTGGGATGAGCCCTGGATTCAGGATGAGGCCTGGGTCTGGGATGAGCTGGAGGTGCAGGGTTGGTCCCACGCCGCTGCTCCAGGGACAGCTCAGGAGCTGTCTGGCCCCGGGAGGGCACCCATACGTGAGGCAGAGGAATCATTTCCCTCTCCAAACGTCAACAAGAAGCTTCCTGCTGTGTGAGATGATCCCTTTCTTCTTCCTCGTCCGCAGGAATCATCGCTCTTCTCTGACATCATCATTTGTTGCCATGGAAACCGAGCCCTGAGCAAGAGCTGCACTGGAGCATCCCGGTGTCAGCGGGTGCCCCTCAGCCCTGGGCTGGGGGCGGGGGGCTCGGGGGGCTCCACACCCACCCAGGGAGGGGGGCAGGGGGCTCTGCTGTCCCCCTGTCCTGTGCCCTGAGCCCGGGACTGCTCCCCGGCCTCCGTGGGGGCAGGAGGGAGCCGGCAGCACCCAGCACCCCGTGCCGCGTGCCGGGGCTCGTTCCCGCGTGCCGGGGCTCGTTCCCGCGTGCCAGGCACAGCTCCAAGCCCTGGCCCGGGCTGGAGGAGCCCTCGGCGCTGCAATTCCCGGTTGGAACTGGGCCGCACCAGCCCTGTCCAGCGGTATCTCTCTTTATTAGCCCTGTCTGACCTCATTACCCGAAAGGAGCTCGGTTTAACGAGCTGCCGCTGCCCCGAGGGAGCTCCGGGAAACAGTTGTTTTTCACCAAGGCTGCTGATCCTTCATGTCCGGCGCTTCCATCGCAGCCTGGCCATTCATCAATCAGCCCTTTGCTGGTGCCGCCTGCGGGTTCCTCACAGCCCCGCGCTCCTGTTTCGTTCCTCAGGTGATTTTGGTCCCTCTGTCCCTGGCGCAGGCTGCTGGCTCCCAAAGCAGCCCGGGTGGCCCAGGTGGCAGCAGGCAGGGAGGCTCTGGGCCCACACCGGGGTGAATCTGCCTCCCATTCCTGGCGTTTCACGGGGGCTCCGGTGATCCTGGTTTCCCGCAGGTGGAATTCAAGCAGGATCCGACCTTCTGCCTTCTGGGGGATTTTGCTCTCTGGAAATTCGGGCCTTTTGAGGCAGCCTTGGGCTGGCAGCTTAATCCTGCCCGGGGCTGCGGTGCCTGACCGCGGGTGTTCAGCAGACCCCTCCCATTCCCATCCGGAGTTCTTTGCACAGTCCCGGCACATCCTGGCACATCCCGGTACATCCTGGCAATTCCCGGCACATCCCGGTACATCCCCAGCACGTTCCTGGTACATTCCCGGCACATCCCGGCAATTCCCAGCACCCCCCGGCAATTCCCGGTGCATTCCGGCAATTCCCAGCAATTCCCAGCACATTCCCGGCACATTCCCAGCACATCTCAGCACATCCCGGCACATTCCTGGTACATTCCCGGCACATCCCAGATCATCCCGGCAATTCCCAGCACATCCCCAGCACATCCCGCCACATTCCCGGCAATTCCCGGCTCCCTGCCCCAGCAGCGCCGTCGCTGCGAGCCCTTGGCCGCCCCGGCCCCGCGCAGGCCGCGTTTCCATCCCGCGGCTCCCCCACACGCGAATCCCGGCGGGGAAGACAATTCCAGGAGTTTGTTTCTCCTCCTCCCCTCCCCTGCCCGGCACGGCCCCCGGGGCCATCAATTATTGACTTTGGGAAGCGCAGGCGTTTCCCCAGCAGCAGCGGCTGCTGGCAGGGCCGGGCTTTGCCAGGGGCCGGCAGGTGTGGGGTCCCTGCGGGGGCCGGGGGCTGCTCGGGAGGGATGCAGGGATGCTCGGAGCCGGTGCGGTGCCAGAGCTCTGCCCGCTCAGCAGGACGGGCCGGGCTGGCTCTGCCCTCCTCAATCCTACAGGGAGCAAAGCGGCGGCAGCAGCTCCGGGTTTCTATCGGGGATGGGGCTCCGGGAGGGCTCCGGGGCAGGAAGAGGTGATGGAGATGGTCCAAGTGTCGTTCTAAAGGTGTCCAGGGAATTCAGGAACGCCTCTGCAGTGTCTTGGCTTTGCTGTCGGCTGTAGAGTTTCGTGGTCTCCTGTTGGGCTTATTTTAGAGGGAATCTTAAAAGTTTACAGTTCTCCTTGCCCCTGGGTGGTCAGTCATGGCTCACCGGCCGTCTCTGTGCTCACCTCGCAGCCACAAAACTCTCTCATCGTTTCTCCTGGATTGGCAAAACCGCCTCGGCTGCAGCGGAGACAGAACCTTTGCTCCAGCTCCTGGTGCCACACGCCGCCCCTGCTCTGTCTCCAGCCTGGAGCTGAGATTTCTCAATTAATTCCTTCTCCTTCCTTGCCCTCCCTCTCCTCCCGCCCCGGCCCCACCACCCCCGGGACAAAGCCGGGCTTTGCGGCCCCCCTGAGCTGTGTTTGCTCCTTGCAGATCCGGGCGGACGGGCCCCCGCAGGGCGGGATCCAGTACGAGGTGGTGCCGGTGTTCAAGGACGGCAGCGCGGTGCTGCGGGACATGGCCTTCTCCAGCGACCACAAGTACCTGTACGTGATGGCAGAGCGCCAGGTGAGTGCCCTGCTCTGCCCTGCCCGGGGGGGTTCCAGCTCCCTGCCCTCGGGAATGTGCTCGGGGCCCCGCGGAGCTCAGCCCCGGGGTGCCGGGATGGGGACGGGAGCTGCAGCGAAGGTTGCAAAGGAGGGAAGGAATGTTTTTTTGGGAGAGGGCAAAAGTTTTCTCGCTGCTAAAGGGCTGGAGTGAGTGACTGCCCGAGGCTGAGGAAGGCATTTTGTGCTGGTTAGAGGCACTCAGGGAGAGACACCTGCACGAGCAGCCACCAATTTCAGACCCCATGGCAGCCTGGGCTGGGATTACGTGGCAGTAATGAGGATCTGTGCAAACTTTGAATTATTTTACTCAAGTGTTAATGCTTGGTCACTTTGTGCGGGAGCCACGTGCTGCCCACGCTCCCACCGGGGAGGAAACGACCCAGCGTGGATCTCAAAGAGTTGAGGAACTGTTTTCATTAGGAGCAAAATCCAGGGGGAATGCCTCTAACTCATCTTTTATGAGGCAAGAGCGTCTTAATATTCATCAAAGCGCTAATTTGCTTAATTGTGAAACAAAAAGATGTGCCGAGAATTAGCAAATAATAGAATATTCCTGGAACATTAATTCCATTTTCAGCCATGGCTCTGCCCTGGGGAGCCTGCAGGAGCTGGGGGCTGCTGCCTCTCCCTCCTTGCAGGGTTTGCCACAGGATTTGCCTTTGGCCCTGGCAGCAATGAGTGCCCTGGGTCCCCAAACCCCGGCACTGGATGCACACGGATCCTGTCAGCTCCTGTGACCCCAGTGCCCCCATCCTGGCCATGTGATAGTTCAGCAAAATGCAGCCAAGAATGTATTTTTTTCCCCGGGTTCTCTATAAAGGAGGCTGATGATTGAAAAGGAGTCAGCACCAGCAGGAGGAGAGAGGCCCAGCAGCTCCGGAGGGCCGAGGCTGGGAATGGTGGGAGGTGTCTGCAGCAGGACTGAGAATTTACAGCCAAAAACGGCCTCTGAGGGCTGCAGACTGAGCACAACCCAGAATCCTGCCCCGGCAAAATGCCCCAGACAGCAGCTGCTGCCCGCAGGGATGTGCTGCTGCTGCCCGGGGGAGGCTTGTCCGGAGCCAGGGATGTGAAAATCTGCTGAGACAGAACCAGGCCACAGCCCGGGCCACACGCAGCTCTCCAGAACCGGGCTGGGCTCTGCGGGGCTGGGCTGAGGAAGGTGCTCAGAGCTGCTGGCACCTCCTGAGCTCCCCCGGGCTTGGGGACAGCCCTGGGACGGGAGCGGGGTGTGGCGGCGGGGCTGAGCCGAGGGAACGGGGCTGTGGGGACACTTCCCACCAGGGACGGAGCTCCTGGGCACCGCGCCCACCTCCCTTCTGTGCAGGCAGCAGCAGGACCAGCTCTGCGCTGAGATGCAGGGAAAAGAGCCTCTCCCTGCTCAGATCTGGAGCTGCGCTTGCAGGCACAGCCCTTCCCCGCTCCCCTGGCTCCTGGCCCAGCCCTGTCTCTGCTTTGCTCCAGGTTTTTTTCCTCCCTCTTTTTTTTTGAGCTCTCCCCGAGCCTTTCATGTCTGGCTGCCAACTCCTTCCAAAGCAGAATGTTTGACATTTGATTTCACTCCCACAAAGCACAGAAGCAACAGTTGCACAGCCCAATCTGGGGGAGAGAGGAATAAAGAAACTTTGCTGCCAGGCACCGGGAGCTCTTGAACCCCTCGGTTTAAGGGTGGCAGTTGGGAGCTCCTTCAGGTTCCCCTCCCGCAGCACCTGGTTCCCAGCGCTCAGAGGGGAAAAGAGAAGTGGTTCTGACCCTGGTTAAGGCAGGAATTCGTTTCCCAGTGTTGCCGGAGCAGAGTCCCTTTCTGCACACAGGCTGAGCAAGGCTCGGGGTGAAATATTTGCTTTGCAGGGGCCCCCGTGCCAGGAGCTGCGGCTCTCCGGGGATGATTTGTTGTGCATTCCCCTGTCCTGTCACCCCGGGAGGTTTCAGCCCTGCGAAAATGCTTTGCCTTGGACTGAACTTTCTGCGTGCTGAGGGAGGGGGAGGCAGACAGGAGCGTCCCAGGTGATTTAGGAGAGGTTGGGGTTGGAGTGAGGGCTGAGAGAAACAGGGAAGCCCATCAGTCCTGGAGCAGCAGGGCTGTAAATACTGCTGGTGTCCTGAAAAGAACTGAGAAAACATGATAAAAAATGCAAGAGATGTGGATAAAAGGGTCTGGAGTCACCAAGAGGGGAAAAAAAAAATGAACTGATTAAATTTTTAACTACATTATCTGCTAGTTGAACAGCCAGTTAGCTGGACATAATCCCAGCAAACTCTGAACACTGGCACAGGGAAAAAGGCTCGATCCCACCAGAGGTGTCCAAAACCCTGCCTCCCGTGGGCTCCTCCACCTGCTCACCCTGTGCCCATCAGCTGGGACAGGCGGGGAGCTGGGGATGGGGCAGGAGGAAGGGCTGTGCCCGCGGGGTGTTCACGCAGCTCCTCTCCCGCACCCCCCGCTCCTCCTCCCCAAATTCCCCACTCAACCCCGCCTCCTCCCCCTGCCCTCCCTGCGCTCAATTAGGAATAATTAAGAAATTCCGCTAAAAACTTGTCTGAGCTCGTGAACCGTACCTGCCTGGCAAAGGAGGATGTGTTAATTAACATCGGTTTGACCAAAAAGCCGCAGCCCGGCCAGGTGGGGCAGCCTGCTGGCCGCTCTGCCCCCCCGCTGCCGGCACATTTGTCCGGCTCTGCAGAGCCCTGGCCCTGCCGGGCTCCCCTGCTGCCGCAGGTCCCCGGCTGGAGCCAGAGCCTGCCCAGGCACCGCAGGGACGCGGGAGCTGGGGGCAGGAGCCCTGCAGGGAGGGGGATCCTGGCAGAATGAACCTGGCGGGGTGTGAGCCCGGCTTTGCTTTTCCGGGATGAGTTATGTCCCAGGCACGGCTCGTGTGGTTGTTCCTTTCGTGTGCTGCAGTTTGTTTGTTTTGCTTTGGTTTTTTTCCTTTGTGTCGGGGCCGTTTCTTCCCCTGCCGGTCACAGCCGCAGGGTTCCCACGTGTTTGCTTCCCTTCCCGATTCCCCCTCCTCCCCAGAGCCATTGTTTCATGTCCAGGCCACCACGGTCCCCAGGTATTTCTAGAATTTCCCTTCCGTGCACGTTCCCAGGCAGAGGCTCAGCTCCCCGGCGCTGCTGTGTGTGAAGGGAGCTGTGACACCCTCAGGAGCTGGGGGCAGGCCTGGTGTCCCTGCAGATGTGATGCCACCACCCCTGCTCTATCCTGAAGGAAGCTGAGCTGGTGGATTCCCAGAATTTTTGGAGTTGGAAAGGACTTTAAAGCTGATCCACTCCCACCCCCTGCCATGGACAGGGGTACCCTCCACTGTCCCAGGCTGTCCAGAGGCTCATGCAGCTCTGTGGGTGATGCTGATGTTCAGGGCTGGGTTTGGAATTCTGCAGGGGCCTGGCCTTGCTGCAGGGTCTCCAGTCTGGACGGACAGACAGACAGACAGACAGAGCCAGGTCTGCCTCAGCAGCAGTGAAAGGAGAGAGCCGCGCTCCCGGGGGGGAGAGGGTGAGAAGGAGAGATCTGGAATGTCACACTCAGTGCTCAGCTCCGAAATGTTAAAAGCAAATTTGGATTCCTCTTCCTCTCTGCAGTTCCCCTCTGTTCCCTGCTCCTGGAATAGTTTTTCTCCCCAGCAGAGGAGTTTGGGGTGCTGAGGGGGCGAGGCCGGGAATTGCTCACATCGAGCGCCAGCAGAAAGGAAACATAACTCACAATATGCTGAGGGAGCTCTGAAATGGCACAAATTATTCTATTTTATACTTTAATTAGTTTGAATTAGCAAAGGGAATAGATGCATAAAGTGATCCAGCGAAGGGTGAAATGGAAAAAGGGCTGCAGTGTGGAGCATCACTCGTTATTGTGGGGTGTGCAGGAGCTGGTCCTGCTGGATCCCTGCCCTGAGAGGACTGCTCGTCCCTGGAAGTGTTTGCCCCGTCCCTGGAAGTGTTTGCCCCGTCCCTGGAAGTGTTTGCCCCGTCCCTGGAAGTGTTTGCCTCATCCCTGGAGTGTTTCCCCCTATCCCTGGAAGTGTTTGCCCCATCCCTGGAAGTGTTTGCCCGTCCCTGGCAGTGCCCAGGGCCAGGCTGGGCAGGGTTTGGAGCAGCCTGGGACAGTGGGAGATGTCCCTCTGCCCATGGCAGGGGTGGCACTGGATGGGCTTTGGGATCCTTTCCCACCCAAACCATTCCTGGATCTGTGACTCTGCCGAGGTCAAGCTGTGTCCTGCAGAGCTTCCCTTGGATCAGGCTCTGCCTGCTCTCCTCAAAACCTTGGGCAACGTGGCACTTTCCTGGTGGCTGTGTGAGCAGCTGAGAGTTCCCCAGCACTGACCTCTCCAGGCCTCCAGCTCCTGCTTGGACTGAAGCTGAGGCTCAGGGGTGCAGAAGGATTTAAGAGAGTTCAAGTCCACCCTGACTCTTAAACCCTGAGCATCTTTTAGCCTTTTTCTCCTTTTCCCCTGAAGGTTCTGAAAAATTCCCCCAGATGAGGTGGAACTTGGCTCAAGCTCCTGTAGGGTTGGAAATGATGGATGTGCCCCAGGGAAAGTGCCTGGAATGGTCTTGCAAGCTGGGACTAAATACAGAAGTTAAGGCTGCTTGTAAAGCAGAAAAAACCCAACTTTTTGTGAGGTTTGCTCTTGCTCTCCCTCCTCCTGGACAAATATTTCCCGTTGAAACTTCGCTGTGGCAGAAAATGTTGGTATTTTCTGGAAGGAGGGTCTGGGATCTCTCTGGGGTGTTTCTGGAGAGCACGTTCAGCACTCCAAATGGAAACCCTGAGCACCAAACCTGGTGCAGATCCTGCCTCCCTAAACAAGAAACCCCTGGAGCTCGGGGTGTCCCTGCAGCCCCGGGGTCCCTGCAGCCCCAGGGTCTCTCCATCCCCGGGGTCCCTCCATCCCCGGGGTCCCTCCATCCCCAGGGTCCCTGCAGCCCCGGGGTCCCTGCAGCCCCAGGGTCTCTCCATCCCCGGGGTCCCTGCAGCCCCACCCATCCCTGTGCAGTTCCGAGGAGCCCTGGGGTATCTCTGGCATTTCTGGCTGGTGCTGGGGAGGGGAAGGAGCTCCATCAATAATCCTGTATTTATTTATTTGAGCAGCGAGCAGGAATGTGCCGGGCAGACTAAACACTGCCTGCTCCCCCTGCACCGGGGGCTGCCCCAGCCCTGCCCCAGCCCTGCCAAGAGCGGCCAGGCAGAGAGGGGGAGCGGCAACCCTGGCCTGCAGCTCTCTGTGTGGGTGTTAAAGAAATTATTTTTCTTGCAATCAAGCTGGGAGCGTGCTGCTCGCACGGGGGGTTGTTGTTTTCCCTCTTTATTCTCCCTCTGCCTGTTCCAGCGGTTTCTCTGCAGCGACCCCCAGCAGGCTGTGAACATTCTGCTCTCCACTCCCAGGTTTACCCTCCCGACCAGGTGGAGCAGCAACGTCACTGTTTAGGTGGGGGTTGAAGCACAGAGATGCTGTGTGACCTGTCCTAACTCACACGGGAGATCTGGGAACCCCCCAGACCCTCAGTGCCACGGCCAAGGGCCGCTCTTCACCTCCCAGGTGGATGCCCCAAGGAGGAGAGTGAGGCAGCAGAGGGCCCTGGGTTGTTTATAAAGACCCCAACACCCTGGGCACCCCCTTCCCAGCTGCAGCTGTGCCAGTGGACCCCTGGAGTGCCCCTTTAGGGTGGGGAAGTGTCGGTGCAGAGCTGATCCCGTGCCCCAAACCCCCTGGGAAGCTGCAGCCCAGGCGCCGCTGCCTGTCCCCGAGGGGGCTGCTGCTGGCAGGGCACGCAGCCGTGCTGGGCACCAGGCTGGCAGCTCCGGGAGCTCCTGCAGAGCAGCTGGAAGTGGCCGTAGCCAGCGGCGTTTTGCAGGCTTGGCTGAGCCCTGGGCTGATCCTTCCTGGCAGCCCTGCAGGTGCGCAGGAGCTTCTGCCTCAGCTGCTGCTGCCGAGCCACACCTGGGAGCGTTTACTGACCCTGGGAGCTTCTTCTCCTCACCCTGGGAGCTTCTTCTCTTTCCTCCAAACCTCCTTGAGCTCTGGGAGAGCCAAACTTGTGGGTTTGATGGCAGAAAAGCCGAGCTCAAGGGGGGGTTTGCTGTTGTCGCCTCGGAGCCCCCGGAGCAGAGCGATGTTCCCTTTGCCTCCTGTTCCCTTTGCTGTTTTGGGCTTTTCCCCACTCATTTAAGAGACTCACGGCCATCAGTGTTTTGGGTTCTATTAATGCCTCACCAAGAGCTGGGTTCTAAGTATTTTTATTTTTATTTTCTTTGTGGAGGAGCCAGGGGAAGGACGGGGCTGGACAAATCTCTCCTCCCTGTGTGGCTGGGCCTCGGCGCGAGCGAGCAGACAGCGCTGCCCACAAAAACAACCGGCTCCAAATCCATCCAGAAAGAGCTGAGCACACTTTTATTTGGAGAAGCCGTGCCAGAAACAGCATTCCCGTGCCTGCAGAGAGGGGAGTGCGGGCTCCAGTCAGTCACAAACAAGCTGGATTTTTCCATTTTAGGTCTTTGCCTGGTCCGGGCTGGTGGCCCGGGCTCCAGCTCGTCCCTGGCACCTCGTCCCAGCAGGATGCTGGAGGAAGTGTTGGATTTGTGGGAGAAATCTCCCTGAGAGGCAGCAGCAGGGCCTTGGGGGCTGGGTTTAGGCTTTGTTTGGGGGATGCAGTGACCCAGAACAGCCAGACCCCACCCCAAAAGGACCCTGTGAACTAGCGAGGCAGGGAACAGGCAAAACGGAGCGGGCTCTCGCTCTTCCCAAGGTTATTCCAGCGCTAATCACCCCCTAACGAGGTGCCACCTCTGTTGTTTGTATTTCCGACCCGATGGTGACCACCCAAGGCCCGCAATGCAAACCTTCTTCACCCAATTACAGAAAAACACCCAAAGCCCTCTTCACCCAGTTAATTACAGAAAAACACCCAAACCCTTCTTCACCCAGTTAATTACAGAAAAACACCCAAACCCCTCTTCACCCAGTTACAGAAAAACACCCAAACCCTTCTTCACCCAGTTACAGAAAAACACCCAAACCCCTCTTCACCCAGTTAATTACAGAAAAACACCCAAACCCCTCTTCACCCAGTTAATTACAGAAAAACACCCAAACCCTTCTTCACCCAGTTACAGAAAAACACCCAAACCCTTCTTCACCCGGTTACAGAAAAACACCCAAACCCTTCTTCACCCAGTTAATTACAGAAAAACACCCAAACCCCGAAGGAGAAAGTGAAGAAGGAGGACCCTGACAACCCCCAGGATATTGTATTGCTGGATCCCGAACCCCAAATTCTCTGTTTCCGGCATGCCAGCAGCAGGGTTTGGTGTGGGTTTTGTGCTCCCGTGATCCCCCCACGGTGTCACAGAGCTGAAGGATGGTGACAGCAGGGGCAGGAGGCTCCCCCCGAGCTCGCTCGCTGCTGTGATTGTCTCGGGTGCAGAGCAGGACGTGTAGGCTCCGGGCTAGGCTGTGTAAATCTCGTTAGAAAGCCATTCCCAGCTAATGAAACCCTGGGAGAGAGGGATTTGGTTTCCCAGCCCTCAGACTTGCGGCAGAGGCTGGAATAAATCCATCTCCAGTTGTGTGTGGGCTGCTCTGCCCTCTCCCCCCAGCACAGAGGGGTGTTTTACTGGGGGAGCAGCCCCAGGTCAGCATTTGGTGCTTCTGCACCTCAGTAATTGCAGGTGATAATCATATTTTCTTTTAAAAAAGAAAAAAGAAAAAAAAAAAAAAACAAAAACCCACAGGCACACAAAAAAACCCCAACGCCCCCAAAAAACAATAAACCCCCCCCAAAAAAAACCAAAAAAAACCACACAGACAAAAAAAGCCCCAATTAATAAAAAAAAAACAAAAAAAAAAAAAAAAAAAAACAAAACAAAACACATGCACAAAAAAAAGGGAAACCCACAAAAAAATTTCCAAAACCAAAATAAAAACTGCCACTCAAAAAAACCCCTCACCTGGCCTTTAATCGCGGTGCAGGAAGGGAGAAGAGCCATGTAAATAACTCTGCCTCCCCTGCAGCCCGCTGGGCTCTGGCTGTTAATTCCCGGGGCCGGAGCTGCTGGAAGGAGGGATCTGAGGGAATCGCTGCTGCTCCGGCTCTGTTTGTGTAGCTGGGGATGTGCCTGCCCCAGGCACGGCTCCCAGCCGGGGTCAGCTTTGTTTGGCCGCGCCCTTGCTGCTCTAAGTGTGAATTTAGCAGCTCCTACCAGGTGAAATATGATTGTCTTTGTGCTCCCCGGCCAGCTCCCAGCGCAGCTGCTGCCGTGTTCGGGTTTATGAACGCACAGACAAGGCAGAGACACAGCCCTGGGCTCCGGCTGCTGGGTTTGTGCCCAGATTTGTCCCTTCTCGGCAGGTTCGGGGTGATTTGGACACCCGGGGCTGGCTGCCGTCCCCATCCCTGCAGAGATCCCTGACCCATCCTTGTGCTCGGCCTCCTCTCCCCTGCAGGCATCGAGGCAGGAATTGCTCTGCTCTCTGTTTTCTCTTGATTTATCTGGGTTTTTTTTTCCTTCCCCGTCTTGCCTTTCTCCCCTCTATTTATCTCTACAACCATGTCTCTATCTCCCTGTATTTTTATCCAACAACTGAGATGCAAATCCAGCAGTGCAGAGGCGTCCAGGCCCACCTGGGACAGCACAGGCTGCTGGAAATATTTCCATAGTTCTGCATTCTCTTTTTCCCTGCCTGTCCCACAGAACACAGGGATATCCTGGGCGTGTAATGAAGCCTCTGAAGGGTTGAACAATATTTCTTTTCCGCCTCTAACTAATCTTTTTTAATGCTTGACAGCCTCATGTTCCATAATTGAATGCATTTTATTTAGAAAATAACATTTAGTGCCACTTTGGATTTCCAATTATTCTTCAGTCGGACGTTGAGGGCCTGATGTCTTTGTCACTTGGATGTGTGCGGGAGATGGCAACATCAGAGCAGACAACAGCAAATTATTTCCACTGCTGATTGCGAGGCTTGGGAGGAGAATATGCAGGGACATCTTTAGTCTCAGCATAAATGCATGAAAATGAGTGCAGGCACTGCACCAGCAGCAGCTTTGTGCCGTGCCTGGGTGTGGATGGGGAGAGCCAGCCTGGCTCACCCTGCAGGTTCCTGCAACAGCCAGGGGAGCCTTGGGAGGAAGGGAAGGGAGGAAATCCTCCAGGGAATGGGATCTGCAGGGATCCCAGCTGGATCTGTCTGTGGTGCTCAGGATGGGCTTTGAGGGCTCTGACACCCCCCGTGCAGGAGGAGAAGCCTGCCCAGTAAATCCAGTATAAACCCCTGAGGAACTGGTTGCCAAAGGAGGAGCTGGCTGCTCCCAGCTCGTGGGTGCCCTTTGGGCAGGGACAGGACACGGGGGTTTGGTCTGGAGCTGTGCCAGGGCAGTTTAGGTCGGATATTTAGGAAAAGGTTCTTCCCCCAGAGGGTGCTGGGCCCAGGGAATGGGCACGGCCCCGAGGCTGCCAGAGCTCCAGGAGCCTTTGGAGAGCACTGCCAGGGATTTTGGGGTGTCTGTGCAGGGGTTTGTAGTGGCCCTTCCATACTTTCGGGTTCTGTGAGCCCTGGCTGGCAGAGCTGCAAGGTCCATCCCTCCGAGCCCACATCCCACGGGATGCTGCCTTTCCAGGTGAGCTCTGTGGCAATGCTGAGGAGGCTCAGCACAGCCACCCCAGACCCTGCTCCAGTCCTCTCCACGGCCACAAAGGTGTGCTGCACACGGGGCAGGGGCACGAGCAGCCCTCAATCCCCCATTCCTGAACCCTTCAGCGTTCTTCAAATGGTTCAAACACCACAGAAACCTGGGAAGAACATCCCAGGCATGGCTGGTTTGTGTGATTTTACAGAGCCTTGAAAACCCAAAGGCTTTGAGCGCCCTGAGCAGCTTTAAAGGTCACAGAGTGGAATCCTCGCTGCTCCCACAGCCCTGCCAGGGCCCTGCTTGGTGTTTGCTCCAGGAGCAACCCGCAGTCTCCACGGCTTTTTGGCAGGGCTTGCTCCCCAGCTCCACGACGCTGTCCTTGCCAGTCAATCTTCTGCTGCTCCATCACTTTCCCATTTGTATCTCATTACCTGCGCCTGTCAGAAATCATTCAGGAACCTGACGGCCAGTGTGAGGAACGAGGCCTCCTCAGCATGTCCCAGACCCTGCAGTTCTGAAGGCAAACGAGCTCCAAGCCCTGCTCCCCACAGAAGGAGCCCATGGCAGGTGTAGGACACGGGTCTGTCTGTCTGTCTGTCTGTCTGTCTCTCTGTCTGTCACAAAGGCTCCTGGAGCTCTGGCAGCCTCAGGGCCGTGCCCATTCCCTGGGCAGCCTGGGCAGTGCCCAGCACAGCTCACCCGCTCTGGGAGGTGAGATGCTGTGCTGGAAAAGCGGGCAGAGGGAGACGGGCACTGCAGGAGGCAGAGGGGCTGGATGGCAGCGCTGGGTGCCCCGGGTTCTTCTCTGGGCAGAGCTGCTGCCCAAAAACCCCGTCAGTCACACGGGGCAGGATGGCACCGCTGGGTGCCCCGGGTTCTTCTCTGGGCAGAGCTGCTGCCCAAAAACCCCGTCAGTCACACGGGGCAGAGCCATTGAAGCGATGCCTGCGTGTGCCAAGAAAACAAACAGAAAGGGCCAGTCAAAGCTTTTCAGTGTCACTGACACCCTCGGGCGTGCCAGAGCCGGGGACAAAGGCGGCTTTGAGGCGCGGCCCCGCCTGGGAGGCTGCGAGGAGCGGGGCAGATGCGGGGCCGTGCCCACCCCGCTGCGCCGCGGCCACTCCGACACGTGGGGCCCTTGCCAGGTGGGTGGCACGGGGGGCACGGGGGAATACGGGGCCTGAAATTTTTGGCTTTCACGTATTTCAGGTTCTGCGCTGCCTCGGTGTGCAGTTCTGAGCCTCACACGCAGTGTCAGTCAGTTCTGCACAGGGCAGGTAGAGAAAATCAGTCCTTTTCCAGCTTGAGAACAATGGGTGCAGGTTTCAGGCCCAAAAAAGCACAACGAGGGGCTGAGGGGAGAGAGCAAGGAGGATGGGACCTCACAAGCTGCAGCTGTAACTGGACAATTGAACCCCAGTATGCAAATGGATCAAAACTTAGCAAAGTGTGAGACCTCGTGACTGGGGGTCCATTCTGGGTCCATTTTGTGACCATTGTGGGTCCACCTTGGGTGTAACCCTTGGCCAGGCTCCTGTTCTAGAGGCCTTTCAATAAATCCCTGCTTTTATTCCCTGGCTCTGTCCAGTCTCTGTTCCAGGCCAGCCCTCCCAAGGTGTCAGCAGGACACAGCCTGGCCTTGCTCCTCAGCGAGGAGGGCAAACGAGTGTGACCTCCACACCTCCTGGTGCCTGTTCCAGCAGGGCTGCAGCTCCTCTGCAATCCCCAGGCTCAGCTCCTCTGCAATCCCTGAGCTGCAACTCCTCTGCAATGCACAGACTGCAGCTCCTTTGCAATGCCCGGGCTGCAGCTCCTCTGTAATTTCCAGGCTGCAGCTCCTCTGCACTCCCTGGGCTGCAGCTCCTCTGCACTCCCCGGGCTCACCAGAAACGCTGGGAGCGTCCCGGGGACAGCCAGGTGTGACCCGGGGACAGCCAGGTGTGACCCGGGGACAGCCAGGTGTGACCCGGGGCTGTGGCTCTGGCTGCTTTGCTCCAACAGAGGAACGCAAAGGGTTAAGCTCGGGGCCCCTCCGGAGAGAGGGAAATAACCCGAGGGACCCCGGGGTCCCTGGCTGTGCTCCAGCTGCCTCCCGTGCATGTGCTGCTCATTTTTCATCCTGAACACAGCTGCCGCCAGCAGCTCCGTCCCAGCCCTGCTCCTGCCGGGTTTATGAGCAAAGAATGAAGAGGGGGAGCACATAAAGCACCGAGGTCCATTTGCCGAGTGTTTGCTCTGAGTGTCAGGCTGCCGGGGCAGCGGGGACCGAGCCCCCGCGGGCGCCTCTCCATCAGCAGCGCTCTGCCTCCAGCCCCCGGGCTGCTCTCCTCTCTGCAGGAAGGGCCCTGCTGATGATGCTCGCGTTTTCAGCGAGGGTTTGGCCCTGATTAGCTGGGTGGGATGGGAGGAGCTGCCTCCCCGGGGATCTCTCCCGGGGTGGGGGCTGAGATCGATGCCATCAGCGCAGGCTAAGCACAGCCCGAGGGCTGCCCCTCTTCCTCCAGCTGGGTAATGAGGGGCTCGCGGAGAGGGGGAAGAGAGGTCACACGTGGAGCGAGACAATTAACCCGGTCCCCTGCCAGCCACCCTGCCGAGAAATGCCCTCGGAGCAGCTGCTGCAGCGCTGGCTTCCAGCAGGAAGGCAGCTGAGGCCAGGGCAGAGCCCTTCCAGGGGACTCGCCCCCGCTGGGAGCTTTGCAGCTGGGAAGCATCAAACATCAAAACACGGAGCAGGGACCAGGTCTGGCCCAGAAGTGACGGCTTCACGTGGCACAAAGAGCCACCCTGGTGGGTCCCTGTGCCCTGCCAGAGGCAGAAGACAGAGCAGGTCATGGATCCACCAGCTCTTCTGGCTTTTGGCATTCCCTGGTTGTCCTTAGTGATTGATCCCTGCAAGTCTGTTCAATGCCATCCACTTCCAGCCTCCTGGAGCAGTGATTCCCCCTGTTCCAGCCTCACTGGGAGCTCAGGGCTCCCAGTTCCCACAGAAGTTGGTTAATTTTGTCCTCTCCAATCCCTTCCAAGCCCAGAGCTTTTCCTGGAGCTGATCCGTAGGTAGGCTCAGCAGCAGGCTGCAGGATCCCCCTCGCAGTCTGTTGGGTCTGTTGCTGTACTGACGCCAGTGATATTTATGGAAATATATGCAGAAGTTCCTCGGGCTCTGATGGAGCAGAAATAGTTTCATGGCATTATTTGCCCAAAATGCCACCGTTCTGGGTGCTGGATCCCGACAGTGAGACGCTGATGTCAAAGCAGCTGTTTACAGCAGGGGCTGATGTGGCTTCCAGGGACAAGTGCCCTGGTGCTGCGGCCCTGGGAGCATGAAGGCAGCACTTCTGGAGGTTGTGTGCGAGCTCCGAGCCCGCATCAGCCCTGCCTTCCGTCCGAGCAGCGCCCCAGCCCCAGAGCTGCTCTTTGAATCCACATCTCCCATCCAGCAAATCTCTAGCCCAGGGAAAAGCAGGAAAAGCAGGTAAAGATGGGAGCTGAACCCTTCACCCTTCACTGCTCCGGCCGCAGAAACCCTCCCAGCTCTCACTCGGCAGGACGGGAGGCCCTCGCTTGGCGCTGCCGCTTCCCCAGGGGCGCTCCCGAGCCGCAGCCGCCCTGAGTGCCCCGGGAGCGGGGAGGGAGGGCCGGGGGCGCCCCGAGCGCTCGCTTGCGGTGGCACCGCAGATGAAGTCACGTCCCCAGGGACGGGGATGTTGTGGGGAAGGCTTGATGGGTGAAACCCGCCGTGCTGTGACTCGTGACCCGGCAAAAGCCCTAATTGGGGTTTAAAGTGAAGCCCGGGCTGGAGCTGTTCCCTTTGCCTCCTTCCTGCCCTTGGCTCCGGGGCTGGGATCGCTCAGCCTGCGGTTGGGGCTGCTCAGGAGTCACCCCCGGCGTCAGGGAAGGAATGCCGAGGGGCTGTGGTGTGAACCAGCCGCCCTCTGAACAGGCTTCGTTTGCAGGGCAAATCTGCTGCAGGGAATGATTTAACCTTCGGCTAGTCTCTTCTTTTATTATTACTATTTCATTAAGTAAGATTTATACAGGTAGGGTATTGGAAAGGTCATCCATCCCCCGAGCTGTGGGAAGAGCTCTGAGCATTCCTCCCTCTCCACTCAGTTGTTTTACTCCTGGTTTCAGGCTGGGAAAGCACCGAGCCTGGGTTGGTTTTTTTGGTTGGTTGGTTGGTTGGTTGGTTGGTTGGTTGGTTGTTTTTTTTGTTGCCTTCCTGGGCAGTGAATTTATCCCTGCCTGGTACACGGAGCCCCCTCAGCCTTCCTGCCCCCCATTCCCACCCTCAGTGACCCCTCCAGCAGCAGCGTTTCAGCTGGAGCACCCCGGAGCTGCTCTGTGCCCTTTCCCCAAGGGTTTGCATCCCAGCTGGAGGAGCAGGGAGCTGTTCCCCTCCTCTCCCTCAGGAAACACGGGATGTCAGCTCTGAGCAGGGACCCAGGCTCTGGAGGCTTCGCTGCTCCTGTACCCCTGAAATGAGATCTTTTATGTCTTTCTTGTTTACTGATCTGTGGTGAGGCCGGGTGGGGGTTTTGCAGATATTTAAGGTCCCGTAGCAGCAAAACCTCAGCGGTTTGCCAGCACGGCCCGGGCGTGCTCCCAGCGCTCTCTCCACCCCTCAGCCCTGAGCATCCCCCGCCACCCAGGGCACTCCAGCCAGGCACGGAGCTTCACAGGCCGAGGCAGCAGAGCTGGGAAGGAGCTTCTGCAGCTTTTCTAGCGGCAACCTGCTCTCCAGGGCTTTTCTGAACCCTGAGAGCAGATGGCTGGGCTGGAGGCTGCGATGCAAGGACAAGGGACTCGTGTTGACATTACCTTTACCAGAGCGCCTTTCATCAGCAGCGTGTAAATGCCAGCAAACAGCCAGGAATTACCCAGCTATGATCTCTTCATCAGAAGAGGCCTCTGATCAGGTTAATCTCACTTTCCCAGCGTGGAAAGGAGGCTGCTGAGCAGCTGTGCCCACCAGCGAGGGGAAGAGGTGAGAAGGGAGGATGCTGCGAGCATCAGGTTTCAAGCGGCTCGTCAGCGATGGCTTCGCCTCTCGCCCGGCGCTGCCAGGCCTGGAACAGCAGCGCTGCTGGTGGGGATGGAGCCTGACGGGCCTGATCCTGCGGGGCAGGTGCCCCCAGCACCTCGGGTGGGTGCTGGGCACAGCCCAGCTCTCCAGCAGGGAGGCGGGGGAAGCTCCAGCCCGCCGCGTTTTCCATCCTCTCAGTGATCTTCTCTCCCTCTTGAGAGGCAGAAGCCAAAGCAAGCACGGGGGAGGGCGGAGGAAATGTGTTTTAACAGTAAATACGGCCTTGTTATTTATCAGTGCAGAGTAATTGAAGTAATTTCATGTCGGTTTTGAACGCAGCGCCCAGGGATCTAATCTATCTGTCTGATATTAATGGGGAATATTTGCTTGCCTCATTCATTCATTACTGTTTTCATTAAGACTCCAGTCCCATTTAGGAGTCTGTTTGTCATTTTAAACTCTTCTGTTTTATCTTAGCCTGCCACGATCCTTTTTAACAACTGAAGTGAATCCCGGAGTCGCAGGCTGGCAGCCGGGGAAGGGGCTCTGCTGTCTGTGCCTTTGCTGGGGAGGCTGGAGGCACCCGCAGGCAGCAGCCCAGAGCCTTCCTGGCATCCACACCCGGGAGATTCGGGCTTGCAGAGCAGAGCTGGGTGTCTGTGTGTCCCAGTGAGGGGACATCCATCCCTGCTGGGACACAGCTGCAGTGGCTCCAGCTTTGGAGGCTCCAGCGTTTCCAAGGCAGCCCAGGCAGCTGCTGGGGGCAGGGGTGTTGCTGATAAATGCTCAGGGTATTTCCAGCTGGGTGCTCTGCTTCCTCACCAGGTGTGTCCCACCCTCTAAGGCATCCCCACCTTTGGGCTATCACAGAATCCTGGAATGGTTTGGGTGGGAAGGGACCCTAAAGCCCACCCAGTGCCACCCCTGCCAGGGCAGGGACACCTCCCACTGTCCCAGGCTGCTCCAAACCCTTCCCAGCCTGGCTGTGGGCACTGCCAGGGATGCAGGGGCAGCCACAGCTGCTCTGGGCACCCTGTGCCAG
>VWYO01026373.1:29201-40058 GCA_013400275.1 Rhadina sibilatrix | reverse complement strand
CCAGTGCCACCCCTGCCAGGGCAGGGACACCTCCCACTGTCCCAGGCTGCTCCAAACCCTTCCCAGCCTGGCTGTGGGCACTGCCAGGGATGCAGGGGCAGCCACAGCTGCTCTGGGCACCCTGTGCCAGGGCCTGCCCACCCTCCTGGAACGGCACCTCCTCCCAGTGCCCAATACCAGGGCTCTGTCCCTGTCCCCACACCCTGGAGGAGCCCAGGGAGCATCACCTGCAGGGCTGGGGGGCTGCAGGGTTGGGGGGCTGCAGGGCTGGGGGGCAGCAGGGCTGGGGGCTGCAGGGATGGGGGTCTGCAGGGATGGGGGACAGCAGGGTTGGTCATCCCTGAGCTGGAGGCATCCAGGCCCAATGAGATCCCGGGGAAGGGGAGCATTGTGCTGTTAATGACTCTCTGGCAAAACGTTCCCAACTAAAACAATGATTTTAATGAGCACAGCCCGAGTGTGAGCGCTCGTTGAACACCTCGTTACATCGGCCGCCACTCCAAAATTNCGTTAGATCGGCCGCCGCTCCAAAATTGTTCCGAATCCTGGTTTTGCTGTTTTCTCGCCAAATCGAGAGGGGAAGAGGCGCGTGCTTCATGATTATTCACCTTAATTAATTTTCTGAGCTTCTGATAAAACTTTGAAACGGCTGCAGGGAGCACGTCAGGAGTTCTGTGGCAGCCAGGCAGAGCGCAGGGGCCGTGAACCGATGCCAGATGAAAGTTTGCTGGGCCGGATTGATCCCCACCTGAGCCCAGGAATTCTGGAAGGCTGCCCCCCTTTTATCCTGATTAATGAGTTCCCCTGAGGCCTGGGCTGATCAAAGGGCAGTGCTCATCAGGAGGTGGCCGTGGCGGTGTCGGTGCCAACCCCCAGGAAGCCACCTGTGCTGGCAGCAGCGCTGTCCCCCGTGCCCCTGGCTGCCCCAGGAGCATCACCCTGGAACCCAGGGAGAGCCCAGAGGGGGCTCCCAGGAGCAGGGAGGCTGTGCCGCCCTGGCTGGTGAGGAGCAGGGGAGCCCCCACCTGGGTCACCCTCCTGACTTCCAGGAACTCATTTGAGCCTTTTTGTGCAGTCAAGAACAAAACCGCAGCTCCCCTGAGGCCTGGTGGGTTTGCAGGGATCCGGGGGTGTGGATCCACCTCAGCAGAACCCTGTCCTTGTGAGGGAGGCCTTTAGCATCCCATTCCTTGTTTCACCCTCATCACCCCCTTGTCGTGTCAGGGAGAGGTTCTGTGGGTCAGTTCTGCAAGAAACTGAGGGGTTTAGGGCCCCAGAAGAGAAGGATCTGCAGAGGGCCCCGTCCTCCCCAGCTGCCATCCCTGTGTGGGGACACGGAGCTGTCACCAGCACCCGGGGGCAGGAGCAGCTCAGAGGAGCCGGGCAGGAGCCAACGTGTGGCTGCAGCTCAGGATTCAGTCCGTGGATTTTGCTGCATTCGCCATTCCAGAAGCTCCTGGCAGTCCCTCAGCCGGGCCTGCGCTCCAGATTTTATTTCAGCGCTGAGGATGACAGAATTGCTGCCCGGATTGGTGCGGGCAGGAGGATTTTCCAGCTCTGGAGGCAGCGGGCACAGGGAGGTGGAGGCGGCCGTGCCCAGGTGCAGGGTCTGTGCCAGGCAGGAGGCAGCGCCGGGGCTGCCAGGGCGCTTTGCCGCGGGGCTGTCACACGGGGCCGTGCGGCTCTGAGCGGGGCTGGGTGCCAGGGCGGACCCCAAACGCTGGGCTGAGCCTCCGGCCGCGCCTGGGATGGGACAGCCGGTGCCTGTGCCAGGCAGGGGACACCTGCCCCTGTGCCACCCCCTGCACCGGCCCACCCTGCAGCCCCGCCGTGTCACTGTCACCTGCCGGGCCAGAGGAGGAGCTGCCAGAGCGAGCGGACCGAGCGTCCCAGGCACGGTCCTGCGCGGGGGAGGGAAACCCAGCTCCCCTCCCGCAGGTCTGGACGAGCCCGTGCTGCTCCCGGGCGCGGGGCTGGGATCCGTGCCTGGCACTTTGTTATTCCGGCAAACCCCGCTCGGACGCTCGGTGTTGATGCGCTGATTAAGGCGAGCCGCGGGGAACCGCAGGAAGGCGTCTGTCTGCAGGAGCCCGTGTGCCAGGACACCAGGCTGCGCCGAGCCCTGCCGGGGTGCTGGGCAGGATGGAGGGATGGATGGATGGATGGATGGACGGACGGATGGATGGATGGGTGGATGGATGGATGGAGGGATGGATGGAGGGATGGATGGGTGGATGGATGGATGGATGGATGGATGGAGGGATGGAGGGATGGATGGACGGATGGATGGAGGGATGGATGGATGGATGGATGGAGGGATGGGTGGATGGATGGATGGGTGGATGGATGGATGGATGGGTGGATGGGTGGATGGATGGATGGATGGATGGATGGAGGGATGGATGGATGGATGGACAGACGGATGGATGGATGGGTGGATGGATGGATGGAGGGATGGATGGAGGGATGGATGGATGGATGGATGGAGGGATGGATGGAGGGATGGAGGGATGGATGGGGGAAACTCTGGCTCGAGGACAATTTTCCTGCTTGAGCAAGCCTCGCTTCGGGATATTTGCTATTTTCTCAGCCTTTCTTGCTTCCCGGAGGAGGCCGTCCTTGCCTCCAGCACCTCCCGCAGGAGCCTGGCACGGCGCACGGAGGGGCGGGGGCAGCCGAGGAGAGGGGAATGTTTGCAGAAGATCTGATCCCTCCCTCGGAGAGCGATCCGGTCCCCCGTGCTCCGGCACAGCTTGTCCTCCTCAGATGTTAATGAGGTTCTTAGAGCAGCAAAGCCAAGCCCGCCGCAAAGGTTGCCTGGATCAGAGTTGAAGGGGCTCTCTCCGCCTGCATCTGCAGCGCCGTAATTAAATAATCCCCTCGTAGCCATGGCAACGTTGTCTCCGTGTCCTCTCCCGCTCGCTGCCTCTCTGCCAGAGCTCCCAGGCGTTGGTTTGGTTCTGAGAGCCGCCCCCGTCCCGTGCTGGGGCGTGGGGGAGCGGAGCTGCCCCCGCAGGAGCGGCCGGGCCCGGCGGGAGAGCTGCGCCCGCCTGTCCCCACCTGCTCAGTGGCACAGGGAGCCACCGCCACCTCCGGGCGCTCCGCAGCACCCTGGGGATGCTCCCCCGTTTTTTGTGGTCAGAACTCCCCCTTTCCCCTCTCCCCCGTGTCCTGGCTCTGCCCCGTGGGTGCATTTCCTCACTCCGGCTCCCTCCCCGCTTGCTGCCGGCCCCAGTCTGAGCCTGAGCTCCCCACAGGGCAGGAGCAGCGGCTTCCAGGCAGGAGCCTCCCCAGCCTGGGGCGGATCGAACCCGCGTGAATCGCTCGGCAGAGCCGGAGCCTTCCCATCCCCGCGCCCCGGGGCTTTCCTTGGCAAAGGCGCCCAGCGGGATGTTCCACCTGGAGCTCTGGGATATCCCACCTGCAGCTCTGGGACATCCCATCTGCAGCTCTGGGACATCCCACCTGCAGCTCTGGGACATCCCACCCCCAGCTCTGGGATGTTCCACCTGCAGCTCTGGGACATCCCACCCCCAGCTCTGGGATGTTCCACCTGCAGCTCTGGGACATCCCACCCCCAGCTCTGNCCCCCCTCCAGCTCTGGGATTTCCCCCCTGGGATTTTCCACCTGCAGCTCTGCCTGGAGCCACAGGAGCAGCAGCAGCAGGAAGAGGAGTCTGTCAAACTCTTTACAGCTCTCTTGGGCGAGTCTGACTTTATTTCCCTGTCCCCCTGACACAGCCATGGCACAGCTGAGGTGTCCTCCTTGCTCCTCCCCACACTTTATCACATCTCCTGCCCCAGCACAAAGCGGAGTTTTCTCATGGATAAAGGGGAGAATCAAATCTCATTGGAAAGTTCATCAACTCTGGGCTCCTGCTCAGTGAGTGATAGATGGCTTTAATTACACTGAACTAGTTGGCACCTCTACTCCACTCCCCAAAGTCATTAAAAATAGATTTTCTGTTTGAACTGCAGCCCCCCGAGGGGTCTGTGGGCAGCCTGCCGTGGCTGTGAGCTGCTCCAGGGCTGTCTCCAGCCAGGGGAGGTCACAGGCCCGGGCTGGTGGCACGCAAAGGCTGTGGAAACTTTGCTTTGGCCGTTTATTTAATGTGTGGGTGTATTTATTTATTTATTTGCAACTGCTTTCTTGCACTTATTTGCTCCGTGGGCTGGCAGAGTTGGAATCCGTGTGTTTTGGAGAGCCTCTATTGAGTTATTATTATTTTCTTTTAAATTTATTTTATTTTGCTGCTGTTGTAGGTCAGGCAGTCAGGGACAGCAATAACGAAGCTTTATCATTTAATGGTTGAGCAGCACAATGGTTGGTTTTGGCACAGGGAGTGGGAGAGATGCCTTGGGAAAGGCTGACCTGAAACAGAGGCTGGACAGAGCTGGAGAATAAAGCAGAGATTTATTAAAGCAGAGATTTATTAGAGATTTATTAAAGTAGAGATCTATTAAAAGACTTCCAGGACCCACCCTGGGCATCACAGGAGCCTGACCAAGGCTGCACCCAGGGTGGGTCAGGAATGGCCACACAAAAGCAGCTGCCCCATCACGAGATTTTACATTTTTATCAGTTTTGGTCCATTTGCACATTGGGGTTTAATTAATGTCCAATTACAGCTTCAGGCTGTGAGGTCCCATCCTGCTTGTTCCTCCCTTCAGCCACCCTTGTTTGTGCTTTTTGGGGCTGAAAGTTGTCCTTGGTGCTCAGCAGGAAAAGATCTGTTTTGTCTGCTTGTTCTGTGAAGAGAGCTCATGGCACTGAATCTCAGAACTGCATCCTCGGGCAGCACAGAATCCAAAACTGTGAGAGCTGCAATCTGAGGCATCAGGAGGAGAGGTCCCGGTGGGGCTGGGGGCAGCAGGGCTGTGCCCTCAGGGGGAGGAGACCCCCCAGCAGTGCAGGATCCCTGGCTGCTGTCCTGCACACAGGTGCCCCTCCAGAGCATTGTTCCCAACCTCGGTGTGGCTTTTAAAGAATCACCACGTGCAGAGGCCGCAGCTTCTGAGCAGGGAAAGAGCCGAAGCGCCCAACATCAAATCATCTCTGATGAACTCTCATTCACATAATCCCAACCCTCTGTTATTTATAGAGCGCAGCCAGAGCCTCCAGCTCCTCACAAACACCAAACCAGCCCTGAGCTGCATTTCAATCACGGGGACAGATCCTGCCAAGCCTCCCTCTGTGGGGAGATCTGCATTGCTGGGGGCCTTGGGCTCCTGACCTCCAGCCTGGGTCAGAGGCTGATTTTAGGGCAAAGCCAGTGACCCCCCTGCGTGCACCCAGTGCTGGCTGGGGTCTCCCACAGGGAATGCTGAGGGCTCTGGGATGTTGTTTGCTGTGACAAACACGTGTTTGCCTCTGGCTCTGCAGCCGGGAGCAGCGTGGTGCTGCAGCGCTGCCTGCACGGGGAAATGCTGGGGGGTCACTGGGGGTGGGATGGGTGTGAGCAGGGTCAGGCAGGGCTGAGCCCTGCATGGGCCATGCCGGGGGCTGTTCCTGTCACCAGGCTCCTGGGATTGCTCCCACCCCATCTGTAAAGTGCTTTTTGCTGCTTAGAAGGGAGAGGCAAAGCAGCAAAGAGCACCAGTGACCACCTGTGGCCACTCGGGGTGCAGACGCTGTGAGGGCACCCCAGGAACCAAACCCCAGCCCTTCATTTCCACCTCTGACCCTGAGTTTCTCTGCTCCATTCCTGAGGCTCTTCCCATCCAGCCCGGCTGAGGGCATTCCCAGCTCTGCCCCTCACATTTCCAGGGTCCCAAACCGAGCCCTCCGCTCTCCCCAGGGGCTCCACCTCAGCCAGAAAGCACCAACCCTGCGCTTCCCCGGGCCAGTTCTGTTCCAGGAAAAGCTGTCGAGTGGGGCTGAGGAAACAAGAAGAATGGCAGCCCTATTGGTGTCGTCCTCAGAGAGGAACTGGGTTCTCACTGTGTCAACAGCACTTGGCGTGACAGCGGCCGTTGTTTGGGGAGACACTGCTCCTTTCAGAGCCGGCTGCTGGGAGCCGGGTGCTGTTTGGACGGACAGAGCCAGAGCCATCCAGCAGTTGTTTGAATTCCCAGCCAGTTGCAGGCATCGCTCCCGGGGCTGGGCGAGGATTCTCTGCAGCGTTTGGTGGGAGCAGCAGGGAGAGAATGGCAGAATCCCGGGATGGCGTGGGCTGGGAGGGAGCTGGAGGGTCACCTGGACACCTTTCCGCTGTCCCAGGTTGTCCCAAGTTCTGTCCAGCCTGGCTTTGAGCACCTACAGGGATGGGGAGTCCACGATCTCCTGAGCAACCTGTCCCAGTGCCTCCCAGCTTTACAGGAAGGAATTCCTTCCGTGTTTTGTAGAGCTCAGGACGGGGGTGCAAACCCACCCTGCTGCAAAGGATGGGTTGGAAAGGTCCAAGCGGTTGGTTAAAAGGGTTAAAAATGGTTTAAAAGGTCAAAAATGGTTAAAAAATGTCTAAAGCAGTGACCTGTGGCTAAAGCCTGGTGCTGTTCTGAAGCCTTTGGGGGTTTCAGTGCCCCAGTGCCTCCCAGGGCTGTGCTGCACCTCAGCATCAGGCGGGACCTTCCTCGTCTGGCCTGACTGGGAGAGGGGTTTGCAGCAGCTCTTGGGGCTGCTCCCACCTGTGCTCCCCTCTGTGCCATCCCTGCCTGGAAGGGACAGGAACCCCCCGTGGGTCAGCCCGGGGGGCCCAAGGGGCTGCTGCTGAAGGGCTCAGAGTGGCCAAAGCAGTGGAACTCCCGCCCAGACTAAACAAGCTGCCTTTTAAAATCCCAGTGATGTATTCCCTGCAGCAGCTCCCCCGGGGGAAGGGTGGGGCAGCAAAGCGTAAATCAGGGAGGAGAGAGCTCAGCTGCAGCCCCGGGGGGCGGGGGGGCTCCGAGGAGCCGGCGCCGCCGGGGGAGCCGGGCTGGGGCTCTGCGTGCCCAGGGCTCACCCAGGGGACGGGCTGAGCTCGTGTCTGCCTCCAGCAATTCTGCTCTTGGACACTGGAACAAGTTCAGTTCAGGCCCTGGGTTTGCTGTTGTGCTCCGTGACTCTGAGGGGTGAGAGTGGGACCTGGGGCTGCTCTGGTTGTGCTGGGGGAGAGCAGCTCTGAGGGTCTGTGGTTCCCTCACACCTGTGGTTCCCTCAGAGCTTCACTGAGGGTCTGTGGTTCTCTCACAGCAGCTCTGAGGGTTTGTGGTTCTCTCACAGCAGCACTGAGGGTCTGTGGTTCTCTCACAGCAGCACTGAGGGTCTGTGGTTCCTTGCAGGTGTCCCAGGTGCCCGTGGAGTCCTGTGAGCAGTACACGACCTGCCAGGAGTGCCTGAGCTCAGGGGACCCCCACTGCGGCTGGTGCTCCCTCCACCACATGTAAGTCCGGTGAGAAAAGCTTTCCAGGCCTCCAAGTGCCTCCCACACAAAAACAAATCAGGCTGAAGTTCCTCGGATCTGTTTTTCTCTCCTTTGGACGTTCCCTGCATTGCAGCTGGGGTGGCATTGGGAGATCCCTGAGAGGTGAAGAAAAATCCCCTCCTGCTGCAGGAGCCGTGGGCAGGGTGATGTGGGCACGGAGCAGAACCAGAATTTGGGCTGGTGGGGATGGAGGCCTGGTGGTTTGCACGCCCCCCTGGTGGTTTGCACGCCCCCCTGGGGGTTTGCACCCTCCTGCTCTTTGCCCAGGCTGCAAACCCCAAATAAGGTGGAATTTTCAAAGGCAACAAAGAGCAGATGCGATGCTGTCAGTGGGGCTCTGCTCCCAGCGAGGTTTCAGCCGCAGAGCAGCGCACGGAGCCCTTTTAGCAGCCCCAGGAAGGGAGATTTAAACCCTGCGAGGGGAGGGGGGGGTCCCAGCTCCAGCCCTTCCCGGGGGATCCGGCGGCGGCGCTGGGAGCTGGCAGCCCCCGACATCGCCGGGCACAAAGGGCTGAGGGCGCTTTTCTCCGGGGGAGCTGCAGGGAACTCTCTCTGCATTCAGGAGGTGTCCGTGCCCTTCCTTTCTCTGCCCTGCCACAATGCCGAGCGCTTCCTAAGGCGGAAGGGAGACCACCGGGCAGAGCGGCTCGGGGGAGGAGGGGAGAGCCCGGAGGGGGAAGGAGCAGGGGGAGAGAAAGGCAGCGATCCCTGCGGCCCCGTGCCAGCCCGCTGAGCGGCCCCGCCGCGCACCGGGAGCCTGGAGCCGGGGGAGGCCGGTGCAGGGACCCGCAGCAGCGCTTGGCCCCGTGCCTGGGGAGCAGGTGCCGGGGGGGAGCGGGGAGCTGCAGGCTCCTCCGC
Source organism: Rhadina sibilatrix (assembly GCA_013400275.1). NCBI lineage: Eukaryota > Metazoa > Chordata > Aves > Passeriformes > Phylloscopidae > Rhadina > Rhadina sibilatrix. Next base: position 31,797 of record VWYO01026373.1, on the reverse strand, counting down.
AAATCCGGCCTGGATTCGGGGCTCTGGGGGGCAGAGCAGCTCCCCACAGCGGGTTTGGGCCGTGGCCGCGCTCGGGGAGCTGCAGGAGAAGCAGCCTGAGCATCCCACAGGCTGCTCTCAGCCAGGGGCTGGGGGTACCAGCGGAGCTCTGAGCGTCCCACAGCAGCACCCCAGGGCACTCCGGGCACCCTTTGGGGTTTTTTAGCTTTTTGTGGGGCAGCAGGAGCTGCGCTGGGGGCGTTTGGTGCTGCTCCTGCTGCAGCTCCTCTGCGAGGATCGGCGAGCACTTCCCCCATGCTAATGAGCTGAACCCTCGGCAGCCACCTGGGAAGCAGGTAAAGGTTGTTATCTTCATTTTGCAGAGACAAAACCCTCGATGACAAGGGGAGAGAAAAGTGTCATTTCCTCTGCCCTTTTGGCCGTGACATTTCGGCATCAACCTCTTCCCAAGCAGGGCTCCTCCCCCGATGGGAGTTCTCAGCTCTCCCTTCAAGCGTCTGCACTTTGGAGCAGTGATCACTTTTTAGATTAATTTTTTGAGCTGTAAACAATTGGGTTTATCTCGCTGTTCCTCGAGGCCTCTGTCACCCTCGCTGGGAGGCCAGTGCTGGAGTGTTTGTGTTCAGTTTGCCATCTCTGCCCTTCCATCCTCACACGTTCCTGCTCCCGGCTGCTCCGGGCTGGCTCAGGGGGGAGGCTCAGGCTGTGCCCAGGGATGGGTGAGGGGTGGAGGAGGAGGTGATTCCTTCCTCCCCTGCATGCCCAGAGGGATCCTTTGCTCTTTGGGAACGATCAGAGACCTCCTGGAGGTCGTTACAGGATCTCTCCAGCCCAGTGGGATCTGAAACCTGCAGGACTTCCCCGTGCTGCTCTCTGCCAGTGTGTTATTGTCTCCAGGCCCATTTATCTCTGTTGGGGCTGTTGCCATAAATAGGATGATAAAAAAGAGCCATTCCAGTGAGTCAATGAGATAAAGGCTCCAGTCAAGAGCTCACTTTAGGGCTATCTTAGAGATTCACTTAAACCTCGATATTTCTTCCTTTGGCACCATTCATATTTAGCTCCTTTATGCTCCAAAGGAAAAGGCACAAAAGGGAGAGGGTGAGAAGAGCAGCCCCAGCGTTTGTTGGGGATCACGGGGGGTGGTTTGGGAAGGGAAAGTGGAAACTCCACTCACCTGAATCCAAAGCAAAGGGCCTCGTTCCCACTGTTCCATAGAATCCCACAGTGCTTGGGCTCAAAGGGGCCTGGCAGGCGAGTTTGTCATCTGCACCCGTGGAGGGGGCTTGGAAGGAAAGGATTTTCCCCAAATGACATAAACCAGGAAACCCTGGAGGGACGCCAGCGCCAGAGTCTGGTTTGGAGCACTGAGGGGCCTCCCGTGGCTCCCAGCGGGTGCCCTGCTGGGAACAGCTGGATCCCTCTCTGCTCCAGGGACAGCTGCAGGGGGGAGCAGGGACCAGGAGCACATGGAGTGCCAGGAGCACATGGAATGCCAGGAGCACTCCCAGCCACCTTGGCACGCTCGGGGCCTCGGTTCCTGCTGCTGGGAACGGGAAGGAGCTGGGAGCTCCGGGCATGAGCAGCAGCCAAGCACCGCTGGCAGCAGCTGGAAGCTCCCAGTGCTGGCTGTGTCCCACCCTCAGCTCCAGGAGGAGATGATTACTGAGCTGTGTGCTTTTAATTAGGATAGAGGCATCATCCTGTCCCTGCCTGTTACTGCCTCCTGCTTTAGTTTGTGTGCAGATGATGAGTCCATGGCTCACCCCAGCACCACCAGCCCGTGGGATTGGCAGCTCTGGGTTGTGTCCCAGTGCAGGACCTGCTCCTGGGACACTCGGGCTTTGTGTCTCTGCTGGTCACAGAACATTTCCCAGCACCCTTCGGCCCTAACCCTGTGCCCAACCCCTGCTCCCCGTGCGAGGCATCGCCAGGCCCTGCTGTGGGGCATCTCCGGGGGTCTGGGGTGTGTCCTGAGCTCGGGGAAGGGGGGTGCTTGGGGTGTTTTCGGCGCTCTGACTCTCCCGTGTGGCAGGTGCTCCCCGCGGGACCGCTGCGAGCGGGCAGAGGAGCCGTTCCGCTTCGCCGGCAGCATCACCCAGTGCCTGAGCGTGGCCGTGCAGCCCGGCAGCATCTCCGTGTCTGAGCACAGCCTCCCGGTGAGCGGGGACAGCGGGCAGGGGACAGCCACCTCCGGCAGGGAACGCTCCGCGCTCCAGCCTTTCCCCCCTCCCTCTGGCACAGATGTTTTCTCATGAATCACTGCTGGCAGAGGGGCAGGGCAGCCGAGGGGTCACCCGAGCCGGAGCGGGGAGGGGGCGGCAGAAACAAATTCCCTTCCCCGGGTGCCTCAGCTCACGTTTCCCTGGTCGCTGTAGCTGGTGAAAGGAAGGGCTTTGTTTCCCAAAAAGCTCCTCTGTGAGCCCTGCTCAGGCCTGGCGCTCCGAAGCCTCCCAGCTGTTGCTGCCAGAGCCCCTCACAGCCCGGGGGCAGCTGGCCCTGCCACAGCCCGTGTGAAACGGTGTGGGGACAGGGCACTGGAAACGGTGTGGGGACAGGGCACTGGAAACAGTCTGGGGACAGGGCAGTGAAAACC
>VWYO01026373.1:15081-29184 GCA_013400275.1 Rhadina sibilatrix | reverse complement strand
CACTGGAAACCAGTGTGGGGACAGGGCACTGGGAACCGGTGTGGGGACAGGCCACTGGAAACCGGTGTGGGGACAGGGCACTGGAAACCGGTGTGGGGACAGGGCACTGGAACCGGTGTGGGGACAGGGCACTGAAACCAGTGTGGGGACAGGGCACTGGAAATGGTCTGGGGACAAGGCACTGAAAACGGTCTGGGGACAGGGCACTCAGCCCTCTGGGCACAGCTCTGCCACGGGGACACTCCCCAGCTGTGCTGGGGACACTGGGGCCTTGCTCCTCCCAGCCCAGGGCAGGGTGGTCTCCCTGGCTGGGGCAGTGGGGAGGGGGCTGGTCTGAGCTCAGGGGTTTGGGGTCGGTCACTGCTGCTCTCACGGTCCTGCCACAGGCACTGAGAGTGGCAAAGCTTCTGTAGAGCAGCGAGGGGACAAAAATCTGCCACTGCCCCCACTCCTGACCTGCAGCAGCCCAGGGCTCAGCAGGGTGGGTTTGTATCCATGAGGAACGGCCTTGCCTTCCTTTTTCCTCCTCCCCTCGCCATGAAAGGGCAGCTGGCCGCCAGTGTGGGCAGGTGGGTGACTTGAGGGGGTCATTTTGAAAGGGAGAGCAGCCAGGACTGAGAATCTGAGGGAGGTTGGGGTGGCTGTGCCTCTGTTTGGGGCTCGTTTGGGGCTCACAGCCGTGTTCTGCTGCCTCGTGTCCCCGCTGCAGCTCAGCCTGTGGGTGAAGGATGCTCCAGACCTGAGCGCCGGGGTCAGCTGCCTCTTTGGGAACCTGAGCGAGGTGCAGGGGCAGGTGTCGGGCAGCCGGGTGGTTTGTGTGTCACCGCCAGCCAAAGACGTCCCTGCCATCCCCGTGGACCAGGGTGAGTGGTGACTGCTGGGCAGTGACAGCGTGCCAGACACAGCAGGGCAGCTCTGGGACCATCAGCTGAGCAGAGCAGAGCCTCTGGGGCTGCTGCTGGAGAAATTCCTGCTGCTGCCAAAGCCTTGGAGGCATTGCTGGGTTGTGTTTTTTGGGTTTTTTTTGGAGGCATTGCTGTTTTTTTGGGGTTTTTTTTTTTGGAGGCATTGCTGTTTTTTGGAGGGCATTGCTGTTTTTTGGAGGCATTGCTGGTTTTGGAGGCATTGCTGTTTTTTGGGGGTTTTTTTTTTGGAGGCATTGCTGTTTTTTGGAGGCATTGCTGTTTTTGGAGGGCATTGCTGTTTTTTGGGGGCTTTTTTGGAGGCATTGCTGTTTTTTGGGGGCATTGCTGTTTTTTGAGGCATTTCTGGGCACAGGCACCCCGGGGTGCTGCAGGANGGAAGGGAAGAGGGAGAGGTGCCAAACCAAACCACTGGCCGGGCTGGCCAGGCAGAACCTCCTCCCCCCGGTTCTGGGAGCCAGGCCAGGTGAGGTGCTGCAGACCCAAACAGGGACAGAAATGGCTCAGGCAAAGGAGTGATTGAACAAGCTCGCTGCTGTTCTCCCCCCACTTGCCTGTGCATGATCAGAATAAGCTCTCCTGGCTGGTCAGGTCCCCAGGAACGCATCAGGACTTTTTCCTCCTCCCCTCGGAACAACACAACTGAGTTATCAGAACTGGTAGTGGAGGCAGCAGCTGAGCAGAGCTCGCAGTGCCCTGGCCCCTGTGCCCAGCTGGCAGAGCCTGCAGAGCTGCTCTCCTCCCCTTCCAGAGCCCCACGCCTGGGGCCACGCTGCCACTTCCCCGGTGACATTTGTCTGCCTGCCCTGGCCCAGCTCCAGCACATCCCTGGGCACTTCCCTCTGCAGGCAGCACCACGGGCTGTGGCCTGGGACTGAATCCACGGGCACAGCTGATCCTTGTGCCACCAGGAGCTGCCACGTGGCAGCAGGGGTGGCCTCGGAGAGGGAGGAGGTGGCAACTGCCAGGACCAGCAGCTGTCACAGCTCTGCATCTCTGCGGCAGCAGCGAGTGGGGAACAAAACCCACCCAGGCACTCTGCTGGCAGCTGGGTTCCCCGGGGCTGAAAAGGGTCTGTGTTCTTTCAAAAACATTTCATAAACGGTTATTTTTTTTCCCCCAACGTGAATCAAAAGCACTTGCTGCACCCTCTGCGCTCCAAGGCCAGGCAGAAGTGTTGCTGTTGACTTCAAGCATTCCTGCCTTGCAGAACAACTGATCCCATTTTTGCCAGGCTTGCCTTCTCTTCTAGGAACTGAAGCCCAGCCTGGTGCCTGTGCAAGGCCCTGCTCTATCTGACACCAATCCAACCACGTGCAATAAATCCCAGCTTGCATTTGTTTTACTGTGGAGTAAATTGCCAGGCTGCCCCAAGCCTGTCTTTGGAGCGCGTGTGTTCTCCCAAACCCGTTCCTTGGTTTTCTGCTACATCAAAACCACCACCCCCCATAAGGAAATTGTTTTCCCGGGAAAGCCTGGCTCTCTGGCAAGGCCTGGGGGTGGCTGCAGCCCTGCCCAGGTGCTGAGCCCTGTGCTAACCCCTGCTCTCCCCCCAGGTGCCTGTCCTGCGTGAACAGCGCCTTCCGCTGCCACTGGTGCAAGTACAGGAACCTCTGCACCCACGACCCCACCACCTGCTCCTTCCAGGAGGGACGGATCAACGTCTCCGAGGTACCCTGCTGCCCTTCTGCCCTGCAGCCTTTGCCTTTCCCACCTTTGTATGGGGTTTGCTGCCTTCCCCTGCCTCCCTGCTGCCCCGAAGTGCAGATGCAGCTCTGAGGCAGGGGAGTGCTGGTGTCACTGAAGTGCTGGTGTCACTGAAGGGGAGTGCTGGTGTCACTGAAGTGCTGGTGTCACTGAAGTGTTGGTGTCACTGAAGGGGAGTGTTGGTGTCAGTGAAGTGCTGCTCTTGACCCCAGCGCCAGAGCCGATCCCTCCCCTGCTGTGTGGGAATGCCCAGGTTCATTAATTACGGTAATTACCGCAGTGCTTTCCCCCGGGGGTGCCCGAGACTCCTCAAAGGCAGCGCTTTGCAGCCCCTCTGCTCTGCGGGGCTGTGAGTGTCTGGGGGCCAGCAGCAGCTCTGCCCGGGGCTGCTCAGTGCCGGTGTTGGCAGGGCTGGGACTGATGGCAGGAGCTGCCGAAGGAGGGAGGGAGTGACCAAAGCACAGCCCCGGATTTTGGAAAAGGGAGCCGGTCCAGGCTCCAGTGCCAGGGACCCGGAGCCATCTCTCTTAGCAGTTCATAAAAGGTGTGGGGCTCCAATCCAAAAATGCTTTTAACACTTGGAAAGGCACAGCCCGTGAACGGCTCTGCCAGCTCTCCTGGGTGTCCCAGAGCAGAGAGATCCATGGAGGAAAGGAGTTTGTTAGCACAGATTCCTGATTGCCAGGAACCCTTGGTCTGGGGTTTCTGCACTCCTTGTCCTGCCTGCTTCACCTTCACGGGCTCCTGCTGCTGGCAGGGTCCTCACTGCTCCTACAAAGAGCTTTGCAGCACCTGAAGTGAGTGCAGGTCCTAATGCTGAGAGGGAAAAATGGTTTAAAAGATGCTCTGGGAATCCTGAGAGTCCTGGGAAGTGGGAAAGGCAGCAGTGGGGACATCTACAAACATGAGAACAAGAGAGGAGAGGAAGGTGTGCCAGTATCCAGAGAAATCCTTGGCAGTGAGTGATGGGGAGTGAGAAAAACAGCTCAGTCAGTGGCATAAACACTGAGTTGTCAAAAAGAAGTGACTGAAGGTTTAACCAGGTTGCTGCTAAACTGGGAGCAAACTCTACTCTTGTGTCTCCCTGGCTAAAATGCTGCCAGGAGGTTCAGAGGTCAAGGGGAGAGGGATTTATGAGCTGCATGTGTAAGGACCTGGGTGGGACCCTGCAGATCCAGGGATGGGCAGCGTGTCTGGGATGGGGCCAGGTGCCCAAGGAGAGGCACCCACCCCAGGGACAAACCAAAAGCTTTCTCCATCCAGCTCAAAGTCAAGAACCTTCCTTTCACCATATCAATGGAAAGCAAAACCCTTTGTTTCCCCTCCTCTTGAATGATGGGGATGTTTCTCCTTCCCACTCAAAGCATCCCTGTCCTCCAGGCTGCACAATTGGAGTTCTCCTTCTCTGGGTCTCCATCCCTGGGATCTCAGGAGTGTCTGGCAAGTGTCTGCTGAAGTAGGACAATCCCATTATCTCTGCTTTCCTCCTGGGAGCACCCAGGACTTGCCTGAGATCACAGAGAGGGAGAGAGAGGAGGAGTTGGAATCTCTGGAAGTTCCTGCTGGGATCACAGGGCTGCCGTGTCTCCAAAGAACTTCCCCCGTCATCCTCATCTTGCAGAGGTCATTTCTTAGCAGGGGATGTTGGGGATATCTCACACCTTCCCGGTGATTAGCTGTGATAAGGGCTGACGATAACGGTGCAAGTGCTCTGCTGTCCGTGATTTCTTCCCCAGAGCTCTGAGCAGAGGCAAACCCACCCCAAAGAAATGTGTTTGCTCATTTAAGAGCCGTGGATTTCCTCTTCACAGGCAGCATGGTGATAATGCCTTTGCCATGGGCTCTTCACCAAGACAGAAATCAGCAAATGCCTCGTGAAGAGTTTCCTCTCCTAAACCAATCCAGATCACAATGTTCTCGTTGTGTCACGGCCTGATGTATTAGGAAATTGTTTGTGCTTAGCCTGGCTGCCTCCCCAGCAGAGCCAGTGGTGTTTGGAGCCGGTGATCTCCGTGCCTGTGCCCTACTTTCAGTCCCCTGTGCCTCTCCTTACGTAAGGTTTGCACACGTGTTCACACGGGCCTCGCATCTTTATATTTAATTTAAGGGAAAATATCTTGAATATTCCCTTTTACTCCTGGCCCATCAGAATCGGCGTCCCAGCGGGATTGGACGTGTAACGAGCTCCCTTTGATGCTCCCAGGAGTTGTCTGTCTGGAGGAGGAACAAGAGCTCAAAGCCTCAGCCACTTCACCAGGAGACGGGGGAGAGAAATTCCTTCCCCACGAGCTGTGCTCCTGCTCCTTGCTGTCCCCACTGACCGAGCTAAAAGCTGCCTTTGCTCCCTGCCTGCCATCAAAATACAACCCTGGGAGTATTTCTCATCCCCCCACCTGCCCTGTCACCAGGAGTTGTTTGCCCAGACCCAAGGGCAGAGCTCGGGGACAGAGGTGGGGGCTGCAGAGGGAGCCCCGAAGGTGGGCGGGTGCCTTGGGAAAAGTGCAAATGTGGAACAAATGGTTTGGGGTCTGTGGCCAGTGAGCACAGAGCCTTTCACAGCCCTTACAGCAGAGGGATCTCACAGGACAGAGCTGGCTGCTCCTGATATCCTCCCTCTCACGGGAATTCCTGAGATGGGGGAACCCAGCTCCTCTGGGGTGTCCATTTCCACACAGCCAGTCCTTTAGGAGTTAATAATTAGAGAAGCAATAATTTCCCCACCCTTTTCCTGGTCAATCCTCACTGTCAGCAGAAGGTGCCTGCTCAGACCTTGCTCCACTAAGCCAGGATTTCTCCAGGAGATTCTCGTGGCTGTGGAGCTCTGATTGTCCCACTCCACAGAGCTCGGGTCAAGCCAATGACACCGTCCTGTTGTGTCCGAGGTGGTTTGAGGGGCTCTGGTTTCTGTGTGTGTCAGGTTTTATGATGTGTCTCTCTCTAAATCTCTGAAACATCCCCACGAGGAGGGATGGGGATGCACAAACATCCTTACACCCTGTCCCAGAGGAGGGCTGGCAGCAAACCAATCCTCTTAGCTCCCCGGGCTGTGGGAGCCCGTCCCTCTTTGATGTCCAGCGTGTGCTGATAACGCCGCTCCCACGGGAGGGACGCTGATCCGGGGACCGAGAGTTTCAGATTCGGGGATTTCAGCGCCCCTGTGACTCCTTTGAATTCCCACCGATTTTATGGCAACGCCCTTGCCCCTGGCCGTGCCCTTGGGTGCTGAGCGCTGCTTGATGTGCCTTGAAGGGAACAGGAGCGAGTCAGCCCGTCCCCAGCCTGTCCTGACAATCCCCACCCCGGGAGATGTGCGGGAGGTGACTCAGAGCCGCCTCTCAGGCCACCAAAGGCAGCCAATGACTTTGCTGGGTCACACCTGACTTTGGGGGGGACGGCGCTGCCTGAAATAGGAACAAAAAGCTCGGTTTCAGCGGAATTCCCTGGGCTCTGAGCTGCGGCCACGCTTTTCTCCTCCGTGCCGGGGATGGTTGGTGTTGGGAGGGAAGGAGCCAGGCGGGGAGGGGCTGCAGGGAGCAGGGGGAGATGTTCCTGCCCCCAGCCCGCCCCCGTGCCGGGGAATTGCTGCTGCCTCACCTCTGGCACACAAAGGGTTGTTTACGGGAGGGAAGGGTTCCCTCCGAGGCTGTAAATGCCCCCCCTGCCTCCCCAAATTAATGGAGAGGGCCCCGGTTAGCGCCGGTGCCGCAGCTCGGGGCTCCCGGTGTGGGGAAGGGATTGGCCAGGCTCGGCTCCAGCTGCCTTTCTTTCATGTCTGGTTTCCAAGGAACAGGGGCTGCTCTCCTTTCCAGCGGCAGAAATGAGGGATAATGCGTTTCCATGAGTGACAGGGGCTGTAATTTATATCATTGGGAACACGGCTGCGAGCCGGGGCTTTACATTCACGTGCCAGATTGGGTTATGTTTGTAACTTTAAAATAACGTGCAGCGAGTTAACGTTTGTGGAGAGTTTGCGGGGGTTTTTTGAAGATGAAAAGTACAGAAAACAGTCGATTTTCTGCCATTTGGGCTAAATCCCGTAGTCAGAAGAATTGCCTGCCATTTCTAGGCAATTTTTTTTTTTTTCCCCAAATAAGAGCAAGGAGGTTTGACCTACTAAAACTGCTCGGTTAAACACAAATAATAACCATGGGTGCTCTGTTCTGCTCCAGAGACAGCTGCAGAACGCGGGTCTTTAAGGTATTTATAGACCTCGCAGTCTTTGAGGCTAAAAAAGTGTTGGAGAAGCAGAAAATGTCTTTGTAAATTGTGTGCGCCGATACTTCACAGGCGGAATATTCCCCGAGAGTCTGTGCCACTCCGGCAGCCGAGCCTTGTCTTCCTCCCGCAGATCTGATCCGTGTTTATTCTGGCGCGGGGAAGTCAAGGGGGATAATGAGAGGATTCTGCCTGTTTGTTTAGCGAGAGGAGGCAATAATGGCCTTTCTGACTCGCTGCAGGATTTACCTCTCATGAATTAAAAAACAAAGTAAACTGATTACGGGGAGCGCCTTGTGTGTTCCGCCTGTTCCTCTGCTCGCTGTTTTCTGGGCGTTTCTGGCCCTGCCCGGGGGAAGGAGAGGCAGGACGGGGCAGCCAGGCTGAGCCTGGCAAAGCGGGGACGCGGGCACCCCAAGAGCCGAGCCCGGCAGCAGCTGCCGGGCCCTTCCCAGCGCTCCGGGAAATCCTCTGGAGGGGCTCAGCATCCTCCGAGGCGCCGCTCGGGCTGACGAGAAACCCCCAACAAAATCACTTAACGCTGCCTTTGCCACCGGGGAGCGGCTGGGAGAGGTGCTGGGGGCACGGAGCGCCCTGCCCGGCTGATCTCCTGCAGCTGCACCCCCGGGAGAGCAAAACCCCCGCGCAGGGGCTGAGGGAAGGGCTGTGCCTGCAGGGATGTGGCTGTGCAGGGGCTTCAGGCTGCAGGAACACGGGTTTTCAGGGATTTGGGGATGCAGGAAGGTAGGTATTCAGGGATTTGGGGTGCAGGGATTTGGGTTTACAGGGATTTGGGTGCAGGAATATGGGTTGTTAGGACTTTGAGGTGCAGGAACACTGTTTTTCAGGGATTTGGGTGCAGGGATGTGGGTATTCAGGGATATGGGGTGCAGGGATGTAGGTTTCCAGGGATTTGGGGGTGCAGGAACACGGGTTTTCAGTGATTTGGGTGCAGGAATGTAGGTATTCAGGGATATGGGATGCAGGGATGTGGGTATTCAGGGATATGGGGTGCAGGGATGTGGATATTCAGGGATATGGGGTGCAGGGATGTGGATATTCAGGGATATGGGGTGCAGGGATGTGGATATTCAGGGATATGGGGTGCAGGGATGTGGATATTCAGGGATATGGGGTGCAGGGATGTGGATATTCAGGGATATGGGGTGCAGGGATGTGGATATTCAGGGATATGGGGTGCAGGGATGTGGATATTCAGGGATATGGGGTGCAGGGATGTAGGTTTTCAGGGATTTGGGGTGAAGAGACATGGCTGTGCAGGGCTGTGGGTGCACAACATTGCAGCAGCAATTAAAAAATAACCAAACTGGATAAATAAAAGCCCTGAAAGCCGTGCACTGAGGCTGGAAATGGCTCACAGGGGCTGCACAGGACGTGCAGGGTCCGAGCTGACCCAAACCCAGCCCCAGCAGCTCCTGCAGCTCCGCTTGCTCAGCTGAGAAGTCCAGCAGTGGCTGCCCGCAGCAGAGCGGCTCCCCAGCAGCATCCCGGGATTTCCTGGGTCTGGCATCTTCCTACGGATCTCTCCATCCCAAAATGTGGGTCCCTAATCAGCGTGATCACTGCAGCTGTCAGCCAGCGCCGAGGGCTGCGCCTGCCTTGCCCTCCCATCAGTCCCAAAGTGACATTTTTCCTTCCACTGGAAGCAAAGGAATGGGGGGAAAAAAAAAAAAAAAATCTATTTTGTCCCATTGGTCCCTAATGATGGCAGAACAAATTCTGCTGCCAGCGTTTTCAGCAGCAGAGAGCAGATGTGGGAAGGGGAGTCCTCTCCTGTGTCTGGGGAGGAGGGAGCCATGGACGGAGCTGGCCAGGAGGGATAATGGCCCAGAACAGATTCATTATTGTCAGGGCCGTGCACTGAAGGTCTCCCACTGGTGATGCAAGTGGAGGGTTTTGGGTTTTTCTGGTTTTGTTTTCAGCCATAATGGGGTGGAGGATCCTGCGGCTCCAGGTTGCTTTTCCTCCCAACCCACGGGCGTTCCACTGGCTGGGCAGCTCTCGGGGCAGAGGCACAGCCTGCTCCGGTGTTCCACAGGGCTGGCAGATGAAATGCAAAACCTTCAGTGCAGGCAGGCGTCCCGTGGAAGGTGGCACAGGCGTGTGGGGCTTCGGGACAGGAAGGGTTGTGCAGAGGCAGCTTGGAAGAGCTGGATGGGAAATGCTGTGGGCCCAGGGAGTTTGCTGGGGGTGGATCCACGGCCCCAGGGTCAGTGGGGAGCAGGGAATGCCATTCCCCTCCAGGCTGTGAACCCACTGCACTGCAGCAAAGGGCTTCCCTTCCCTCCCCAGTGCAGCTGATGGAGTTTGAAATCACTCTTGGCTGTTAATCCGTGAAAGTCCCTGTTAGGGATAAAATAAAATATATATAGGGAAAAGTGCCACTAAAAGGGTTTATGAGGCTGCAGTTGAAGTTGGCGGCTCCTCCAGGCCGGGGAGCATCTGTTTCCCATTTACAGCTCGCTTGAGCCAGGTGAATCAGCTTCCCCTGGCCTGGCTGGGGGCTGCAGGGGGGGCCTGGCCTGGGGAGGGGATTTTCCCCCAAAATCCCGCTGTCCTGGCGGGGTCCTGGGCGGGATGGCAGCCCTGGCACTGCCATCAGCCTGATTTCCTTTCATCCCAGGCTGGGGCAGAGGCCTTGGGATGCCAGTCCGGGATTTGGCAGGGGGAAGGGAGACACGTTGGTTCTAAACTCCTGCCGTAGCTTGGGATTAATCATTCGGTGTCAGGTGCTCACAGGTGCTTAGGTACCTTGTTCCATTAGATCAAAGCAAATGAGAGCCGAGCAGAATGTAAATAGAGCTGATGGCCAGAGCCTTTGTCTCAGCCTGCTGCTGCTCCTGGTGTAGAAATTGAAGGGAAATTGTATTTCCCGGTGTGTTGTGCAGAGATAATGTTTGGGATGCTGAGATCTCACGGGAGGGCTGTCACTCACTTCCCAGAGCTGATAAGTCATTTTTTGTGGTCTGTCTCAGGGTTTCATTTCGACATTTGGTTTGTGCTTGGGTGAACTGGAGACCCGTTCTGCTGTGCAATGGTGTTTCACACAGTCACAGATGGTTTGGGTTGGAAGGGATCTTAAAAATCACCTCATTCCACCCCATGCTGTGGGCAAGGGACGCCTTCCACCATCCCAGATTGCTCCAACCTGGCCTTGGATGCTTCCAGGGATGGATTTTAAGGTTCCTTCCCACCCAGACCGTGTGGGGTTTGGAGGTGGAAGGGGCAGTGCAGGTCGGATGCTTTGCTCTCCCAGCTGGCAGAGGCATGGATCCCACCCAGGCATTGCTCAGCCAGACAAACACTGCCAGCCCCAGCACGGGAGGGCAGAGGTGGTGGGGCATGGAGGGAGAGCAGACAGAGCAGAACTTCACCTCACCTCAGAGATTCATGGCACCTGGGCCTGATTTTCCTGAGATAAAGCAGAGCAGCGCCTGGTGCTGAGAGGGAAGCACACCCGGGGCTGATCCATCCCCCTGATCCATCCCCCCTGATGCATCCCCCTGATCCATCCCCCTGATGCATCCCCCTGATCCATCCCCCTGATCCATCCCCCCGATCCANACCTGGGCCTGATTTTCCTGAGATAAAGCAGAGCAGCGCCTGGTGCTGAGAGGGAAGCACACCCGGGGCTGATCCATCCCCCTGATCCATCCCCCCTGATGCATCCCCCTGATCCATCCCCCTGCCCACACCAGGGTCTGCAATGGGATCAGGAGAAGCCCCTGTGGCTGGGACCCCTCCCGGGGCAGGGGGCTCAGCAGGGCTGCAGCAGCTGGTGAGGGGCTCAGCTCCTCAGGAGGGCACAGCAGGAGCTGCTGGCTCTGCAGATGAACCCCGTGGGAAGCCCAGGGCGGGGAGGACACCTGGGGTTTGTCCCCAGAGAGGGTGTCCCTCCCTGAGAGCTGCAGCCAGGGCACCAGTGCCAGCCCCAGTGTGTCCCTGCACTTCACCTGCAGCAGGACTGGGCAGTGGCAGCTCCTGGGCACTGGGGACATGCTGGGACGTCAGCCCAGGGCTGGGCACACCTGCAGCTCCACTGAGGCCTTATCAGCCTTCCTGAAAACAGGGGCCAGACCCAAGGGAGAGAATAAAAAGCAGCTCTGTTTATTGAGGGGCCTCAGGTGCATTTTGGGCAGGCAGAGCCCCCCAGGGGCTGCACCCAAAGGGGACAATGGGTCAGGGGTTTCACCCTTTGATCAGCTGGGTCCATTTGCATTTGGGGTTCATCTTCCAATTACAGCTCCAGCTAATGAACTCATTTACCCCAAGCTTGCTGCCCCCAACTCACTTTTGTTTAAATTTCTCAGGGCCTGAGGCAGTGAGGTGTCCTTGATTCCCAGGCCTGGGGAGGAACTGTTGTGTGACCAAACTGGGGAAGCAGCAGCTGGCACTGAGTGTGGAGTTCAGAGCTCTGCACTGAAGAATTACAGGATTACAAAGAGATGAAAAACAAAAGCTAAAATCCTAACGCCTCAGCAGCCACACCCCACCCATAACCTCCCACCTTCTCTGCTCGCCTCCCAGGACTGCCCCCAGCTCTTCCCCACGGAGGAGATCCTGATCCCGGTGGGAGAGGTGAAGCCCATCACGCTGAAGGCCAGGAACCTGCCGCAGCCTCAGTCGGGCCAGAGGGGCTACGAGTGCGTGCTCAGCATCCAGGGCATCGTCCACAGGGTGCCCGCCCTGCGCTTCAACAGCTCCAGCGTGCAGTGCCAGAACAGCTCGGTGAGAGCCGCGGGGCACAGCTCCGAGCGGCCCGCGGGGAGGCTGCAAAATCCCCGACTGGAAAATCCAGGGGTGGGACAGAGCCCGCCGGGGGTTTTTGGGCAGGATTCGCCTTATCTGGAGCGCCCTGGCTGCGCTGGGGGGGCAGCCGGGGGAAGGGGAGGAGGAGCAGGGGATTCAGGAGGTGTTCAGCAGGCTAATGCGCACACCGGGAGATAAGGAGAATCACAGAGCCCTTATCGGGGAGCTGTCAAATCCCAGGTCACGGTGGCTGGATGAATAGAGCAGCGCTGGAGAGCGGGGAAGGAGGGGGAGAGGGAAACTGCCAGGGGAGAGGGGAATCACCGGCAGGAAAAGGGGAATCACCGGAGGGAACAGGGGAATCACCGGAGGGGAGAGAGAAGCTGCCAGGGGAGAGGGGAATCACCGCCAGGAAAAGGGGAATCACCGGAGGGAACAGGGGAATCACCGGCCGGGATTGGGGAATCACCTGAGGGAACAGGGGAATCACCGGCAGGGAGAGGGGAATCACCAGTCGGGATTGGGGAATCACCTGAGGGGAGAGAGAAGCTGCCAGGGGAGAGGGGAATCACTGGCAGGAAAAGGGGAATCTCCAGAGGGGACACGGGAATCACCGAGGGGATGCTGCCCCAGGAGCAGGGCAGGATAATCCCCTCCACAGGACAGGGCTCAGCCTCTCCACAGGGCACCCCAAGGTCACCCTGGTGGGCACCTGGGGCTGCCAAAACACCAATGGCAAAGGCAGGCACCCCCAGCCCGGCCCACAGCCCACCCCTGGGTGTCCTGTGTCCCCTCACAGCTGGGGGACGGGCAGGGACAAGCGTGGCCCTTCCCCTGCTCACCCTGTGCTGGGAAAGGGCCCTGGGCAAACAGGGGCACAGTCGGTTTGTTTTAGGCAGCAAAACAGGGTCCACTTGAATATTCAAGCGCAGATGGCCTTCAATTGTTAATGAAGTTCTGAATTTTTCAAAGTTTTCCTGGGTATTTGTGCATCGCTGGCCGTCTTTGGGCCTTGCAGCCCGGTGGATAATAAATGTATTAATAGTGCATAGCACTTTTCCTATCCACGGTGATTCATGAGCATTAGAGAAGCACTTTTGTTGCTGTTGGGCTGGTGGGAAGTGGTAGGGGGAGGATGTGAGGGCCATTCTGGCCTCACAGCTCCCTGTTCCACACCAGCTCAGTAAAAGCCGGGCAGGGTGAGGCAGCACAGTCAAACGTGAGTTAAAAGTGCCCAGCTCCTGCCCAGGGCCAGCAGAGCAGTCTGCCCTGCTTTCATCACCATCTCCTCACCCCAGAGGATGGCAATGCTCACTCACCTTTTCAGCAGCTCCTGGCTGACCTGAAGGGAGCAGCAGAGCGAGGCCTGGCCAGGGCTGGCTGTGAAAATGGGAATTTCAGCCCTGGCTGGGAATTCAGCTGAAGCGTCCAGCCTCACCCAGGCAGGATGTCCATCAGAAGGGGAAGGATTCAGGCAGTGCTGTCCTGGAGCAGGCTGGGGCACTGCCCGGGGCTCTGCCCATCTACCCTTGCTCAGCTGCTTCCCCTGCTGCCTGCAAAGCTCTGCAGTGGGATTCTGGAGCTCCCAGTCACAAACTGGGCGAGGAGCAGCCTGAAGGCAGCAGCCCCAGCCTGCTTAACTGGAGGGGCTGTGTTGGGAAGCCAGAGACTGAGTGAGGAGAGCAACCACTGGGAGTGGAATAATTCATCTGTTACCTCTCACAGTGACTAGGTTTCTGGTTTAATTATCTCTTCCTGGTGAGGAGAAGGGACTCACAGCAGAACCCTGGAGATGAAATGTAAAACTGTGGGCTCTCAGGCACCAGCAGGTGTTTTTAAGCCAAGGAAAAAAAATGGTTTTCTCTCAAAGCCCCTCTTTGCCTGTGAGTGTTGTCTCCCCAAGCATTTCATGCTGGATCTTGCCCTGCAGTACCTCTATGATGGGATGGACATCAGCAACTTGGCAGTGGACTTTGCCGTGGTTTGGAACGGGAACTTCGTCATCGACAACCCAGAGAACCTGAAAGGTAAAATCTGCTGGGACTGGCTTCGGGTCAGGGGTGCTGGGGGCTGGAGAGGGGCTGTGAGCCCCGAGGGTCACCCTGGGGAGGGCAGCAGCTCCCTGCAGCCTTGGTGCTGCTCTCTGAGCCTTGGTTTTGGAATCCACCTGTGCAGGGGCAGCTGCGCCTTGGGGAGGAGCCAGAGCTGAGCTCCTGCTGTGGGGGGCAAGTCCAGGGGTAGATGAGTGCTGAGGGAATCCCCCAATCCCACCTGAGGGAATCCCCCAATCCCACCTGAGGGAATCCCCCAATCCCAGCTGTGTCCTGAGGGAATCCCCCAATCCCAGCTGTGTCCCAGGGGACTCCCCCCAATCCCAGCTGCACCCCAAGAGAATCTCCCCAATCCCAGCTGCGTCCTGAGGGAATATCCCCAATCTCAGATGTACCCCAAGGTTATGTCTCCAATCCCAGCTGTGTCCTGAGGGAAT
>VWYO01026373.1:0-13804 GCA_013400275.1 Rhadina sibilatrix | reverse complement strand
GTGCAGGTTTCTCCCTCATGCAGGTGTTCCTCTTGTGCAGGTTCCTCTTGTGCAGGTTTCTCCCTCATGCAGGTGTTTCTCTAGTCCAGGTTTCTCCCTCATGCAGGTGTTTCTCTTGTGCAGGTTTCTCCCTCCTGCAGTGTTTTGTACGGGGCAGAGTGGAGCTGCTGGGAGGTGCTGGGGCTGGCTGTGCAGGGATGGCAAAGCATTACAAAGGGTTGGAAGCCTGTCCTTTCCCTTTTCCAAGCCTGTCCTTTCCCTTTTCCAAGCCTGTCCTTTCCCTTTTCCAGGTCCCAGCTTGATAAAAGAGAGAATGAGATAAGTACCAAGAGATAAAATGATCCTTAAGGGCTTCCCTGGATATTCCCCTTCCTCTGCCACTGGGCAGAACCCAAACTTTTCCTGCCCAGGTGCTGTTCTGCTGCACAAGCTTGTGCTCCAAGCAGCAAAACAGCCTCTATTGAAATCTGCTTCCCCGTGAGCCGTGCAGAAAGTTGTCAAGTCAAAGAAATCTTGGAATTGTTTCTCTGCCCCTCGTTGAGCTGGGCAGAGAAGGGGAGAAAGGCTGTGCTGCAGCCACCAAGTGCCTTGCATGAGAGCAGTGCCAGGCTGGCTCTGGCAGCTGGCTGCAGGCAGGGCACTGCCACCAAGTGTTTTATCACTGTCCAACTTGAAAGCAATACTTTTGGGCTCTGTCCAAGGAGGCGAGAGCAGAGCTCTGCTGTTACAGATTTCTTGACTCCATCCCCAGGTCTGTCTCAGCTCTCAGAGTGAGGCTGTGGAGGGACCCCGAGCCCTTCCCAGCCCTCGTTGCTGTGGGGTTCATTCCCAGCACCTGGGGTCTCTCAGGGCTTTGGGGGGCGGCTGCAGTGCCCAGTGCTGCAGAGCTGCACAGCTGGAGGGCACCTGCCCTGCTGGGACTGAGCTGGCCCTGCCAGGTCCAGGGCTGGCCCTGGTGACACGTCCCCCGTCCCCTGGGCTGTGACAGGACTGGGGAGCAGGGTTTGCTCTCACACTGGAGCTCACATGGCAGCCTGGGTTACCCGCAGTACAGAGCCTTTAATGTGGGCTGGTTTAGCTCCTCCTGCTTCATCTGGCCAGGCTTGTGAGCAGCCTGAGGTCAAGGGCCGGGCTCCCAGAGGGATGCATACATGAGAAGAGCTCGTGTCTTAATAGTTCTAAAAGTAAATGAGCAGTGGGGTATTTGCACTCCTTTCACTGAAGGAGAGGCCCGGCCCTCCCCGGCAATGTCCCCCTCAGCAGCTTAAAGCTTCCACCCGCCCTGTGGCCTTAGCAATAAATAAATAAAAATCAGTTTTCTGGGGGACGAGCGGTGCTCTGATCTGCTATTCCTTTATTTGCAGGCCTCATTAATATAACATCAGTGCAACAAACAGCTGGGGGGGTAGGGGGGCAGCGCCAGGCTGGATAATGGAGTTGCTCTGCTGAGATAACAATTAGGTTCTGAATGTGCCATCAGCCGAGGCGCAGCCGAGCAGGGATCACGCCGGGATGACAATGCTCGTGTGCCGCTTCCCCGCTGGGCTCATCAGCTGGGACCCAGAGCTTCCAGCGGCAGCAGGAAAGCACAAAGGGGATGGAGGTGGAGGGGCTTTGGGAGGGGGCAGGGGCTGTGCCGTGGATTGGGTGCTCTCTGTGCCCCCGAGCAGATGCCGAGGGGTTGCTGTGCCCGGCAGGGAAAGCCCCGGCAGCTCCCAGGCAGCTCTCTCTGCCTCCTCAGTGACTTCCTCTGCAGGCGAAATGTTGCTCCGTGTCAGGAGCGCTGAGGGATTCGAGCAGCAAGGAGGTGACAGTGAGAACATTCATCCCGCAGTGCTGGAGCCGCGTCCTCTGCAGGCTGGGGGGAAGGGTTCGAGCACTGGGCTGGGGCTGCTGGATCCCTGGGACCCTTGGATCTCAACCTTGGGGATCCCTTGGGTCCCAGCCTTTGGGATTCCCTCAATTCCAGCCTTGGGGATCCCTTGGATCCCAGTCTTAGGGATCCCTTGGATCCCTTGGGTCCCAGCCTTGGGGATTCCCTCAATTCCAGACTTGGGGATCCCTTGGATCCCAGTCTCAGGGATCCCTTGGATCCCAATCTCAGGGATCTCTTGGATCCCAATCTCAGGGATCCCTTGGGTCCCAGCCTTGGGGATTCCCTCAATTTCAGCCTTGGGGATCCCTTGGATCCCAGTCTTAGGGATCCCTTGGATCCCAATCTCAGGGATCTCTTGGATCCCAGTCTCAGGCATCCCTTGGATCCCAATCTCAGGGATCTCTTGGATCCCAGTCTCAGGCATCCCTTGGATCCCAATCTCAGGGATCTCTTGGATCCCAGTCTCAGGGATCCCTTGGATCAGAATCTCAGGGATCTCTTGGATCCCAGTCTCAGGCATCCCTTGGATCCCAGTCTCAGGGATCCCTTGGATCCCAGCCTTGGGGGTCCCTCCCTTGGTTTCAAGTAAGAAGCAGCAGTAAGGGAAGTGCTCTGGAGCACCTGCAGCCCTTCCCTGACCAAGGACAGGGTGTGAGGTGAGCGAGCTGCTGCCACCCCCTCCTGCCCGTGCCCAGCCCAGGCCGTGAAGGACACACACCTGAGGGATGCTGCACACCTGAGGGATGCTGCTCACCTGAGGGATGCTGCACACCTGAGGGATGCTGCACACCTGAGGGATGCTGCACACCTGCTCAGTCCTCCCCAGCGGGATTACAGGGGCTGGGCTGGCACTGGGCTCATGCAGTGGGGAGATTTGACCTGCTGGGAGTAATTGTGCCTCCCACACCCCGCTCAGATCTCAATGACTTTGAAGCTGCTTCAGTTTAGCAAACAACCTGGAAAAAACCTCGCAGCAGAGGTGCAGATTCCTAAACAGCAAATGTCCAGTTCCTGGTGATGGCCTGGCTCTTTCTCAGCTGCCCTTTGCTGCTCCTTTTCATCCTCCACAGAGCTCCAAGTGAAAAGCCAGTCTAGTGAAGTGATTTGCCTGAAACTGGGGAATATTTCTTGCTAATCCTGTCTGTCTCAGATCAGAAATCTGGACTGGCAGCCCTGCAGCCCGGGCAGCTCCCAGCACAGCCCAGCTGGGATTAAGGCAGAGCAGGGGCTGGCTGTGCTGGAGGTGCCTGATCCTCACCCAGCGAGGAGCCCAGGGACGCTGCTCAGAGGGTCCCCAGCTCTGGCTGCACGGGGACCTTTAAGACTTATCTTCTTTCTGCGATTTTGACTGAATCTCTCCAGCTGTAATTAATTGAATGCATCTGTTCTAACCCTGGGGCTGCTTTATGGCACAGTTACTTCAAAACTGTTCAATTAGTGGCCACTAAAATCTAGGTCGAGTGGAGCTCCATATTGGGGATTTTCCAGGTCAGGACATTTTTAAAATACAGCATCAGCTCGGCTTTGTTCGGGGAGGCCGCCTGGCCCCGCTGCTTCTGCTCAGGTCGGGAAATGGCAAGCCGCGGCTTCTTTTTGTTTGAGCAACGACGGGACAACGAGCGAGTGCTCCAGGAAATGCATTTTAACGTCATGCGGAGCCGCAAAGGAGAGCTGTGACTGTCAGCCAGGTTCAGGTGATCCCCAGCCAGCGATGTGAACACCACCAGGCCTCCAGGACGCGGTGTAACGCGCTCCAGCTTGAGTTTGCAGTGGGTCTGTGGGCACGTGGAGCTCCCCAGAGCCCAGCGGTGCAAGACAGGCCACGGTGTGAGTTACAGGGAACGGCAGCACCACAGGCAGGGCCCGGGGAATAAATTAAAAACCCCGCCAGGCGGTGGAGGGGAGAGGGGGGTGGGAATTAAAGGATGTGGAGGCAGGAGGGGGCGGCTCTGGCAGGTGCATGGAGTTGGAATAACCTCAGCACGTGTGGCCAAAAATGGGGCAGGCAGCCCAGGGAGGTGCTGGGGCTGGAGCTGGGACAGGCAGCCCAGGGATGTGATGGAGCTGGAGGCTGGGACAGGCAGCCCAGGGAGGTGCTGGGACTGGGACAGGCAGACCAAGGAAGGTGCTGGGGCTGGGACAGGCAGCTCAGGGAGGTGCTGGAGTCACCCTGGCAAAGTTCAAGAACCAAGTGGACGTGGTTTAGTGGGGATGGTGGGATTCCATCTTGGAGACCTTGGGTGTCTTTCTGGAGGTGATGGAGGTGGAGGGGCTCCACAAGGAAGTGGGACACACACAAGGAGTGTCCCACCAGGGCTGCCGTGGGGCAGGTCACTGGGATGTGGTGTCCTGGTGGGATTGGTGTTTGGCCACCTTCCTCACTCCTGAGAAGGTGGAAAGAACCAACCATCCCTCTGGGAACAGCAAGGAAAAGGCTCTGAAGAGCTCGAGGTTTTTTTGCCAAAGACAAGGGTGGAACAAAGAAGCGTAAACAAGATTTATCCATTAAATTAATTAAATTGCATTATTATGGATTGTGTTTATTTATTAATAACAGCTGCAGCACGGGGAAGATTAGAAACTCACCCAAGAGCAACAAGAGAGCAGTGGCAGATTCAGGATAACTGTCTGAGAGTCCTGGCTCCAAATTTTGTGACCATGCATTATTGAAATTTATACTCCTAATTGAAGAGGAGATTGTCCTCAATGCAAGTCCAGGGGAGCAGGGATGATTATGGCTGAGGCAGGCTATAAACAGGCAGCTTGAAAGCACACACCTCACCCTTTAACATTTTTAAGTCATTTGAGGTGCCAAGTCACTAATAAAATGTGACATTAATATTCCGAGAACAGGCAAGGCAGAAGGCAAAGTTCTCCCAAGCACCAGGCTGCCTCTGGAAGGTGACTTACCCGGGAAGGTGGGAGCCAGGTTCATCCTGCAAGGATTTCTGGGGAGTGGCACTGCCCACTCCTCCTGGCCGGCTCGGGGACCTCGGAGCCCTCCCTTGGAGCAGGGCAGGGATGGATTTCAGCCCCCTGGGGCTCCTCCAGGACATCCAGGAGAGCCGTGAGGGGCTGGTCCGGCAGCGGGGGCAGGGGGAGGCTGCAGCACTCCCAGCAGAAGAGTTTCCAACCCCGGGCTGGGGCTGAGGGGCGGGCGTGCCGGGGGTGTCACCTCAGTGCCTCTGTTCTGTCTCCCCGCAGATCCTGACGGTGTCGGGGCCGCCGGAAGGAGGGACCAGGGTGACCATCCGTGGGGTGAACCTGGGCCTGGACTTCTCGGAGATCGCGCAGGGCGTGCAGGTGGCCGGGGTGCAGTGCACGCCCCTGCCCGAGCACTACGTCGTGGCCGAGCAGTGAGTGTCCCCTCAAGCTCCTCCCTGACCTCCGGCCAACGCCAAAAACTCACCCCGAGCCCGGGCGGCTGCGGGAAGGGCTGTGCAGGTGGGCACGGGGGGGATCCCCGCAGGCCGGGCTCTGCTCCGCGCAGGGGCCCCAGCAGCCCTTCCAGCTGCCGGGGGATGCTCTGTTCCCCTCCGCGCCGCGCCTTTCCTGCCTGGCTCAGCACCTTTGCTGGCGAGCACCTTGCCGCTGCAGCCCAGCCCATTGGGAATTCCGGCGGCGCCGCGGGCTGCGCGCAGACATTTGTCAGGCGGTGACAGCCCCGGCACCCGAGCGGGGCTCCGCTGGACTCGATTCATCTGTTCCGCTGAGAAAAACGTCAGCCCCAAACTAGAGAACGGGCCCGCGACAGGGGAGGGGCCAGCAAAGGCCGCGGGGTGACACCTGATGCTCCCTTGTCCCCCGGGGTGACACCTGATGCTCTCCTGTCCCCCGGGGTGACACCACTCCTCTCCTGTCCCCCGGGGTGACCCCGCTCCTGCCCTGCCCGGGGGGTGACACCGCTCCTGCCCTGGGGCTGCTGGATCCCTGGGATCCTTGGATCTCAGCCTTGAGGATTCCTTGGGTCTCAGCCTTGGGGATCCCTTGGATCCCAAGGGATCTGGGGGCTGACAGCGCTCCTGCCCTGCCCCCGGGGCTGTGCTGGGGGAGCCGAGGTGCTGAGGGGACCTTTGGGGACGTTTGTGCTGGCTGGGACAGGAGGAAGAGGTGATGTCCTCCCTCGGGTTGTGTCACCTCCTGCTGGGAACCAGGCCACGCTGTCCCCTGCGTGTGTCCTGTGAGTGCGGAGGTGGCCAGGTCCCCGTGCTTCGGGAGCAGCCGAAAGGAGCTCTCCTCTGCTGGGAAATGCCTTTGGTGGCTCCCACCCAGCGCAGGGCCCTGTCTGTCAGCAGCACCGTGGTGGGTTTTGTCCGTTCCTGGTGTTTCTTTCCCCAGCCCTGAGGCAGAAGGGGCGCTGCTGACCCCTCTGGAGCAGCGCAGGGTGCCGGGGATGAGGGTGCCCGGAGCTGCTGCGGGAGTGGCACCAAAACCCCGTCACTGGCAGCAGTTGGGGCTGTTCTGCTGAGCAGCGCTTTGTTATGTTTTATTTTTTCAAATAAAGGACGGGAGATTATGAAATTATCCCCCTTTGATGGTATGAAACCCTGATTTTATAATCATGACTCTAATTACGGCTCTTGAGCTTTCAAAGTTTGTTAACATCATTAAAACATTTACCCTGGGCAGATAACAGCGAGCGTTAGCATGAGAGCTGCCTTTTAAAGACGAACACAGATAAAAGGACCCTCTTAAGGGTTCTGTGGGCAGCCTGAATTCCAAGGCTGTAATGACTCTGCCATATGCCGCAGCCCCGCAATCTATCAGCCAGCAATTAGGTTAATGTTGGTGAAAGGGCCACTTAGCCCGGCAATCAGCACCCTACGGCTCTGCCGAATGCATCGCTTTGGAACAAGGTACCTGCTGGGGCCCTGGCTCGGAGCGGGGCTCGGGGCCAGGTGTAGCCGGGCACTTGTGCCCTGTGCCACCCCCGGCCCTGCCCGGGCTGTGCCGCAGCTGCTGCTGCGCTGGCAGAGCTGGGAGTTTGGTGTTTCCTGGTGGCAGAGAGAACCTCCCCTCTGTCCGCCCGCCCTGGGCTGCCAGGAACCGCTCCCCGGGCTTTGTTTGCCCTGGCCCCAAGCTCGGAGCGGCCCCCTCTGCCAGTCCGCAGGAGGAGGAGGAGGAGGAGGGAGAGGTGCAGGGGCGGTGTCTGCTTGAAAGGCAGAGCGAGGAGCAGAGGAAGGCTCAGAGCTGAGGCGCCTCAATCCCGGCCCTGCAGGGGCAGCGTCTCTCCGGGCAGCCCCTTTCGATGCGCGGCACCGAGGGCGCGCTCGGCTCCGGAGCGGCTTTGTGCGCCTTCCATCGGGCCCCCGGCATCGCCCGGCCACGCCAGCTGCCGCCTCGTCTTTGCCTTCAGCCTCCGTGGCTTTGTTTTGGTTTATTTCTTATTTGCAGCGAATTGAACGCTGCCTCCCCAAATCGGGGCCTTTTATGTCTTTGCGTGTGAGAGGCAGAGGAGTGGGAGCTTCCCTCCCCTTCAGCCTCGGCGGGCAGAGGCTGCTCTGGCTCGGCTCTGGTCCCACTCCCAGGGTCAGATCCCCGCAGATCCTCACGGGTGGAACTGCACCTCCTGCCTCAGGCAGGTGACTCCTCCCTGCAGCTTTTCCTCCCCGGGGCAAATTGCCATCCTGGGGTCTGCAATCCCCAGTTATTCCCACTCTCAGATTTCCAGGCTGGGGCAGGTTCCTCCCGCCCTCGGCTCCCCAGTGCCTGCAGGGATGCTCTGGAATTTCTCTTCGCAGCGCTGCTGTGGGAGCAGGCAGCATCCAGGTCCATCTGGAGAGCCCTGCCAGCTGATGCCCCTCTGGAAACCTCCCCCGGACCTGCTGGCACGGCTGGCATCCGCTTGATCCCATCCCCAGCTGGTGTCACACATCCCCCACGCCCTGGGATTTGGGGGCTGTTCATCCACGGTGATCAGCCGTGGTTTAACCCCAGCAGCTCCCCCCGGCCCTGCAGCTTTCCCAGCCTCAGGATGTGCCCGCGGGGCTGAGCTGGACCACGCCAGGAGCGCAGGGACGAGCCCCTGTCCCTACCACGAGTGTTTGTGGCAGCCAGCCCCGTCCCTCAGCAGAAGCTGCTCTCCAGGGCTGTCTCTATCATCCCCCAGCAGGCTTCTCCAGTTTTGATTAACTGGGAGTCTGCAGTGTGAGCTGTTCCCTTAATGAACTCATCTGTTACTCTGAGGACTTCGCACTCACTTTGCTACTGGCTAATATATTGCCATTAGTGCTCTGCTTTGCTCTGGAGTTTACAGCTTGTAATAATTATGTCTAATTTTGATTTTTTTTCCCCCTTTAAATTACTACATGGGGTAAAAATAGACTCAGTAATTAACTTCTTCCAAAGAGGCAGATATCAAAGTTAAAGAAGAGGGGCGGGGGTGGGGGGAGTGAGAAAGGAGAAATAAAGGCAGCGTGGAGCTGTGCAGGGCACTGCTGGCACCTCCTGCCAAAGCTTCCCCGCGGCATTTCTGCTTCCAGGATCGTCTGTGAAATGGGGCAGGCGCTTCCAGGGATCAGCTCCGGCCCAGTGCTCCTGTGCATCGGAGAGTGCAAGCCCGAGTTCACGGCCAAGTCAGCGCAGCAGTACGTGTTCGTGGTGAGTGTCCTGCTGGCCACAGCACCCGTGTCCCCCGGGAGCTGAGTGTGCCACACGCACGGGGTGCAGCTCCAGAAGACAATCCTGGAAATGCTGGGTTTGTTATTTTTTTTTTCTGGGGCTTTCCCCCCCGGTGTTGCAGGATTTTTGGTGGCCCAGCCAACAAGCCCAGCTTGCAGGATGGAGAGCTCACCCTGTGCAATGAACCAGGGCTCCCACAGCGTTTGGGTGCAGCTTCCCACCCCCAAAACAATGATCAGGGAATGACAGGAGGCTTTGGGCTGGCAGGGACCCTCAAAGACCCAGTGCCACCCCTGCCATGGGCAGGGACACCTTCCGCTGTCCAGGGTGCTCCAAGCCCCGTCCGGCCTGGCCTTGGGCACTCAGGGCTGTCCCTGTCTGCTGCCACAGGCACCCACAGCAGCTCCTGGCTGCAGCAGCAGCAGCACTGAGCTCATCCTTTCCTTCCTGCAGACTCCAGCCGTGAGTTTCCTGAGCCCCAGCCGCGGCCCCGAGTCGGGAGGGACCATGGTGACCATCTCTGGCCACCACCTCGGGGCCGGCAGCCGCGTGTCCGTGCTCCTGGGGAACCAGACCTGCGAGTTCCACGAGTAAGAGACCAGCACAGGCTCCTGCAGCCCCTCCTGCTCCCGTCCCACATGGACCTGCCGGAGCTGAACCTGCAAAAATCCATCCGGGAGCCCCTGAGGCTCCCATTCCCTCTTTCATTGCATGAAACCACCTCTCTTCTCTTTTATTGTGATGGAGGCTTGCGTGGCAAGGGAGGGATTCAGGGGAGTCAGCGCTGCTCATGATTTCATTTTAATGCTGCTCCAGTGGTAACTGCTCTGAAAATCACAGTGAAACACCACTGTGATGGAAATATGCTTACATTGGTCATCAGCACCTGCCCCCAGCCTGGCTGCTCTGAAGAAAATGGAACATTTATAAGAAATATCTCCTCCTCTCCCTTTTCACAGGCCTGCATTGCTTTTATTGCAGCTGCTGTTGCAGGTGTTCGACCTCCTAAAAATGGCCTGGGGTCCTCAGGGCAGAGCAAGGCGAGGGTCTGCTCACACCTCCTGCCGAGGAGCTTGCACAGCCATCAATCTCTGATGGGATTTTGATGGCAAATTTGCTTTTTACCTAGCAGTGTAAACAAAGAGTTGACATTTGCAGGGTTTAATGGGTTTTCCTGGGGCTTAGTTAAAAAAGAGACGTGTGGTTTACAGCTGTGTGTATCAGTACACAGCCCTGCCCACCCTGCTGGCAGGGCACAGCCTGGGTGGCAGCCTGGTGTCCAAAGGGATTCTGCTCCCAGATCCTCACTCAGGCTGCCCAGGAGGAACTGAGCAAGTTTCTGGGGAAGCAAAGATCCCTGGAGGTGAATTTCTCACGCCAAAGCCCCAGGGACTGGGGGATGTGGGAGCACTTTGGGTGATCAGCAGTGCCTGCTCTGGATCCATCCCAGGGTGGTGCTCAGGGCACCCCAGCACCTCCCAGTGCAGCTCAGCCCCCCAGGGGTTCAGCAGTGTAACCCAGCCATCAATATTTCCTCCCACACCCAAAACAAAGACTCCAAATCGCTCTCTCAGACGGAGACAGGGCTCGGCCTTTCCAGCAGCAGCAGCGCAGGATCGGCCCGGGAGCGTCAGCCCTTGAACAGCTGATCCTGCTGGGGCAGCTGCAGAGCCCGGGGGAGCTTTGGGCTCCCGGGGTGTTGTGGTTGCAGCAGGAACGTCAGCAAGGGCAGAGCAGGGGCTGAGCAGCCCCGTCCCTGAGCTGGGGCCGCGCCGTGCGCTTGGTTTGCCCCGCGCTGCTCCGAGGCAACGAACTCCAAACGTACCCGAGGGCGTGGGGGAGCCTGATGAGATGAAGCAGCTCCTAATGAGATTCCCTCTAATTACAGCTTCCCCCATTCTCCCCTCTCTGATCGGAGGAGTGGGTAGATTCACCATGACGACGTAATAATAGCACAGAAAGCTAATTAGCTGATCACAGGGAGCCGGGAGCTGCTCTGCCAGCAGCCCCGCGTCACTCCCGGCTCGTGCCCGGGCTGGGCAGGCACGGCGGNGCCCGTCCAGGAGTGCCAGGTTTTGATTTAAGTGCCAGAGTGGCAGCGAGGTGCTGCAGACCTGCCTGCCCTCTCCCCTGAGAGAACCCAAAGCTAAAGGAGCCACCGAAGGAACACTGACTTTCCAGCGAGCTGGGGGCAGGTTTGGGCAGGAAGGACAAGCACGGGTGGCCGTGCCAGCGTGTCCGAGGAGCCCTGCGCTTCCTCCCAGCTCTGTTCTGGGTGCTCAGAGCTCATTCCCCTTCTCCATCCCTCCACCCGCCGGCGCCTTTGTGCTCTGACAGTGCCTCCCTGCGCCGCTGCCCCGACCGTCTCTGGAGCCCTGGTGGCAGCAGATGGTCTGTTGTGTCCGGGCAGGCGGCGCCGAGCCGAGGTCACCGCGCTCTGGCGGGGACACAAAGCCCAAGGCAGCGGTGGCGGTGCCACCGCCCGTCCCCGGCAGGGGCTGCGCGGGGCCTTTGTGGCGCTCACAGGAGCCGCGTGCGTGCCCGGCCTGGGGAGGGGAAGAATTTGGCTCTGCACTGAGCTCGTGCCTCCCACTGAACAGGCAGCCATCTGTTTCCACAGGCCCAGCAGAAGGCAGCGGGTTCAGGGGGAGGCAGCCTGGCACAAGCGGGGGTTCCAGGGGGCTGCGCTGCTCTCACGGCGGGCACGGCTCGCTGCAGAGCTCTCTGCCCTTCCACCCGTGCCAAACCCTCCTGCCCGCCTCAGGAGCTTCCCAGGTGCCAGTCTGGGGCTGGCTGATGGCTCAGCCCTTTCCTGAGCTGCCCCAGGGCAGGGCAAGGGCCGCCTCCTGCCCCTACACCCCACTAACAGTGCCCGTTTCCCTCCTGCAGGCGGTCCATGAACGAGATCGTTTGTGTGTCAGCGCCCTCCGCCCACGGCCTGGGGGCTGTCCAGGTCTCTGTCAGCGTGGACAGGGCTCAGCTGGAGAGGACTTTGCTGTTCGAGTACATCGATGACCCCAGGGTGCAGCACATCGAGCCCGAGTGGAGCATCGCCAGGTAACAGCTCTGGCAGCCCCTCCTGGGCTCTGCCCTGCTCTGGGGCTCCTCAGGGCACACCCAGGCCAAGAACGGGGCTCTTTGGGAATGCACATCCCTGAACGGGCCGGGGCTGGGCCTTTCTGGGTTTGCCTTTGCCACAGCTCAGGCCTGGGGTCGGCAGAGGGGCTGCGCTCAGCCAGGCAGGGACAGCAGCCCTGCTCCCAGAGCTTGGGGCACAGCCCAACCCCAGACCAGCCCCTCTGCTGCAGGAGGGCACGACTGCCCCTGAAAGGCTCCTGGAGTACAGCAAAGCCAGCAGCCACTGGGAAAGGGAAGGGCTGGTGTTAATCAAAGCTCAGCGTGGGGAGCGGGGTGGCTGCTGCTGTCACACCACGGGGACACTGCTGAGGGCCCTGGGCTGTGCTCATCCCCTCAGCCCGGCCCTCCTGGCACCTTGTCCTGGGCACCTCTGTGCACTGCCCAGCCCCTGACCAGGCCTCTGCTGCCCCCCACAGCGGACACACGCCCCTGACTGTCACTGGCACCAACCTGGACGTGATCCAGGAGCCCCGGATCCGCGTCAAGCACAACGGGAGGGAGTTTGTCAACGTGAGTAGGGGCTGCGGGCTGGGAGCTGCATCCTGCAGCCCCTGGGTGGGGGTACTGCTGCCAGGGCGCCTGCCTGGGCAGGTTTGCCATGGCAAAAGCTGCTCTGGGGGTATTTCCTGCACTCCCCCACACTGGGGACGCTGGGATGAGGGAGTTTGACAAACAAAAAGGTGAAATTACCTCCTCCCCTATCTGTACTCTGTCAGTCCATCAGTGAGAAGCTGAGATGAACCCCCAGCCAAAGGGGGACTAAGCCAAGTTCTTGTGTGTGCTGCAAGTCAGAGCCGTACCTCCAGGGCATCAGAAATTATTCTGACCGAGTCCAACTGAAATATATTGTTCCTATGCAGTGATCTCCGTGGCTGAGTCTGTATTATCTCGGAAAGGGCAAATCACTTAGCGGCCTGCTCCTATTCCTCCTCTCCCCCTCAAGACCTTTTTCATCTGAGCTCTTTTTAAAAAGACATCTAATTTTGTTGCTAGCACTTGTGGTTATAGTGCTACAAAAATAATTCTGAAGACATGAAATTGAGCGAAATTAAATCTTTCACTCGTGGAGGGAGGCCAAATGGTTGGGCTCTTGCTGCTTTACAAGGCAAGAGCCCCATAAATCAGTGGTTTCCCTGCTTTGAGGGCTGGAGGAGCTGTGGGTGTCCTCAGCCCCCCAGGAGATGACCTTCATGTTCCCTCTGCCCACCAGGGCCACAGGATCCCTTCCCTTCCCTCGCTGGCCTTTGGGAATGGCCTCTAATCACCCCTTTGCAGCAGGGAACAGGGATTCCCTGTGGGTCTGTTTCAGAGCTGGAGAAGAGGAAAGTGGAAAGAAATGGGAAAAAAAATAAATTTAAAAGAAGAAAGAGCCGCTGTGAGAGCCTTTAGCTCCACTGAAACACGGCTCATTTCGGGCCCACCCTCCATCTCTACCCCAGCGCCTTCGTGCTGGCTGGAGGAGAAGCCAATCACCCCAGACCAGAGCTGTAACTCCTGATGGAATCAGTGAGGCTGGAAAAGACCTCCGAGATCACGGAGCAGCAAGCCTGGATTAAACATTCCCAGCTGAGCACGGATCCACCGCCCTTCCCGGCCACCCGAGCCGCTCAGCCCGGCCCGGGGCAGGGCGTGTGTCCCTGACAGCCCCTCCTTCCCCAGGTGTGCAAGGTGGTGAACGCCACGGCCCTGGCCTGCCTGGCGCCCCCGCTGAGCCCCGAGTACCGGCCGGGGCTGGACGCCGTGGAGCGGCCGGACGAGTTCGGCTTCATCTTCAACAACGTGCAGTCCCTGCTGGTCTACAACGACACCAAGTTCATCTACTACCCCAACCCCACCTTCGAAATGCTGAGCTCCACCGGCGTGCTGGAGCAGAAGCCGGGCTCTCCCATCATCCTGAAGGTAAGGAGAGGCTCAGCCCGCGGGGAGGACACAAAACCCCGGGGCCAGGCAGGCAGGGAGGGAGGGAGGTT
Source organism: Rhadina sibilatrix (assembly GCA_013400275.1). Taxonomy (NCBI): domain Eukaryota; kingdom Metazoa; phylum Chordata; class Aves; order Passeriformes; family Phylloscopidae; genus Rhadina; species Rhadina sibilatrix. Next base: position 199 of record VWYO01026373.1, on the reverse strand, counting down.
GTCCCTGATACCCCCTGAGCACAGCCCCGCTGTTCGCACCAGCCGGGGGCTGGAGGAACGCGCTGCATCTTTGTCGCTGCTGTGTCCCCAGGGCAGGAACCTGTGCCCGCCCGCCCCGGGAGGAGCCAAGCTCAACTACACCGTGCTGCTCGGGGAGACGCCCTGCGCCGTCACCGTGTCCGAGACACAGCTGCTGTGC
>VWYO01026372.1:98213-110465 GCA_013400275.1 Rhadina sibilatrix | reverse complement strand
TATGTTTATGTTTATATTTATATGGAATAATTTATAACTTATAACTTTGACCAGTGCACTCAAAGATTGTTCTGGCAAATCCAGGTTTGCCAACATTGGCATTGCCTCCAATTGTCCTCCTAGCTGCTCTCTGCCCTGGCACATCATTCCAGTTTCTGATCCAGTGTTTGAGCTTGATCATCAGTGAGAATGGGTTTGCTTTAACATGTCACTAAGAGAAAAGAGGCTTAAGCACAGGTAGCTGTGGATGCTGTGTGGAAATCTCTGTAGCAAACATAGATGAGCTACAGTGAGTGCTTATCTGACAGAGCCTTGAGAGTTAAGCCACACATCTTTACTACCAACAATTTTCACAGAAGAAAAACATAAAGATCCAAATGCTTGGTAAGAAAAAACATAGTTATTGACTTCTTTAAAGGCAAAGATGAGATTGATTTTGCTTTGTTTACCAGTAAGGAAGCAAATTCTACTAGAGAGAAAGTTTAAATTAGTCATTTTTATTTCTCCTCTGCTTTGCTCTGCTCTCTTCACTGACAGACGCAGTAAGACAGTGTTGTCAGTTTTGAAACCTATACACAGGAAAGTAGGGAATTAGCAGGAAAACACAGTCAAGATTGTGAAAACTTGGTCTTTTTAATTCATTCAGATCGTTTAAGCTTTTCTTTCAGCAGTTATTTTGAAATAGTGTTGAAACAACATAATATTGCTTCACCCTTAGAGAGCCCCTGGGTCATAAATATTGTTAGAGCCAAAAATCTCAGCCATTACTTCTTTATTATCATGAGCATTATCATTGACTGCAGTTGGAAGCAATGATTTTAGCATAAAGCAGGAGAGTAATCTTTAATTTATTATCTCTGGTCTCAAAAACCTTTGAAACATGGTGTCTCTGAGCTTTCAGGTGTTTCCTGTATTAGGTTAGATACCGAAGAGATTTAAAACCTGTTGTAATCTTGGAAAAGCAAAGCTTCTTGCTCTTTAGTCTATTCCACACAACTTGGAAATGAGTGCAGTCGATTCTAGTTCAGCCCAAGCAAATACTGCAATAGGTCACTTTCTGAATTTCAGTTTCCCTACTTACTTTTGGAGCAATTAAAACAGCTGTGTTCAGAGCTGCTCGAGTAGCAGTTGTTATCTCTTTAAATAAACTGCCTATGATGTACATAGATTGCTATCAGGTCTCAGCAGATATTATAATATCAGAAGATATTATTATGATAAATGAGACCTGATTACATTGCTTTTCAATGGCATTAATTTACATGTCTGTAGAAGTCTGTTGGGATTGGCTTTTATAGCTACTGTAATTTGTAGGCTTTTGACATTGCTTTGGGATAACTTGTCTAATTGGCTTTTTCCTCTCATCAGAATGGAGCATGTTTTGAAGCTGACATCACTGTGGACATTATGCTATGAGGAGTTTCTTTGGATTGTTATATGAAGGATTTTTGACTCTTGTTAGTCTTTTGTACTTGTCATTGAAACTTTTCTCTGAGCTGTAAAAGCCTTTTTCTTTACATAGTAAGAACATGATCGAAAAATGGAAAATATGTCAAATAAAAATTCATGAAAGGGCCACCTATATGGCTATCAGCTGGGGGAAGACTGTTTCTCCTCATAATTCTAAGCAAAATCATTCTAAGAAGATACAACAACAATTTAAAACCTGTTAAAAGATCAAAGTGCTCAATGATATCTTCTGAATGTATTTTATTTTCTAATAACAAATTGTTTTCAAAAACTAACTAGGGTCCCATCCAGGTTTACAATAGTGATATAGGCTGAGTTGAGGAGTTTCTGAATAATTAGAAAAATAACCAGCCAGTGAGTCTTATCTGATATTTCTTGTGTGCTGACGATTTCCATTCATTTGAGGAGCAAAACACTCGAAAACACACAAATCAGAAGTCCAGGGATAATATTAACTTTTTCCAAATGGAAATGAGGAAAAAAAAAATGCAGACAAATTTAAATGCAGGTAGTGTATTTATTTAAGGAAGTTTATTTTATATTGTGGAACTCATTAGGGGATGTGCAGCTACTTATCTTTTTGAGTCTGAGGAGCAAAGAACTTATTTTAGAAACATTGAAATAATAACATTTATATTCTACCATTTGCCTATTTTATATAACTACAAATCAGGCCTTTAATTAATGCCGTTCACTGTTTTATTTGAATATCTTTATGTATACTGAATATCAACGGAAGGCTTAATCAATTTGCTGGGATACTGATATTTCTGACGTCAAAATCCTGGTAGACTAATGTATTTTAAGTGCTATTTGGTACTGGTTCATAAAAGAAAAAGTAAAATTGCTACTTATGAAAAGAATTTTGCAATTCAGGATTATTTGTCTTTTGGATGATATAGCAAAAATGACTCTTCATTTAAAGTATTTTTAATATTTTCTCAACCACCCCAAATGCAAAGTACCAATAAATGTGCCCACAGGCACCAAGTTTTTCTGAGCCAGGTCAAATGCACTGACAATATCCTGACTTATGTCAGCAGTTGAGTATCCAGTAACATGTTAAACTGTTCATTTCTACAAAAATTAAGCTTATGTGCATGGTCTGCTTCCTGAAACTGACCTGTAGAAATCCTGATGGGCTATCTTAGTCTACAGTTAGGGATTTCTACAGATTAAGTTTTTAAGGGATCTTTTTTAAGCAAAGGGTATAATGTCAAGTGTCCATTGTCAGTCATTTTTGATGTCTCAGGATTTATTTCATTTCCTAGAGCTTACTTAATACAATTCTCGACCCATAAACTTTTTTTTATTATTATTATTTGGCAATCTTTTTTTCTTTTTTTTTAGTGGTATAATTTAACAGTTAATTCTGCACTTAGGAGATTTCTCTCTGAATTTAAAGTAGATTTCAATCATAGTTAGAATAATATTGGCAGAGCAAATTCACCTCTAGCCAGGGTGTTGTAAGGGAGTATTCTTTGTTTTAGATCAGCCCATAATGAATTCGTTCAAACTATAATGTTTAAATGCTTAGCTAGTGGCTGCTAAAACAAATATAAAACAGACTTTTTAAAAATGGTCTGGCCTTAAAACAATACAGACTTGGATACAGGATAATGTTCATATTCATCATATACAGATAAATATATATGCACCACAGAACTAAATATTTAACTGAATTGTATAAATTAATTTCCACTGTATCTTTACTGCCTCATCTGTTCTGCTCCTGTTGTCCCATCAAATCCAAGTTTTGCATTCTTAATCCTTAAATTGCTTCAAATGGATTCCTTTGTTGTTGTTCTTGTTGTTAAATCAAATTGCCATAAAAATGTTTCCTCCTTCTCCTTACAGATTTGGCATTTCTTCTCTGAAGCAATTGGGCTGGAAGCCAAAGCTGTAGAAGAATCAGTCCTGGATCAGTAACAAGGTTTTATACACAAACACACTGTGATTTTACACATTTCTCTACAGAGCTAGAAATGGGAGCTTGCTTTCTTGGAAATTAGAGATTCCCATTTTCCCACTGGGGTGCCCAATCCCTCATCCAAATTCTGAAAAGACAAAGGAAAACAGATGTTTAAAGCTATTATGTCTTCTTTATGAATAAAAATGCTTCATGGCATGATTTTTTAAAAAAAAACAACATTCATCATCATTTTTCCCTGAAACATGGACATTTATCTTCAACACATAAATATTTTTATTCAAAATCTCATAGTGAAACCCCATAATTTTCATGTTCTACAACCTCTGTATTTTTATAGACTACATCTTCTTAGATTTAGATACAGTTTTCCCCTCTTGTTGATAGAAGTGCATATTTCAGATAGTTTCTACTGTAGTGTAATCTGACTAGATATTTTTTCCACAAAGTAGAAAACCAGAGTAATACTGCTGAAATAAAGCTTCTATGAGGCATAAAGATCACATTTCATTGGGCGGAAAAAAAGACAGATTTAGCTTTTTCATTGGAATATTTTGACTCTGGACATGACAGTTGGGACAGAATACTTCTTTTTTGGGTTTTTTTGGTTTTTTTTTTTTTGCAGAAAATTGCACCTTTTTTTGTTGTTTTGTAATAAATTTCAATTGGAATTAATTCAATATTCCAGTAGGGATGTTGGTGGCAATCCAGAAAGCATTTTAACCAGCCCCATCATTATTCAGATCTTTTTGTTATAACTGGAGCTTTCAGCAGTGACCATGCCCTTGGGAAGTGAAAGAGAACTTCAGTCTTAAGAAGTCTGACAAAGGACAGGTACAGTTTTCCAGAAGTGATTATGGTATTTTATGGGTTTATACCATTTATATTTTTATTTTGTTTTGCTATGAAAAAACATATTTCATAAGGAAAACATATGTATGTTTATGTTATTATAAAACAGACAGGATTTGCAGTATAGTTGACTTAATGTTGGTACAGACTTAATGTTGGTACAGAAAATACTTTGCTTTTCATAACTTTCTCAGCCAAGCTATACTACTTTACAACACATTAACATAGTTTTTCATGTTTAATATCCTTGTGAGGGAGGCTGAATGAAAAGAAGGAAAAATTGCCCATGCTTAATAATATTAGCATTTAAGTTGTCCCACTAGACATTAAAATTTGCACCTCTTTAAAGCAAAGATTGTGCTTGAAGGACAGATTGCAAGCAGGTAGGAACAGGAGAAGCAACGAGCACGTTATTGAAGTAAATGAGGTAAGACGGCTGAAATTTGCTCTTTAGAGTCTGATTTTTGTAAAATGTTTCTTTACATCCAGCAAAGAAAGAAAAATCTTTTAAATGGAGCCTAAGTCCATGTTAAAAGACAACAGTATTTACATCTCTTTTTTAAGCATTGATGGCTTTGAGTGATGGCTTCCAGAATGGTTGAATTAATAGAACATCAGTATTTTGATTAGTAGTTTGAGGCTTCTATCTTAGTCCAGAGATTAATAAAACAAAGAAAGTATAGTTGACATTTGACTAAAGCAACTTCAATTCCCTTTAGTAATTAATCTAAATGCTTTTATGGAGACTTCCTCTAAAAATACCTCACAGTAGTACTTTATATTTTCACATCATCTTCACAGACAGCTGTGGGTAGTTAACACCTGAAAGCCTGATCATTTCTAGTGAGAGTTTTGACCACAAATCAAGCATAGGGAAATAGGTTAGATTTGAGGGGTTTTTTTGAGTTTACATCTGATTTCCTTGCCTAGGCTTAGACATCTGGACTGCCCTACAGTATCCTAGCATTTCTGTGAAGCTATAAACCAGAATCAAAGCTTTTTTTCATGTAGTGACTTAAAAGGCCAACCTAGTGTATTCCTGCACATAATGAACTTCCAGTAAAGTTAGTTGAGTTTTCTTAATGTCTGCTATTAACTCTTCACATTGGTCAATTTATGTTGATGCCTGAGGTAGGTGTGGACTGATACTCAGACAAGCAGTGCTCACTTAAGGCAAAATCTAAAATAATGTATAGGCTGTCTGTGCATAATTGTGCCCATACAGGATTTTTTTTCTCCTTCCTCCATTCATTTAGGAAGCACAGACTTCACTCAAGTGATTTTGATTGCTAATACATCGTCCCTTTTATAAATTATGTATCAGTTCTTTCACTAGAACAACCTGAGCTTTTGACTCCTTTCTAACTGTACTATTAATTTATTTAGTGCTACACCCTTCTTACAGGAAGGGAATAGGCAAGTGGAGAACCAGCTGGTATATTGTCTTCCTGTTCCAAGCAGTCAGAGTACAGATAAATACTTAGCCGTTAATACTACTTCTAACCCTGAGATATGGTTCAAGGCCAAGTTTTCATGCACTAATTGTGCTGTTTCAGAAAAGCTTACCTCCTGGAAGCCATTTTCTGTTCACTGGAGTGGCTAAATAAACACAGTCTGTATGATTTGGCTCCCCAGACTAAATTATCTTTTTTGGATGCTTTGACTACTCGACCAATTCAGCTTTTTTAAAAGAAAATAAACATGACATTACAGACCATGTTCAGGCTGAGAAAAGAGTACACTTTAGAACACAATTCTCAGGAAATCAAAATTGAAATAGGCTTGGTCCAGTGTAAATTTTTTTTTTTTTTTTTTTTTTTTAATCTGGTGATGTCTATTTGAGAAAAACTGCTGATTGCAGACTCTTTTCTCAGAAACACCACTGGAAGGGAATGGATGGAGGTGAAAAACAGCAAATAAATTCTGGGGTTTGCTATTGGGAAAAAAGATACCAAAAGAAGAAATAAGTTTAATTTATTTTCACTGAGGGACTGGATATTTTTTTCAGGGATTTTTCTCAGCGTGAGTAGATAGAGAGGATCAATACAGATCTTCTAATCTGAAGATCTGGGAATATAAAATACTTCTTCAGGTCACTATTTTTCATTAATATCTTTTAATTTATGTGCTTTATTAGGCTCTTGTATTCTTATTAAGACTGTACAATAATGATGAATCTGTGTTGTACCAAGCGGAGTGCTCCTGGGAGGGCTTCCCTGGAAGTACCTCCTAATTCCAAGGATGGGCTGATATATGGCCAGAAGTTCATTCTGGCAGATGACCATTATTTAAGCTATCTAACTAATTTTCCACTAATTAATAACGGGAGGCTGGTACTGGGTAGGAGATTTAGACACAGTGTGGATAAATAGACCTTGAGGAAAATTCTACTTGCTGATCTACTCTGGTTATTTTTTTCACATTGGAAATATTTCCCACTAGTTCAGAACCAACCCTAAAAATACTATAAAGAATATTACAGTAACTCTTATATCCTTTGAATCCATGATGCAGTTCAGTTTACAAAGCAGCACAGGAGCAGCCAATATGACAATTTGATACAAGGTATATATAAGTGGTCTGAAAATACCCTTACGCTTACTATATTATGTCTTTTCAATTGTATTTTAAATCACAAGACTTCAAATCATCTTTCATTACACTAGAAGGATTCAATGAATTGATGTTACTTTAATTATATAACACATATTTCACATGAAGAATATAATGCTTGGAACTCGTGTTTTCTTTCATGACCTTTTTGATAAACTAGAAATTCATTTAGAAGATGTCAAATAAAAATTCATAATTTCTGAATTCAGATGCTTTTATTCTGTAGAAAATTATACCAGAACTTCATTTTAACTTCCTAGTATGTGATCCCTGGATAAGTGAAAAAAACTTTCCCTGTGGGCTGTAATTAATAATGGAAAAATGTGAAAACAAACATTTTCTTTGAAGACATTCAATATGATTACAGCCAAGAAGTTATCTCATTTATTAGAACACATGACACATATTCATATTCCCTCATTTCTAGAAATAAATATCCTGGTAAAGATGACATCTGAGTCGCCTGTATAGCTAAACTTAAGTGGTTCCTTTTCTTTTGCCTGAAATCATAGCCATGTTTAAATTTTGTGAGAGCAATGAACTCCCTTCTCAAGGACTGATTTGAAATGACTGAGCACCCTGTAGTTATATAAAATCTATCTGGTACTAACACAGATCAGACAACAGAAGAAAATGTATTATGAAAAGCATTCTTCGTATACTATACTCATTGGCTTTCTAGTGACTGATCTTGCTAAATCAATATTCACTACTGCAGGAAATCCTCTGCCATTTCTGTCTTTGGACCAAATCCTGTCTTCATTTTTATATGTGTGGCAAAGCAAGGACAATAGATCAACATACAAATGGACAAAAGAGGAATTTTATCTACTAGGATCTAGTGAATGACTATTGTTTGATATCTTTTTAGCAATGTTCTATTCATTACCTTTATGATGAAGAAGAAAAGAAATAAGATTTTGGGCCATGGCAAGGACCAGGTTTTATTTCATATGTACATATGTATAACCTCTGAGTGTTTACTAACCATTCCTAAGTGATTTATAAAATGAAGTGTAATGCACAATCAATGATCAAATTATTTCATCAAAATATTCAATTGCATTTCTTTCAAACGGCATAAATCCCAATAGTTCTTCATATGTGCAAGAAACAATGGGTTGTAAAGAACAGAAACTTTCCAGGTAGATTGTAATGATCTGTGTTTTTGCAGAATTGAAGTCCTGTTGCTCAGATTTCCTGAATGGGTCCCATAACAAGCTTGTGTATCCTCTTTATTGAAAAAAATAAACAGAAGAAAATGCAGACATCCAATTCCTCCTTTTGAAGGAATTAACACTTGGGGGGGCTGGTATGCATATTTTTACCAGAATGAAGAGCCGTTCAAAACCAAATCTCTTAAGAAATATTAAATATGTCAACATTAGTGCAGGATCAGCACTGTTTGAAAAAGCTCAGGAATCTAATCTTAGTGTGATCATTTGATTTTCACACATTGTACTTCAGGCAGTCATACTGGATCATCACCAAGTCTCAAACGAAACTTTCTAGAAAATCAGAGGACTTCAAATATTATAAGTCATGCTTTAATTAGAAGGAAAGCTCTATAGAGATCTGCAGCTCACCTGAGTGGTGTGAGACTGCCAGCTGCAGAGACTATATAGAGGAGAGCCTGGCATTGGAGTGACATCATCTTCACTCTCTATTGGTGGAGCATGTTGCACTATCAGGCATTATGATGCCTGGTGAGATTTTAATTCAAAGTAATCGATTTGAAAGGGAATGCAGAAGAGTGATAAAACACTAAGGCAGATTATTGATAATGCAAGTAAATAAGTAAGTGTTGAAGTGTGATTTTTGAAATAGGGATTAGAGTTCCATTTCTGTGTGCCCTTTATCATTTAATCAGACTCATCCTGACTATCCTGAAACAAAGTTCATATCCTTACCCCACCATTGTAGTTAATTATCATGATGTTTTACTTATTTTACAGTGCTAGAGGGCTTGGATTAATTTTATTTTAATGCATTATGATTTCCTACAGGTGAGTTGCTATTTAGCAGATGATTTTCAGATGATATTTCACTGTACAATATGTCTTAAAGAGTAGGAAAGAAGAGGAATTAGTACCTTGAAGGTTAGCACCGATGCATGCAGAGCTTCTGAAAACCTGTGATATCGCTAGTCCTGCCAAAATTCAAGTTGTTCTGTGTCAATAAGGATTAAAAGATTAGTTCACAGTATCACATTTAGCTTTAGACTTGCATTCAAGATCAGAAATAAGAATAGAACTGGTAAGAGTCCGACTTCTTAGAAATCACTGAGCCCAGCTGCTCTGCCGTGCCTGGGAAGATCTGGCACTAGATCAACTTGTTCGAGAGTGTAACACAACGCTCTGCATAAGAGGGGACACAGCAGGTCAGACTTTGCCATCGGTGGTGGCTTGAGCAAGGAGGGCCTTCTGTTTGGTGGGGCAAGAAGGGTCTCCTGATCAGTGGTAAGACTGAGCACGGAGAGTCTGCTGTTCTTAGTGCTGAAGAATGCTGAGGCCCGCTTGACCAAACTATCAGGTGCACCACAAGGATATGCAAGACAGGGAGACCCTGAATGTGGCTGGAGCAGCAAGGATGTGCACACCCTGATACAGAGTCAAAAGTGATGAGCAGAACTGCTAAAGCTTTTTACCACAAAGCATATTTTGTTGAACAAGCCTGACAGCACATAATCCAAAAAATGCATATATATGACAGTCAATCACTTTATACTCTGAAAGGTCAGTCTCATTTCTGCAGAGTGAGGGCTTCTAATGTACCTCCCTAGGTGCATGAAGATCCTTCCCTTGCATGAGGAAGTCTCTCAAGGTTATTTCTCAAGGCTGAGAGAAAGAAATCTGAGTATGGTGGTTGGTATAGGTAAGTAACATCAATCTCTACTTAGCAATTGTTTTGCTAGCTTTACTATTGCTTCAATATAGTTGCTTTAATAGAATCACTTCAGTATTGCTTCAAAAATACTTTATAAGTAGGTATATCCATACTATGTAGTAAATAATTCTGATTAAGGTATTTTTGCCTAATCATTGTAATCCATTTAAATAAATAATTTTGTTTATATAAGGGTATTTGGTTTTCCATCCATCATCCTGAGGGACAGAGTTGTGTAAAGGTTCAATTGCACATGTACAATGCTTTAGCCATTAACCCTGACAAAGTCTGGAGCTAAGATTCAAACCAGCTGCACCTAGGCTTCTCTCTGAGGACTTTACACAGCAAGGAGACCCTTTCTGCACCTCATGGCTCAGTTGGAGGTCTTCTCTAACAAACTTTGTCTGAAACTCCCACTCTGCCTGTGACAAAGAGCAACAAGATTACACAAAACCTCCTCCACCCTAACCTAAGCTGGAGCACATGCAGTGATGGGACATTCACAACTTCTCTAGACAGCCTGTTGTACTGTTTAACTACTCACATAAAAAAAAAAAAAAAAAAATTATTCTTTGTTTTCAGTCTAACCCTACTTTCTTTCATTTAAAAATGCTGCCTCTTCTTTTGTCACTTTCAGGCTCTAATAGAAGGTCTTCTCCTTTGTAGAATTCCCTTTACATATTGAAGGCTACACCAGGGTGTCCCTAGAGCCTTCTTTGCTCTAGGTTGAATGTCTCAACCTATTTTCATGGGAGAGATGCTACAGCATTCAGACCATTTTCATCTTCCTCTTCTGGACATGCCCCAACATGTCCATATCTTTTGTTGGGAAGCCCCAAGCTCAATGCATTGCTGCAGGTGAGTTCTCACAAGAGCAGAGGAGAGTGGGGAAAATCACCTCCCTTGACCTGCTGACCACACTTCTTTTTACACAATGTATAATATAGTTCACTTTCTGGCCACAGGGAAAGTTTATGTTCAATTTTTCACCCACCATTATCCCCAAGTCTTTCCTTACAGGGATGCTCTTATTTCATTTATGCCCCAGTCTGTTACTGGGCAGTCTCAACCCTGGTGCAGGACCTTGTGTGTGTTTGTCTTGTTGAACTTCATGATATTTATGTGGAGCCACTCCTCAAGCCTATCAGGCCTCCCTGGATGGCATCGCCTCACTCACGCAGATCAGCTGCCCCATCATCTGCAGACTTGCTGGGAGTGCACTCAATCCCAGGTCCACATCACTGATGAAGACATGAAGAGTATTGGTCCCAGTATGGGCCTTTGAGAGACATGATACATTATTGATCTCCACTTGGATGTTGAGCCATTCATGATAACTCTTTGGACATGGCCATCCAGTCATTTTGTTACCCATCTAACAGTCCATCAGCCAAATACATGCATCTTAAATTTAGTGGAATTTACTTATCACAGAGATAAGGTTGACAGATAGTTCCCAATGTCTTTTTTTTATTTCACCTTTTTTTAAAACTGTGTATATTTTCCCTTATTAACTGATGTGACTTGTATTGTTATTCTTCTTAATGCTTCTCAAATTTTATGCTCAAAATTTGCCAAAATTTTGTATTTCTAAAATCAGGTCAATCTTAGAACCAAGACCTCTTTAGAGATAGCAGATAGAACTGGACTTCTAGTAGTGAATTTAATCAATGCAGTCTTCCAAGCTGCAGTTCTGCCATTGATTTAGGTAGACTAGAACAGTCCTATGTACTCCTACTTTATTAAACACTTACAATTGGGGTGATGGTTAGTTACTATAACACCACTTCTTTTGCTGCTTACAAAAAGAAAAGGTATGATGACTCCAAGAACTGCAAGCAGAAGCAACAGAAGTATTATTAATATGTAACATGAGCAAGAAAATCAGCTGTTCTCACTGAACTCACCTTCATGTTTTAAAATTTAAGGGAATCAATAATATTCAAACCCTGTGTGAGAACAGCAGACAGCATTAGAATAAACAGAAAACAATGAGAACAGAGAAGGAAGCATGTGACATACAATTGCAAGTCTCATGAATGCCTTTGTTCCTTAAAAAAAGAGAGAGAAAAAGAAGATGTAGCAAGCTAATTTGAAAGTAAGAAAGTTTTTTTTTTTTCCTAAATTGCAGTTTGCAAGACCCATTGACACAATTCAGTGCCAGAAGCAAACAGTAGCATCACTCTAGATCTCTTTTCTGGAAGGCATCCCTTTTCAAGAGAAGACTTAAACATGTGCTTAATGACATGAAAGCAGATGCTTAAAGATAAATCTATGTGCATGCTTGAATCAGGGCCTACAAAATTATAGGCAACAGGCTGGATATATATGTCTGAAATCCTGTCCTTTCCATCTGGACATGGAAATACTTGTTGTCAAATGTTCCATACTAGAGAGATAGGATATTTATCTGCATGCTGAGAAACATAGTTATACAAAAAACCCAACCAACCAACCAACCAAACAAAAAAACTTAGAGAAAACGAATATGGCAATTTTTT
>VWYO01026372.1:61324-86608 GCA_013400275.1 Rhadina sibilatrix | reverse complement strand
TTTTTTTTTTTGATTGTAACATCTCAAGTTCTTTTTTCAGTGCTAGTCTGGTACAATTTAACAAGAAATTTCACTGTTTGCTATCTGAATCTATGGATACAAAGCAGAATATATGGAGAAATTTCTGGCATGGGGAACTAGATTACTCAGTTGTTAGTAGTGCTATTGCCACTTGCAATTGTTAGTTTCTCATTTTCTCTTTTTATCTGAGAAGCAACTTTATATTCATCATTAAAATAGTCTTACTTTTATGTGACGCAAATGAGAGACTGGATTCAATATTGACTGTATCAAATTCAGATATTTAAATCAAAGTTCCAGTGAGATCAACTGCACCATCTGTGGTGACAAAAAAGAAAAACATTCAAGGACCCTGATACACATTTGTAGATCTGTTGATTTTCAGAAACCTACATTTCTCAGCTCAAAATACAAATTATTCAGACTAAATTATACTAGTTCAAGTGAATATTAAAGCATGGTCTTTCACAATGTTCAGCTTTAAAAGGACGTAATTTCTATATTTTAATGGACTTATGCAGTGCAATTATTCACAGAACTACTGTGCGGATAATTCATATTATTTATCACCTTAAAAATGTTGGAGAATTTCTGTATTTTTTAGATAGATGTGTTAATGAAAGAGAATAATTTTTTCAGAACTTGAAACTACAATACATCAAAGAGATGCTTTATTAAATGTACATTTATTAAATACATAGAATGGAACAACATTTTAAGATTAAGCACCTAAATACATAGTTTAGGCATTCAAATCAGTGACTTAACCTTAGGATTGTTGACAGCTCAGTCTTCCTTTGATTGCTTTCCTGCAGTGAAGGGAAGATGCTATTGCTCCCACTTCCACTCTGGATTTAACTGTGGTACTTCATTGTCTTATTATTCATAGATATTGAAGGTACTAAAATCAGGAAAGAAAGAGGTAAAGCCTTAAATGGTTGCAGATGTTTGACAGCAAAATTAGCCTGTACTTTTCTACGTAAGATATAGCATTTTTACTTAAGAGAAATCCTCCACATAGATTCTCTCTCCCCTAGGATGCCCTTGTACTCCAATGTATGATCCATTACCAGAACATTTAAAGACAAATATCCTCCTCTCACAAAGTCACTGAGCTGCAGCAGTAAAGAATGACACAGTCCCAGATAGACAGATAAATAACACAGTCTAACACTGAATAGGGTTTGACCATTTGGGGGATAAAATGATTTCTATTTTGTTTTGTGATTTTGTGTTAGATTCCGTGACTAATGAATACATGGCTATGTCTCGTCATCTGTATCGAAGTGCCAGAAGTCCATCTTTATGGAATAAAGTTTTCTGTGCTGGAACAAAAGAGATTTTTATGGAAGCATGCCTGACTGTATGTAACTCTCTTTACAGAAGCAGCATCAGGAAAAGATAGGGTTCTCTTCTAAACAATCACTAGAGCTGAAAAGATGCAATTTCTTACTACAAATTCAATACGAGAATCGCAAATGAAATGTCGATTGCAAAGTGGATAGTGATTTCCTACATCAGATTTAGTGCAGCTAGTCACTTGGTTAAATATTTTATCACCTTCTATTGCCACAGCATCCATAAAGCTTCTCCCCCCAAAATATATGACAAAATTCTCACCTGGACCCAAACCCATGAACTACAAAGATCAATCTCTGGCACTGGAATATACGGAAATTTTATCTGCAGAATTTCCAGTGGTGCACACTGAGAGACCAGTTTTGTACAAATGTGCTTCTACTGCTAAAAGGATCAGTTTTATTTCCATATAAAACAATCATATTCCTTCAGGTAAGTGAGTATAGCATTACCAGTCTGGAACATGCCTGTTCTTGTTTGCCAGCCACAAACTAATCTCACTTTATTCACCATGGCAACATTGACACAGCTGTCTATCCCTCTGTTTCCATGGTAAAGGACCAGTAGATAGTACTCCACTGCTTAATGCCAGACTTTTGATTCTGTCACAGATTTCCAGATATTCTAATGGTTAAAATTTGTGTAGAAGCCTCTAAAATGTCACAGCCCCTAATCTGGACATAAAATCCAAAATCAGAACCAAATCCCAAAAATGAAAACACACAGGAAACAGCCAAAACCAAACTGGTTACAAAATACCTGGTCTTCAAAATGAAAAATAATTAAACAACAGTCTGTGAAAGCAGAACCAATTAAAGCTCTTTTCTACCACAACAGATAGTTAAAAAGTTAAAACTTTTTCACCAAATCACAGTATTCTTTTAAGGACTATTTTTTTTCCCGGTACCTATAGCCTTTAAAAAAATCCCCAAAAAATCTCCTAAACACAGCCCTTGTCAAAATTTTCACTAGTCAGAAATCTTTGAAGTGGGAGTTATTTCCCAGCAGTGAGCTCTTTGAAGTTCACCACAGAGACACAACTTTATGTTTACAGGTAAAAGACTTCAAGTAGCACCGTAGTCAATCTCAGCAGAGTGAATTAAGAGATCTAGACACATTTTCAAGTACTATGTTGTAGCCAAAGGTACCCTGTTAGGCTTCATGGTTGGGTCTGAGCACTCCCAAATGCTCTGGGTGATGCACATCCATTGCCTTAAAAGGCCAATGTGTATGAACTGCTTCTGAAGTGTCCCCTTCAAGTCCTGAAGTCACTTTGATGTTTTTGAAATGTTTCTCCTACCTCTGTTTGAATATAAGACTATCAGAAAAAGTTCAGAAATTCTAGGGAGTTGTGTCTGTGATTAACTACCTTGTGTGAGTAATGATCTGCTATAGAAATTATTGCTTTGCTTCTGATAAGACAAATACCTACCAGTTACTTAGCCCCAGAGCTTTCTCTATTTTTATGACAAGTCTGTAACACTGACCTTAGTGTATGCATTCGTACGCACTTTATTATCATTCAAATATAATGTGCTACTGACACGGTTTTGGGAGTTGTGCTCAGCAGCACTGATTCTTGTTCTGAATATCAGGACACATTTTGCAGTTTCTAAGTGTGTAGTCAGTAGTTAGTTATAGAGATGTGATCTTGAAAGATAATTTAAAAATTTCCTTTCAGAAGCATAGGTGTAAATATATGAGTTTATTTTCACGTTAGATACCCCATCAATACCCACTGAGCCTGTGGGTATTACCTTGCAAAATACTTCAGTAGGAGAGTCAGTGTTATTGTATCTTGCCAGCAAGTTCCTACTATTCATTTAGATTTTCCTTACTAGGTCACTTCATTAAAAAAAGATTAAAGTGTACTCCAGCTAGAGGCATGAATTCCCACTTCTGTTTTCAGAGAAGTCTGATATCAGTGCAATTCCGAAATAATCTTGATTATAAAAGCAATGTTAAACACATTCGTTAGGAGACCGTACATCTCTTCTGGGTCTTTAGTGGGTCACCTAAGTCTAACCTTTGTAGCACTTCAATGCAAGGGAACTTTCCCAAAGAGCACAGCTTTAAAGGTGAAGGAGCTGAGGCAACTCCAAAGGTAAACACAACAAAAAGCCACAACAGTGACATCTGCTGCAGTATTTTTCTTACACCTTACTGACAAATTCATAACTTCCCACACATGCCATTTGAAAAGACATTCACAGAGATCAGCCTCTGAGATAGAAATTCCCTGAAATACTTTTGAGGGAGAGAGGCTTTCCTCAATTAAAAAACATTCTGCTTGGAGGGAAACCACCTTAAAATAGCCAGGAGATTAACAGTATATCCTCTCTAAACCATGTCCAGGAAAAGACTCTCTATGCCCATTCTTCACATTAATCCAATGATTAAAACTAAATTGAAATTTTGAGGGAAAGTGGGTGATATTTAAATCCCTCTCTAGTCAAACAACAGGGTTTGAAACAGTGTCAGTGCGAAGGCCCACACATAAAAAGTCTTGAACAGAGAAATTTTCACTCCTTATTTGCACATGTGAAACCCACTGATCATATGCAGAAAAGCATGAGGGAGGGTATGAGCCATGGTATGAGCACACATTGAAACATACCTCTGTGCTCAGCAAAAACCATCTATTTCATTAGGATTGGTGGGTTTTAGGTGTGAACTGGTCACTAGAAAGTGGCTTTGTATCAAAGCTTTATGCCACAGCAATAACTTAAATGTCATGGGGGCCTCACCACCAGAAACACAGGAATGGACAGACTTTAACAGCAAAAAGGCAAAGGCAATTATGAATATTCCTGATTGCTTAAAGGCTGAACTTTGGCAGCTGACAAAGGCTTTGAGGTCACAAATTCCACATGCTAAGTCCCCTTCTGACTCCAGTCAGCTGAACTGTGCTGACTTTCGTATTTTTACTCAAAAGATTAAGTGCATTCATTTGGCTGTGCATGTTGCAAGAGCACTAAAAGACTGCTAAAGTACATGCTCACCATGGGCCTGATCAAAGCCCTCTGAGATCAATGGGAATATTTCCTTTGACTTCAATGGGTTTTTGATAAGATTCCAAATTACCCAGTGGAAAGTTAGCCTGTGAAGGATGGTCCTGATCTTAGCATACCCATGGGCACTGCACTCGAAAGGATCTGGCTCCACACCAGGGTGATACACAGCGTCCCACACTGGAGCAGATGCAAGTGTGGCATCTCGTTCTGGTATTTCGTAAAATACCACAGTGGTGATAAAGGAGGCATATTTTGATTGACAGTTTCCATACAAGCTGGTACTTGAAACAGCTTGCAGCCACATCAGGATCTGGCAGGAAGCCAGACCCCATTCACAATAATGGGACATCATACAAATATCAATAGGGCTGTATCCAAACCAGCTGCTATTATTAATTTCATGTCTTTTAAGAGGAAGAGAGGATTTCAGCCATTTGAAAGGATTTTTCAAATGAATAATTATACTGTTTGGTGATGTTTAATTTCTGTTTACCTCTGAATGCTTCTAAAGTTGTAGCTAGTGGTCCCATATGAATTGGATTTAGAGATACAATTGCTGTTTAATTTAACTGATTCATTTGTGTGAATGAATGTGTCTTCTGCTTTTTTATTACAGGAGGTGACTTTTTGAAGAAAATTGAAAGCAACTGAATGTCGACAAAAAAAGAAAAGCAACATGGAGTTTAGAAAACTGTGCTTTGATATAAGGGTTTGCAGACAGTTTAGAAAATAAGAAAAAAAATTTGCTCTTGTGGAAAAAGGTTCAACAGTTGGAGATTAGAAGTGAACAAACAATTCACAATGAATCATCTCAGCTCCATGGAATTTTTCAGGGTCTTCATTCCACTTTGCTTTAAGAGTTAGCTTGAGAGTAGATGTGCAACTCCTTTCTGTTATACTACTTTCTTTTTATTAAAGAGAGTTTTCAACAAATAGAGATTCAAGTTCAGCTATATCTTTTCCTCTGCAACAGCTGAAAATTTTTAGATGTTTTATGGAAAAGATTTAGTTCCTGTACTACAAGAGTGTATTAGAGTGAATAAAAACATAAATGATTGTGGAAGAATAAAGAAAAACCTAAGATTATGTGAACTGATCAGGTAAAAGGGGTAGATGTATGGTCAAATTTACAACCAACACAGAATTTCATAGCTCTTTTAGATGATTTAGATATATTTTCATGTGGAACAGACCGTCACTGCTTCTATTCTCCTATTGATATAATAATCTGTGCATGCATACATATATATATGTATGCAAATGTATTTATACCAAAACAACAAAAACTACAGATATTAATGTTAGAGGAACCCTGAAAAAACACCCTGTATTTTCTTAACCCTGATGTGGAGGAGTTACTTGGAATGACAGATTTCAGTAGAAAGCCAAAAATATAGAAGTGGGTAGGTGTATGCAGGGATTTTTTAAAAAGTGGAGCAAGTTGCAAAAAGGTTTGGTTACGATTCAAAAACTGTAGGGGAAGGAGAGAGAGAGAGTATCAAAGGAGACTTCTGTTTCTGGATGACTGAGGGTGGTAGCATGAAACCTTTAAAGGAAAGCTTTAGACAGAAAAGAAAGATTAGAAGCCTGGTTTAGTCATCCAGGTTTTGAGAAATTAGTGAGCTGCTTAAGATGAGATATGAGAATTTGAAAGAATAAAGGACTCAAAGGCTCCAGATCCCAAAGAGAGGTAGTGGGGAAAAACAAACAAATGAACGAACAAACAAACAAACAAACAAAATCAACCAACCCTACTATCTTGAAAGAAACACCAGTATTGGTCACACCCCTGTTATGAAAAAAGTCTCACAAATATGGTGGGGTTTAGTTTTAACTGTAGTCATCACTGGGACTGATGGGTTCACTGCTCTAGAGAGTTTATTTTTCACACTCTGAAGTCATTGTTTAGACAAATAATACATGGGATTTTTCTCCTTGACAGATTTGAGTACTATTTTCAGTCCTAATCTTGTTATCTCAGTTTCTATCTTTCTGGTTTTCTTTGCTGTTTTATCTTCAGATTTCAAATAACAAAGTCAAAACTTGGCTTCTGAAAAAAATATACTAAAAAATGAGCTCTTCAGAAATAAATTTGAAAATGTATGTATCTCCAAATTAAAGCTGCTAGACTTTTTACAGCTCTACCTTAGGAAATTTCCAACCTGCATATGAAATACATTTGTGCTTTCTGTGCTTGTAAAGTTGTTACTAGCCTGACTGAATGTGCAGCTGGTAGTGATCTACAGTTTGTGTTTATCCTACTGAGTGAAAATGAGGGAGGACATATTTGTAGACTCATTCAGCTAAAATTCTGAAATGCTGTCTCATATACTTTATTCTCTTGAAATGCTGTCTCGTTCAGTCAATTTTCTCAGAGGCTCCTTTTCACTTACAGTAATACCAGCACACAAACTTTTCATGTTTAAAAACAGCTGTATGTCAGAGGTTAGCTTCTGTTCATTTTAAGCTGTAAGAGCTTTCTTAGGACAGGACTAGGAAAATACAGGTTTGAGGGC
The DNA here is from genome assembly GCA_013400275.1 of Rhadina sibilatrix. Classification (NCBI taxonomy): domain Eukaryota; kingdom Metazoa; phylum Chordata; class Aves; order Passeriformes; family Phylloscopidae; genus Rhadina; species Rhadina sibilatrix. The sequence continues at coordinate 79,698 of VWYO01026372.1, read as the reverse complement.
AAGTAATTTTAAGTAGCAAATAAAATTTATAGATGATTAGTTATGATGAATACTTAGGAGATAAAATATTTTTATGGAATCACTTTTACTTTGACACATCTATTAGTAAAGCAGAATATCACTTTAAAGAAATATCCTTTGCAAAAACTGCCCCTCAAATTATTATCTTCTAAAAATCTAATGTATAATTTTCCATAACTTTGGATCCTGGAGTTTTCTAAATATTTAAAAATCACATTTATAAAATGAAACATTGATTTTCATTTAAAATACATGGAAAACCATATAGATAGGTTTTATGCATCAGTCTGTCTGTATGATATCAATGCTTATAAGTACTTGCCACTACTAGTCAGTACTATAGATATATCCCACAGCTTCCTTTTTGATAGTGACTTGATGCTTTTGTTTTGTTTTGCTTTGGTTGGTTTTGTTTGGTTTTTTTTTTTCCTGCCTGTGTTGTAGTAGTTCTTTTTCTCTCTGTGATACACCAAGATAGAGTACTCTATGTTTTTGTAATATAGGAGATGCTGCTTTATCTACGTGCAGTACTGCCTTTTTGCTCAACATCTCCTTGAAAAGAGCAATTATTTCCCTGAACCAACACTCTAACACTTCAACAACTATTGTGAGTAGTTGGGTGGAGGGGGGGAGGGCACATGGGAATTGGTCTATTTTTTGATGTTTAGGGGGTTTTTGGTCACTTGTGTCTTTTTATCTTTTCTTGAAGTCACAGATAAGCAGTTCTCATCTACTGAACTTTTTACACCAGGTGGATAAAATCTGATATTGTATGTCATAGTGTGTGATTCTCTTTGCTTTTACAGCTAAAAAAAAGGGGAAAAAAAAAAAAAAAAAAAAAGAGGGGGGAGGAAGGAAGAAGATGTACCTACTTATTTGCATGAAGTGGAGAAAATTGTTTTATTTCTGCTGCCTTGTTCACTAGCTTTCTCTGGCATTGAATATACACTTTTACTTCTGGGCTTTGAGGGCTCTACCATTTTTGTCATTAAAATAGTCTTATGATTCAAAGTATTTGGTAATAATGACTGTGTCTGTCACTTCATAAAAGTGCTATGCCTTTCCCACATAAGCCATTGTTTTTCTCAAATGCTGGGTGTCTATACTGGAAGGCAGTCCTCCTCCATAGCAATAGCAGATTTTTTTTATTCAATCTTTTTCTTTTATATACTTTTCATTCAGAGCACACTTGTAAATCACTCAAGTAATAGTCTATTTCTTTGGGCTGAATTTGTTACTATTCAAGTCCTCTGGTTATTACCAGCAGTTCTTCAGTTCATCTCAGATTTTAAGGATTTTCTGTTCAGTAGACTTAATGTGTAAGAAATTATAGATAGTTTTTTATTTCTGGAACTGCATTGCTAAAGTTACATGTTCTTTCCAATTCTTTTGGTTCTATGACACAGTTATCTTCATTTTCTTCCATATTTTATTTCCATTTCTCATTTAAATTTTTTATGTACCATATTCATTCTGAAGCCAATGTATTCATTCAATGTCTACTTCTGTTTGTCATAAAACTGTATCATTTAATAAAAATTTTGTATTGAGATATCTCAACTGATGTCCCCCTGAATAGAATGGGAAATATTTTGATGTTGCTGTTCACTTAACTATACTGCTTGTAGACAATTCATTGGAAATTTATCTCTTTCATTCATCCAAAAACTAATATACTGGGAGCCATTCTTTAATAAAGGGATTAGATGTTTGCCTTCTCTATGATTGTCCCATCTACTTTAAAAAGTATGGAGATTTGTAGCTGTAAATAACAATTTTTTACTTCCAGCTTTTCTAGAGAAGTATAAGAACTGGTTGAAAGAATTCTACCGTAAGGTTTTTGAGAAGAATTTCCCATTCATAAAATTGAAATGTTCAAGAACATTGCACTCTTTCGGGCAAATACTGTTTTAGAAGAAGTTCTTCATAATTACAAGACCAAAACAAAGTTTGCCAATTTATAATTTGAATTTTTTCGTGCTTTTTGGGTTACTTGTCTTGCAGGTCTCCTCTTCCCCATTCCCCCATATTCTCTTTTATTTTTCTGATTTCCCTAAATTTCATTTTGGTTTCAGTAGTGAGTGGCTATAGGGGTGGCTTCTGTGAGAAGCTGCCAGAAGCTTCCTCCATGTCCAGCAGAGCCAATCCCTGGCAGCCCCCAAGATGGATGTGCCACTAGCCAAGGCTGGGCCACATAGAGTGGGGTGATAACACCTCTGTGATAACAGATTTAAGAAGGAAGAAAAGACCAAGAGTTATTGTAGAGTTTTAATTGTGTCCAGAGAAGAGAAGAGTGAGAACCTGTGAGAGGAACAACTCTGCAGACATCAAGGTTAGTGGAGAAGGAGGGGCAAGAGGTGCTCCAAGTGGTGGAGCTGAGATTCCCCTGCAGCCCATGGTGCAGAGCGTGGTGAGGCAGCTGTGCCCCTGCAGCCCATGCGGAACCATGTGAATGACGGAGATCCACCTGCAGCCCATGGAATAGCCCAGCACCAGAGCAGGTGGGTGCCTGGGAGAAGGCTGTGACCTCATGGGAGACCAGAGGAGAGAGAAGCCCACACTGGAGCAGCCTGTCCTCAAAGGACTGAACCTTGTAGAAGAGTCATCCATGCTGCAGCAGTCTTGGGAGGACTGTGGAATGGACTCACACTGGAGAAATTCAAGGTACAATGTCTCCTGTGGGAAGGACCTCACAGTGTAGCAGGGGAACAACTGCTCTCCCTGAACAAAAGGAAGGACAATGGATGGTGAACTGACCATAACCCCATTCTGTGCTTCCCTGCACCTCTGGTGTAGGATGTGGAGCTGAGAAGGAGGGAGGGGTGGGGGGAAGGTGTTTGGAAAGTTTTATTTTACTTCTCATTATCCTGCTCCAATTTTGTAAATAATAAATTCAGTTAATTCTAATTCTAGCTTGTTTTGCCTGTGAGTGATCTCTCCAGTCCTTATATCAACTACTGAACCCATCCATTATATTTTTCTCTCCTCTCTCCAGCTGAAGGGAGTGATAGAGAGGCTTTGGTTGGTACTTGGAATCCAGACATTGTCTACCCACTACATTTTCCTTACTTCATTTCTATACAAAATCAAGACAAAGATGCAGCAAAATGCCACATACTTCCCTGTGTCTTCCTCCACTATATAAGAATGAATTGTTTCAGATCAGCTTTATTTCATGTGGACCAGTGTGATCCCTCCCTGAAAGTGTTTGGGCTCAGCCCTTAGGGTAAAGTAGTAAAGGTGCAGGACTGGAAGCTATATTTCTGAACAATTACTAGGTACTAGGTCAGTGTTCTCCATAATTTCCAGGTATTACTGGGAAATACTTCTTCAAAATCAATCTTTACAGGGTCCTATTTCAGAACTGCAGAAATGCAATTAACAGATCTCCATGAGAAAGTACTCATAATGGGGCAGCTTACTTGGGCAGAAAAATGTTAGGATTGATGAATTTGTCTTTAGATCCTGCAAAGAGAATGGGGAAGAGTGCCAGATGGCCAAGAGAAAGATATAGGGAGTCTGTTATGCTTAAGACTAACAAGTGATCCAGAGGGTAATGCTTCCTTAAGGCATAATCAAGCATTCAGGAGACAGATGGTGGAAGGAGTAGGGAGTCAAGACAGTTCTAATTAGTCCAACACCATATGGAGTTGTTTCTTTTCTAGAAGCTCAACCTTCTAGACAGGCCTGTGGGTTTACCTACTGGACATCCCAGAGACCTTTGAAAGTGTTTAATGACTCACAACCAACCCACTTGCCCAGATTTTTATTTTACAGAAATAAGTGGATGACGTTAAGTATGGGAAGCCCAATTCATAAATCTCCAATATGAAACTAAGATGTAGCTGGAGTGGGACTATACCAATGAACCAAGAAATTAGAGGAGTGCTTAAGTCTGATATAGCTGAAGTCTACAGAGGTACCTGAAATATTACTTCATTTTGTTTTCATTCATAAAAACACATTTTCTTACTTCCAGCCAGTATGTAGGAAGAAGTATTGCAATTCTGCTGCAGTTATATACGTGGGCTGTACTCCTATTTTGCAGGTTTTTTGGCCACTGTGATTACCACCTTTATCACTATTCCTAAAAAGTAGAAGATGTCTTCTGTGTCTTAATTGTATTTACCTCTACTTGCATCTTTTTTTTTATTTTGTTCACAAAGTCCCACACCATCTGTACATGCTGGGAAAGGCGATGGCTTTTAGTCCTGGTAGAATATGAAAGAGAAAGCCACTAGAGAGCATATCTACAGTTTAGGGTAGATTGCAGTGCAGACAGGCAGGGACATTTCTAAGGTGTAGGGACAGTGGTAAATTAGGAACAGTAATACATGTGAAATCAGGATATCCCAAATCACGTCTGCACAGCACTACAGGCTTATTCAGTTGAATGGAGTCCTCATCAATGCCATTACAATGAACACAGCATTTTCTGGATGCATCAAGAAAATATTAATAACAAATTATAGTGTTTTATTTTTCTGATACTACCTGGAAGCATTGAGAAACACTGAAAACATGTAGAAGATGTTCAGAAACAAAAAAGTAGTTTATCCCTGTACCTCATGCTTGTATATGTGTGGTTTCAGTTAAATTTTAAATAAAACTATTATATCTTGTAGCAAGTGATGTTTGAGTCCCAGTATGTCCCAAGAATACTCTTCTCATCAGTGACAAGTGGTTAAGTGCATTTGTCAAACTTTATCCTCTATGTGAAAAAAATAAATCCAGAATTCAGATCATCTATTATTCTAATGCCAGAAAGCCCATTGGCAGTCATCTTTACATGTTTGGAATCTCGATGTCCTTCAGTATAACTTTTTAGCTGACTCCTTGAAGTTTTGCACAAAACAAGACAAATTCCTCCTTTTTGTCACCAATCACCTACTGCATATTTTTTCTTCCATTTGTATTTTAAAGAAGAATTTTAGTTTTTTCACTTCCTATATTGAAAAAAAAATTCTTATCAGCTTATTCTCATTATTTCTTAGTATATTCATTAAACTTAACCTAAATGTTTATAAACCATTCATTTTATAGACAGGAAATTATTTTTAGTGGAGCTTTACTGACTCCTTTTCAATTCAACTTTCTTTACATACTGCCAGACATCATTACAAATAAATTGAGAGTTACCAACTGGCACTCAGAATATGAGGCAGTCTCTAGGTCATACATTCTACAAAGATAACACTCTTAAGCTACAGGTGAAATTACCTTCTTTTATTTCTTCTGTTACCAAATTCAGACTTTAAGGAGGGATCTAGGCTGCTATTCTTTTCATCTCTGAGTCCAAAGCCTTACTCTTTTACCCCTAAAGCTCCATCTCTGTTCAACTACTCTGAAAAGCTGTTGAGAGAGGTAATGACTAACAAGAGCTGAAGTGCTGGTATTATGCAGGTGACACAGCACCAGCATCACACAAAACCTAAACCTTAGTGTTTCTCAAAAATCTCAGTACTCCTCTGAAATAAAAATTTGGCCAAAGAGAAGTTAAATGACAGAATACAGAAAAGCTATAGTCTTAAGAGAAATATTTGTGCTCTATCAGTTTGTACAGGATGAAGTTGACTTGCAGTTTCAGTACTTTTGCCCGTTATTTAGAATTAGGTCTGGTCAGTGTGACATCTTTATTGACAAATGTTTTAATGGAATTAACTGTAAGGAAATAATCTCAACAACATTACTCATTTTAAGTTAGATGTGTACCTAACCTAATTGCCTAGGCTCCATGTATATTCAGCAGGGAGAGTCGCCTCCAGGGTACGACAGATGCCATTCACGTCTTGCTCAACACAGTAAGTCAGATTCTGTATCTGATTCTCTGATTCATCTTTTCTATTGTGATGTGTATTCTTCCAATTTAAAAATCCATCTGAGTGGAAATAATACTGTGCTCCTCAACATGGATGTTAAATACCTAAGTAACCACACAGTAGAAATATTTTTTTTTTTTTTTAATTTCATTTGCCTTCATGCACAACACTTCTGGATCACCTGACCACATATTCTACCTACTTTCTCTATGTATTAGTTATTCATGATCCTCAATATATACTTGTCTCTTTAAGATGTCATCTTCATTAGTAAACTCCTAATTTCTCTTGAAAAGGACTGCCCTGGTGCTTTTACAAGGCCAGATACTTTGCTCCTGCTTATTACTTAGGTGTATTACTTGGTGACAGCTCATCTTTCACTATGATGGACAGGAAAGAAGTGTACTGGAACATAACAATTATAGCCTTGTAAGGTGGAAAAGAAAACAAACTCAGAAAATCTAACTGTTGGGACTATTTGGAAGTTTTTCTCCCAAGATGAGCAAGAAGGATTTGACTATAAAAAGCCCTAGGAAAAGAAATCGAGGGATAATGCAAAAAGCAAGAAAAGAGGCTGTGTGCATATGTCTGTGTTGCTGGAGAGTGAAGTTTTTGCAACACCTTAAATCAATCCAAATACCTCAGATAAAACATTGCTTTAATCCATCAATGCTTGAAATGCATTTTATTTTTACTTTAATATTCTTTTCTTTTGAGAAAAGTCAGTGCAAATTTCATTGGTATTTCTCTTTTCCAGAATTCTTTTTTATAAGCAATATTTTACTAGGTTTCTTTGTTAATTTTCTCCTTCTTAAATTAATTATTCATTAAGCATTAACCTTGGGAGTGAAACTACTCTAAATAAAAACTAAAATACATAATCATGTTTTTCATCAAAATTACTAAGTGTATTGATTGCATATAACTGTGAATGTGAAATCAGGAAAACTTTTAACATGTATATCTAATATTTCACATATTTAAAATTACTATATAGGCCAGGTTTTCTATAGAGATTTTTTGTAAAATTATTTTTCAGTAGGATATTTCTGGGATTTTTCTTATCTCTTTCTATTCAGATTCCAACTTTAAGAAGAATTCCAATAAAAAGAGAGTCTGTTTTGAAGAGTTAATGAAAGATTGCTGGAAAGAAAAAGAAAGAAAATTTTGGGGTTCTTTTGAGGAATAAACTAATTTACCATCAGTAGGAGTGTGTCCCAATCTATACACTACATTATTAACTGAAATTATCTTGTCTTTATTTAATAACCTCAGTTACCTTTATGTTAAAATCCTTCTTTTGAAAATCAGATTCTTATTCATTATGCCTTGCCTATGAACATCCTGTAATTCCAGTGAAAACAGAAATGTACAGGATTGTAGAAAATGAACTCGTTCTCTTTGTTGGAAAGTTAAGGAGGTTAATAGGTAAGTTATTTTGACATAAAATTTTAGCTGTACTAGCTCTGCTTTATGAGGAGGAGGGGACAGTGGTCTGTTGAATTTCCTTGACTGATGTCCCAGGAGAACAATTGCAGGGTCAATACAACTGATTTCCTGAAGCGGACTGAGGCTCCTTTCTGAAGGTCTTGTTAAACCTTCTGGGAATATCTACTTCTTCCATAAGCTATCATTTTTTTGATACATTTATCTGTCCGTATGGGCTAACACTTTTTCATAAACTAAACCAGCCTTACAGAAAGAACCTGTTATACACAAATGAAATATTTGATATATGGCAATGTGTTTTATGTAGATGATTTTTTTTTTTTCCTTGAATGTATGAAGAGAGAGATGTTGATAAATTGTAGCTAGTTCAGTGGAGGGTTACCACAATGGGACAGGATGGAGCACTTGTCCTGCCCAGGAGAAGGCAAGGGACAGAGCTGATGCAGTCTGGAGAAGAGATGGCTGTGGGGGCAATCCACAACAGTCCTCCAATTGAAGGAAAAGGAAGCTTCTCAAAAGCATCAGTAAAGAAATAGTAGTATACAATATCTCATTTGCTGTCCAATAGCTGGAATTTTTTTCTGAGTTTTACTAAAGACTTCAGCCAGTCCAAGTTCAATGAGTTCAATGCTAAAAATAAATTATTATATTAGCTTTAGGAAAGATGTTTGGATTTGGCATCAGGAAGAAAAAAGAGTAAGGCCTAAAAAGCAAAACAGCAGGAAAGAAATTCTACTGTTGAAAACATTGAACAACAAAACAGCCAGTTTTGTCAATCAACAAGGTGTGAAATTAATTGTTCTAGGAGTGTTTCCAGTAGCTGTTCCTGTATAACATTAATATAAACTTACTTTAAGAGTACAATTTATTGGTAAACAACGGCTTAATCATGGGAATTTTACACAGTGATGTTTTCCATCTGCAATTGCTGAATTGTCTGCTGACAATGTTGTCCACTTTTCCGCTGCAGTTTCAAGTTTCTCCATGAGCAGATGAGAAAAAATTCATTTTAGGGGTATTAAAAGTACACAGTTAGAAAGTAGGTCTGGGTAAATGGTTTGGAAAAAATCCAAATTTTATCATGCATGAAAAGCACAGAGCACAGAAATAATGCAAGAAAATAATTTCTTATGCTTTTTAGCCATCCTGTGTGTCCATATTAATCTAAATACCAAACCAAAACATCTTGGGTGATTGATCATTGCTTCAAGAAGCTTCTAGTCCAGATTTAGTTTGCCTTCATGCAACCATGCAATGACACAAAATGTCATAAGTGATGGATATGGCTCTGAGAAAAATACAAAAGTACACAGAAACAGTATTATGAAGGTTTTTTTTCTGATTTTGATTCATTTGTCATCCATTCTGAACATTTGTGAAAATAACAGAAAATCCATGAAGATCTTTGATCTTTGGAGGGAGGTTTTGTGGAAAAGCAGCTTTATATAGAATCACAGTATCATTTAGGTTGGAAAAGACCATTGAGTTACCCTCCTTTGTCTTTCCATTCCTGGCTTTCTTGAACACATATCTTATCTATAACGAATTTGAGATGTGATAGCCTTCTTGAATATGTCAAGATGTAACTTTCAAAGCCCTTGGGACTGAAATCTTTTGCCTTGCTTAAAACCCAAGCAAAGTAAAATTACATAGGAATATACTAGACTGAATCCTCTGCTCAGTTCAGAAATTCTATGTGATACAAACACTGAGGGATAATCATATGGCTGCTTTCTATTTAGCACCACTACAGATTGGTTTGCAGGACTGTGAGAGCATTTCTGCCACCACCACTGCACTCTGCTGGCATATGGGATCCTTTCCATACTTGTCAAGTTCTGCCTTTGACATCCACAATTCAGGAAGACTGGTTTATATTGTGTCACAGTATTTGTCTGCGTGAACTCTCTTACACCGGAGAGTTGCAGTAGTTCTGTCACTTTTGAGGAAAATTATTCCTTCACTAAGAAGGACTGAAGATTTCCAACTTGGTGATTGTGACAAAAAATGGCCTGGAAAAAGTGCTTGAAAATGTTTATCAAGGACCTTAACAAGACATTTTGCCATTGTTATTTCCATCATATACTCATGGAATCTGCTGTGCAAATTAGATGAAAGGCCAATCCAGAACCCTTTCCTAAATTTCAGTCCTGAACTGTACTCCTCAAAGGTAGACCCTGAGTGCACATTACAAAGAAAATGGTCAATACTTAATGAGCTGGGTAGGGGAAGTTTACTTAGTCACTAATAAGCCACTTACAGAAATTGTAGCACTAGTTTTAAGCCATACCTCAGCGCCTAGATTATTGAATCACACACTTTCTGAGTTGCAATTTAAGACAAAACAGCGATTTTTTTCAAAGACATTAAATTATTATATGCATATTACCTTATACATAGAGTTCATATCTATTTTAATTAGAAAACACTTAGAAACTCTAATGATATGCAATTTTCCAAGTGAAAAGATTATTACTTAGGTATTAGTAGAGTTAGCAAGAAGACAGAAAATGCTGTCTATTGAGAAATTCCTACATTCTGAATAATTGTAATTCCCTGTGAGAATAAAGTCAATGTTTCAAGGCATTTTATAGATTCAAAAGGCTTAAATATTTTTTTTGGAAACATTGATGTAACTCTTCAAAACATTAGACCAAAGCAATATGCTTTAAAATTTTACGTATAATTAATATATGTATATACTAGGTACAAGAATTGAATATCTTATTTTTACTTTCAATCATATATGTCAAAGAAACTGAAACATTTGTGTCAAACACTTTTTTATTATGAGGGAATTTTTGAATCAACTTGATTGCTTTATTTTCCTTTTAATTTTTTCCTATTAATTGCTTAAAACTAGTCATTCATGTACTGATCCTCATAAAAATGTGTTTAGTAATAGGTGCCAAAGGCATTTGAGCAGGTGGAAAATGAAAATGGGAGAAAATAACTTGAATTACCTCCCTGCATAGCAAGTACAATCCTTGTCAATATAAGGCACTAGTTGCATCTGTGTGGAGGAATATATACCATTCTGGTGAAGTTCAAAACATATTAGTTCAGACTGATTACTAATATGAGAAAGGGTTTGGAATCTTTCCAAACTTTTCTGTTAGAAAAACTTTAGCTGAGTAAAATCAAAATAGACTTATTTTAGCTAAAGAATAAATTTCAAAAGAACAATAGGATATATATTGTCAATTAATACCTTCTGTTCATAAATTACAAGAAGGTTCTTGATATCTGAATGTTTCACTATTTCAAGTATGAGTCATGAGAATACAGCTGAGTTAAAATGTATTTTTAAGTTCTAGTTTCCTATATTTGGGATGAAATCGTGTGACATTTGCTTACAATTTCAGGAATTAAAACTGAGTATTCCATGGGCTGTTGGGAGGTGCTTCAATAAGTACCTGAGGCTTTTTAAAGCAAGCAATACTCTTGTTTGGCTTGCAAGTTTTCTTTACATGAAAGATAAGACAGAAGGCGCATTTCTGATAGGGAGAGAAGGAACTAAAAACTGCAACCATTAACTTAAAAGCACTCTCAAATCCAGTAATACAGGGATATCCATTAAATGCTTTTCTAGTTCTATATGCTACACTCTCATGTTGCTAAGGGACAGCGTTCCTAAGCATGCCAACCAAGGAGTATTTTAAATGAAGTCTTTAAACAGCAATGTGATGAGAAGGTAGTCTGCTGTGTTAACACCTCTGTTGTTGAAAGATAAGGTCATATTTCTCATTGTGACTTTAATGGCCGCTTCTTACTCTGTGTTTCTGCTCCCTGTGTGGTCTGTACTTATATCTACTACTTTAATAACTACAGCAAATTTTTACCATGACCATTAGCACAGTAGAACAAATGCAGCATGAAAAAACTGATAAATTATTTCTCGATTAATGTACCACTAGCAAATTTGCTTCTTGTTATTTTATTATTGAGTCCATATCCTTTATCCAGAAAGCATAATTTCAAATTTCAGTCTTGCATTTATTTTATCTCAGAAGTCTTACTGAATTTGGCCAATGTGCCAATAATAACATAGGGACTATAAAACAGGAAGTCACCTTTAAAAGTTGTAGAGCTTTACTTTTATATTTTTATTGTTGTGTTTGATTATGAGTTAAGTTGAAAATAGGGAAAATTGAAAGTGACACCTTTGTTTTTTACCTCCTTAAAGAGAGTAAAAAATAAGTGGCATTTCTGGGTATTGTTTTTAGGGAGTCTTTTTCATCATGGTAGTTACAGCTTTTCATTATTTGTTTCATTGCTTGTCAATATGCTTAAACTGAATTCAGATTCATATAGTATATGGATGGAAAGAACCATTATGATTATCTATTCTAAACACCTGTGTAGCAACCCGTAAAATTTGAACTGATACTTCATGCATCAAGTCCATATCTTCTGCTTGAGAGACAATAGATCTTTTAGAAAGACACACAGTTTTTATTTAAAGTCTTGATTCTCTCTGACTAGTGTTTGCACCTCTCTAACACATGCATCAGGCTTGGAAACACACTATAAGTGAATGGGATCTTGAGGTTCCACCTCCTTGAGTTTCATGTTAGGATTGTCCATATATTATTGACTTTCACAGTATTTTTAATGCACTAAAAAAAAAAAAAAACACCTCTTGCAGGTATTTCACATTTGCAAAAAATGTTAAAGAATGAGTGGTGGTATCTGCACAAAGCAGAATAAATATCATATCATATCATATCATATCATAATAATATTTCTGAAAATAAGTTAAAAAAAAAGCCTCCAACCAAAAAGCCTTTACTTTACGTTTATAGCAACTGCAGACACAAAGCCTGGCTAAAAAATTATAAGTGAGAGTTGGTCAGAAAGCCCACCTTGATCTTTGTCCTTCTTCTTTTGATTGATAAATTGCAGGAAGTAGATAAACACTTCCATCAGTTCTGCTAATCCTTCTTATAAGATTGTACTTACACAGGGGTTTTTTTGTGATTAATCAAAGGAAATATCTGAAAATTTTGTGAAAGTGAACTTTTTTGTGTGTTCACTAAGAGGCATAGCAAAGACTTAGGAGTAGATTTCTGTTCTTCAGAGATAAAATAATTTACAACAAATAAAAACAAATATACAAACAAAAAATTAAATGAGCTAAATCAACTTGAGAAAAAGTAATTTTTCCTCATGATGGACCTTATTTTGGAAAATATAATTTTTTTTCAGATGAAAGGAAGAACAAAACTTGCTTTCATTCAGGATGAAATGAAAGCTTTTACATTCAAGAGTCTTGCTAAATCTCTTGTGAAGAAAGAATCATACTTTTTGTCTAGCTACAAATCTAATGCAATATTATATATCCATTTTCTTTACCTGTATAGGAAAGGTGACATTAAGAGAGTGATTAATCATAGAAAACACTGATAAAAGCAGCTCTGAGGTATCACCCAACCTGTGCCTCAGTCAAAAGCAAGATTCGCTACCAATTTATCATTCCTGATTGATACCTCTTCAGTCTGATCTTAAACGCTTTCAAACACAGAGTCTTTACGAGATCTTTAAAAAATCCATCCTAAAGTTTCACTGTTCTTACAGTTACAAATTGTTTTCTATGCATCCGAACTACAGCTGGTATACTACAATCTCCTCTCCATTTGTGCTGCCTCCAACTTGCTGGGCACATTGCTGGCCACTGCATGTCAGCTAAGGCTGGAGCAGTGCTGAATAAGCACAAGGATTACTGGCTATGTTCTGCAGAGGGTGCTCTGCTTGTACACAGCAGTCTGATATTTGCTTTCTTTGTAGCAACATGACACAGTTGACTCATGCTCAGAGAGCAATCTGCTATAATTCCCAGATCATCCCCATTTGGCCAGTTGTTTCCCATCTTATATTTGTGCAGCTGATGGTTCATACATAACTGGAGTACTTTTCACTTGCCCTTTAATCTTGTTACACTAGATCAAATTCAAATCATCAGCTGTTGTATTCAGTGTTCCTTGGTGACAGCTACTTGAAGTATTGCTGGACAAAGATTGATTTTCTGTGGACAATTATTTTCTAACAGCAGATCGGCACAATATTGTATCTGTTCCTCCTTACTCCTTTTCTTCCATTGAGTCTAGATTCTTAAGCAATGACTTCCATAGATTCGCCATAGGATGAATGGTGTATATCTTTTTAGTTCACAATATTAGGACAAAGAAATGTCAAAGAGGGTGGGGTTTTTTGATTTTGTTTGTTTGTTTATTATTTATTTTCTTTACAGATATATATTTACAACACATTTTGCTGGTTAAGAGAAAGACAAAACAAAACTGAAGGATCTGACAATCATACTACCGTTTGTAAGCTCTTTTAAGTCATAAAATGAGATACGATTTCAGGACTAGGATCCTTGTCAGGACTTGTCAGGGGATATGTGGTGTTATTTTTTGTCTTAGTTTATTTCCTTCTGCCTCAAAACTATTTATACTCATGTACACAGATGCTGAGTGAAAGACTACAAGTGTCACTGTCATGTATACCTGGGGTCACAGCAGCAGAATTGTGTGCAGTGCAGTTCAAGGGGTTTATTGTATGCCATATTGAATAATTTACTAAGCTGCACCAAAATATATATATATATATATATGGAAAAAAATTATTAGATTGCGTATGCCATTAATCAATGTTTTAACATAGCCAGACAATTCTCACCATAGCTTTTTTATCAATATGAGGTTCATATGATGTTGTGAAGAACTCAATGACAGTGCTAACTAGGACTCCACATAAAATCTCCAGATTTTGCCTATTAAAACTGAACTACTTTTTTTCTGATATCTATAAAATTTTATATTTTATATATTTTCTATTTTTTTCTATATATCAATTTATATAACTATTTTGGGCCTTACAGTAAATGTGCTAAAATAAAATGTTTGGAAGGCTATAGGTGATCCATCTAAATATTATTAGAATTTTGTTGTTATTCTTGTTTAATATCTGCCAAACCTGTCAAGGTGCATCAGTACAGATGTGCCTTCATACAAGAGCAAACCTTTTTGATGTGAGGAAAATATGACTGAGTATCAGAAGGATTAAGTGTTCTGTCAAGGATGGTGCTGCAGTTCTGAATTATTTACAAAACATGGAATTCAAAATACTGAAATTCAGCATTTCAGAGTCACAGTTTTCAAACTGCACATCTGAGAAATACACTTTTTGATGCTTTCCAACTTTGGGGGCAAAGTTAAACACAAGTCATTTCTCCAGTCTTGAATACTTCTATTGATTTTGGACTTTGAGTAAAAGAAAACTCAGCTGAGGTCACAAAGTTTCTACTGTGGCAGCCACAGTGCAAGTGATTAAAACCCTGTCTCTCACCTTAAGTGTTCCAATTCAGTTCTGTGAAGTGTAACACCTCACCTCAAGTCCCAGCCAAATCTCAAGGGACTTTGAATTGACATCACAAACACACCTCCAAGTTTAACAAAGAAGCCTAAAAAGACAAACAAGGAAAAGAAATACTTACATGCCAGGAGCAGCTATTCCACAGAGATTCGATCCAAAAGAAAGCTGGAAGAAAACACTGCAAAAGCACATTTTTTTACTTTCAAGGGCTGTAACTAGCCCCTGCTCCTACCATAGGAGAGCTCAAGAGTGTCCAGATAAAACACTCTCATCTTTTACCTTAATGAACTCTGAACTGACAAGTCTTTTATGACAAATTCAGCACTCTAGGAGTAGCTTCAAAACTACATGAGATTTAGAGCCCCATTTGAAGCCATATCTGGTTTGTCTCGCCTCTGTGACAGGTTCTCACAGTTCTCATCTGGGTCAGTAAATAGAGATCCCATGATAGGGAAAACTGACATCCCATTCATCTTGCTTTGCATGAGTGCTTTGCCTGTCAAAACAGCCACACAACAATGTTAGTTTTATATACTCTTAAGAAATGCAGCCCCAAATTGGCTGCCAAAACACAAGCAGGAAGAGTGCAGACAGAAGCATACACCAAGATGAGGAAACAAATTGAAAATTTAGATGAATAAAAATAAAAAACAAAAGAGGTGTTGTCATCCTTCCTTTTTTAGTCGGAGAGATGTATTGCCTTCTCTCTCCCCCACATGTTAGTCAAAACCAGGTGCATGAAAAATGTCCTAGAGTTTGAGGTCAGAAAGGATGATCTGATCATTTAATTCATCCTTCCCCCAGGGTCTTATATCGCTTCCAGTAGTCTTTAATATAACTCAATGACCTTGGTTAAGATCAGGCATCTTTCTCAGCACACCAGAACAATTGGTATAGGCCTGCATTTTAGATAAGTGTGGGAGGAAGTGAAACACACCAAGAGCAGATCAGACCACTTTTGTGCAAGGGAATAAAGAGCTCTATCAGACCACAGCATATGTCTGATTGAAGGTGGTGGGGTGTGTAATTTGACTACAATTTTTCTTTATTCAAAATGATATGTACTAGGGATGAAGAAAGTGATTTTTGTTTCCCAAAACCCTTCATAAAAGGAAGTCAACTACAAATTTCAGAGAGCCACAGATGTTAGAGCCAGAAGAGGCCACCATAGACTGCATAAATCTGAAGCTCAACAGAATAATAACTATGCCAAAATTGGTTATCAGTGGAAAATCATTACAGGGGAATGTTATAAGTAGCACTCAGAAGGCTTTGAAACTCCTGTTTTGTTTGGGGATTTTTTTCTCTCTTTTAATTTGAAATAAATATATTATTAATTGTAAAATGTGTAAATTACACTAAGGGGTAAAGTGGTAATTCCTGTTGAGCATAAGGCAGCTATAGAGATTTATTGAAAGAATTTAAGATGGTCTCAGTAAACGCGCATATATGTCTAAGAACTGTTCATTTTCACTAATGATCTCAACAAGGTAAATATATAAATAAATATATAGGTAAATATATAATTTATATAAATATATAAAGATGTTTATACAGAGAACAGGAATGCATTCCCACTAAACAGGGAAAGTTGTGACTTTGAAAGAGACAAAGGTATTTAATACAAAGGCAACTCAGATGAGGTCTCAAAAGCAGAAAGACCAATATGCTCTTTGGATTTATAGACTGCAGAAGTACTACTTCTCTGAGCAGGAATAAGAAAACTATGTGTCTCCTTTGGTTTTGTTCTGCATATGGAATACTAAAGGTAACAAGTAAAGTTTTGCTGAGGTTCTTGAAAAAAAAACACTCATAGACTTAAAAGGCTGTTAAAATAATTCCTGAAGAACAACGGCAAAAAATTGCTTTGAAAACAGTTCAATCTGTGTAGTTTATCAAATTGAAAATAGAGAGGAGGATGGTTTATAGTGTTTACATTCTTTTATTTTAACAAAAACATTTTACTACATTATCAAAAGAATGAACAAATATCTTTTTCTGTGCCATCATACTGAAGCTACATAGCCATTTGAAACATAAGCTTTTTGCCAAATAAAAATTATGGGGACATACATGTTAACAAAATCATCAGTTTGTAATATACAGTATGTTAAACAGAAATTATTGTAAAACTTTTACCTCTAAATTCTATGTATATATACATGAAAAAAGACATTAGCTAAAAAAGAAGTGAAAAACATATTGTTTGTGCAACAAATAAACATTCAATTATAGTAATTTTTACTTATATAATGGTAGAGAAGGGAAAGGAGTGATGAGAGAAGAATTCATCAAAATGAAATACATTTCCACTTGAACATTGTAGGATTCTTTCTCTTGTTGCATTATGATTATGCAAAGAAGTATAATTGATTTTATTTTCATTTGTCTGAAGTAGGAGATAATTGTGTTTATATAAATGTAACTAAAATACATACACACATATATAAGAATAGGTAGCAAAATAAAGCAGTTCAATTTTTTTGTTTATTTGGCAAGATTTGACAGCATTTTAGCCTCGATAAAGGGAATGGTTTACTGTGGAACATTTAGAAGATCTCATGCTACCCTTAATAAACAACATATTGCTTTAACTAGTGTCTAAATGATATGCAAGTCAAATTAAAGATGACATTTGTCATCTGCACTAGTAAAGTGACTCATGCACAAAATTAAAACAAAAAAAAAATCGCCATCACACAGTCCTTTATTTGCTGCTTCATCTTTATATAACATGAGGAAAAAAAGGCAGAACCACTTAGACTCCAATGAAGTATGAAAAAGATTATAAGGCAAATCTAGTCAATTGTAAATGCTTATGAAAAAAGAGTTTAAAAGGAATAGTGAATTTACTAGGCTCAAAGATAACCAATAAAAAAAAAAGATTTATTGAAAAGAGTAGGTAGATGAATGGCAGGCTTCACTTTACAAGCAAGATAAATACAAATAGACTTCAAATTTCAAAAGCTTATGTTTGTAAAACTTTGGTATGTTTTCTACTGAGATTTATTCCCATTTACATCTCATTGCAATTCTTTCTAATTCTTTGACCATCACAATGCTGACAGCTATATAGGAAATTGAATACAACAGTTTCCTTCTTATATGTGAACAGACATGCCATATTTTCACTCGAGTTATTTAAAGCCCAGAGGAAAAAATTTAAAGTTGTTACATACTGCCTTGTATATCAAAAGAAAATACATAAACAAACCCAGCCTTGCCCACATCTGTAAATGACAGAAAATAATTTTAAAACAGAGCATTTGAGATTTACTTATGTTAGGGGAAATTCAGGTATAATATTTTAACAATCTCATTACAAGCTTCATAACTAGCATGGCTAAGGGCCACTTGTTAATGCATAAAATACTTTAGTGGTCTAAAATTTTCATACCAAGTCAAAGTATCTGAAATTCCTGAGAGACTGTTGATTTCAGCCCCATATCTTTAGAAGGATGTGGTATCTCAGTGAACTATATATGAACTCTGTTTTATTTCCTTTCATGTTTTCCATTTGTCATTATAACAGTGATATCACAGTGCTGGTAAGTCAAAGGGACAGCATTACTGTTATAACTAGTGTCATCAAATATTAACAGTGTCTCATTTACAGTTAGATATCTATTACTGTCCAAAAGTTCCAAATATTTTTCTGTACTGGTCTGAATTCTGGGACTAAAATTATCTTTTTTTTTTTTTTTTTTT
>VWYO01026372.1:49529-61259 GCA_013400275.1 Rhadina sibilatrix | reverse complement strand
AAAAAAAATGTTTTTTTTCTATTTTTGCTCATATCAGTATAGTTGTAAGCATGCTATTTTGTCTGTAATTTTAATTTGGATAACACTATAGTGTTTGTAAAAAACAACCCTTCTTTTACTCATTCACTACAAAGAAATGTTTGCACATCTAGCAGCCTTGAAAAGAAAGAAAAAGAAATCCCCAGACCCTACAGGTTTCCATAACAATTTTGCTATAGCAGCACTCAGGAGAACTTCAGGTGCAACTTGATGGTTTCAATGCAATGACCTTTTAGAACCTTCACCTGAAAAAATGGGAAGTATTTCTATTATAACACCTTTATCACTGTCATCGGCATCATCATTGCATACATTTGTACAAACAGTTTCAGGACAATGAACCTTTGTCCACCTAAAAAAGCTTAGAAATTTGTGTTCTGCATCATATTGATGTGGAGTGGGGCATACATCATATAATAGTGGACAACAGTGGTAACATTTAAGTCAATAAACTCTTTTAGGATGTGAGAAATTGAACCTTGTTGCAGACAGGTAAAAGATGTTATAAAAGAAAGGCCTTATGAAATCAGGCCTTGCTATGCTAAATTGCCAAAGCTAGCCTGTCACTTCTAAGTGCAGCTAAGTAGTTTGCAAGTTCCCATGCAATAACAATCTTGGGTACAAAGAGTTCATTAACATAACAACCTATTCTTGGGGAGAAAAACAAGTGTGCCTGTATAAATATTAGACCTGTTCCATGAGAACCCACAAAGGAAAAATGTAAACAACCTGAATCTTAGCACAAACACACAAATCGCCTTCTGACCAATAAAAGAAGTAATAAGAAAACAACCAGCCAGTGGATGTTGCACATGAGGACTGTGAAAACTGTATAAAACAAGTTATGTGAATAAAAAATTGGCTTTTCCCACATGAAGAAAATGAAGTCTCAGCTGACTTATTACAACAGAAGTCCAAAACTTTAGATATCTAAAATACAAACTGTTTATTTGGTTAGGTTTTGGAAGGGTTAGCAGGAGAAATAGTGATTTTCTTTTTGGTTTTGCTGCAACTGTCATGAAAATGAATTTTTGTGTTTGTTTAAATGTTTGCCAAGGGCATGGAGAACAACAAACTTCTCTTAGTTATGGTAACATTACAAATGACAATATTTGTTAATGTAAGCCCCAAATTAATTTTGCTATAGCCTGAAATTCAAACTTTATTGCAAGTGTGAGTGAAGACAGTATTTTACGTCCAATACACAGTTGTTCATTCTTGAATGCTAACCACAGATTTGTTTTCATTTTGTCTCAATTCATGCTTTTTGTCTTTGCTTTACATTAGTCATGTAGCAAATGTGCAGGAAGGTGGTAGATAGACTTGTGTAGAAGAGATTTTTCCTGCTACAGCGTCTTGTGACAATATGTTGACCTGAAACTCCACAGCAGTAATTCCAGTGAATGTTACAGAAATTGCTTTCAAAGGCAAATAGTGCCTGTAGGCACTTAGCTCAAGGCCTGTGCTTCCTTATTCTGTCTCACAAAGGAGGCCTCAAATCCTAAGAGCTGCAGCTGGCCCTCTCTCCATGGTATGCATACAAGTGTACCATACCAAGATACCATAGGAAAGCACTACAGCTGAACCATGCAGTTCATAATTCCAGCTGAATGCTCCCACAGTTTATAGGTGAACACAGTGCAATGATTTTGCCTCATGTTTTCTAGACTGTACTTCTTAGGATTAGCTATGATATTCCAGAGTTTCAATAGTTTCAAGAAGCTGACATTATTTATGGCATTTTAAATAGTCTCCCCAAAATATTGTGCTCATTTTTTAAAAAGTAGAATAGATCTTCTTACTGACTCAACATAATTTCAGTCTAGACTAGAGATGACAAAAAGAAGGTTCTGCATTTTCCTTTAAGACTTAATGCCGCTAGGACATTGGCATTCCTACTTTTCTGGTAGTATTCAGTTTGCTTTGGTTTTGGCAATAGGTTAGAAATTATCCTAATTCCCTAAGGTCTTTTTTACAGTGGTTTTCGGTGGGCATGCGGTGAGGACGTGGTGATGTAAGCATGGTAATTTTAGCAAAGATTATCCAGAATACTGCAATTCTTTTATGGCTTCACTGTCAGATAATAATGTGGCATGCTGATAAAATTTTTTTATATATATTTTTTTATTTTATAATTATTTTTTATGTACTTCCTGAAATGAAAGTTTGAAGCTTACAGGAAAATATCAATGTTTTTGTTATGCAGTCTACCTGTGTTAATTCTGAAAAGAGTAGTCCTTTATATGTCTATAAAAGGCACAGAACAAGAACTGTATCTGCAGACTTCTTGCCAGCGTTCTACAGTCTTGACCCCAGGTGGCTACTTTTTGAAATGAGAATGAATCTCTGATCTTTCAGCATTCATTTTTCTTTGCCGAGTCTGCTGCCTGAAGTGCCAGCTACTTTCTAAAATTTAAAGTGTCTTCAAAATATTATAGTTTTAAAATGCATCTGAAACTCTTAGTCCAAGACTGTCCAATGTAAAAAGTCAGTGAAAGAAAAGAAGCAAGGAAATCACCCCAGGTATGGATGCAGTTACTTACATTTTTAGTAATTTTTAGCCCTTTAACCTTGGTCAAAACATGAATCCTGTACAATTTTTTTTTATTACTGAATAAAATGCATTTTATGCTTTCCATGATAACATCTTCAACGTCAAATACACTTGAAAAGGTAATAAATCAAATATTAGAGAATAATATACTTACACACAGATATCCTACAACCACCCAGGCAAGCTTTGTCATGCAAGTCCAAACAAATCAAGTGAGATTTATCTTGCAGCCAGGCAGGTGACTGGATTTGTTTTTCAACCAAAATAAAAAGACAAAAAATTCCTTAGCTTCCTGAATCCTGTTTATTTTCACAAGTTTTAATGTAGGATTTATTTACATGTTGCATATTACAAATTTACTTCTTAATTTAGGCTTGTACAATTTGATGGGTTAAACCTGCTTTGTGGAAAAAAACCACAATACTCTAGGAATTTCTGTTCAGTGGAACTAGTGTTAAGACCCGCTCAGTAGAATAAACAATTAATTCTATGCTCTTGTTTGACTATGTCTGGTTTGTAAATTAGAACAGCTTTAAGACTCTTCTGTTTTACCAAGCAGAATTTAGTTTGGATTAGGAACTCGTGGCTTTTTACATCACAAGTATTATGTCTATTCACTGTTATAGTGATTTAGTCTAGCATACAGCTAATTATCTCCATAGTAGCTTTCATGGTGCTATTTTTAATTTCTGATGAAAATAGTGTTGATAACACACTGATGTTTTAGATACTGCTGAGCAGTGCTTAGACACTACCAAGCTTCTTTTTGTTTCTCACTCTGCCCTGCCAGTAAGGAGACTGGGTATGCACAAGAAGTTTGAGGTTATGACATTGCCTTTCCAAGGAAGCATTACATGTCCTTCCCTGGAAATGGATAAACACCTGCCTGACAAAGGGAAGCAGTGAATGAATTCCTTGTTTTGCTTTGTTTGCATGCATGACTTTCCTTACCTACTAAGCTGTCTTTATCGGAATTCACACATTTTCTCTGCTTCTGCCCTTTTGATTCCCTCCTCATCCCATTTTGAAGGTAGTGGGGAACCTGTGTGGGGCTGAGCTCTGTATCAGGGTTAACCTACATCTACAAATATTAAGGTCCATTTTAAACCCAGGAAAGTTTTAAACCTAGTAGGATAGAAATGAGTACTTCAGATACAGCTATCATAGTAAGTATAGATTTCTGTCCTAAGTAGGGTAGAGTTCTTGGGTTGTTCTACAGGTTCTTGTACTTTGAGGACACCAGCAACTAAGACTAGTTAAAATTAAAAATGTAAATGTTAAAAATGTTAATGAAAAAGCAAATGCAGTGTGTCAATGAGACCCGGCAGAAAGCAGACCCTCAGTAACCCATAGGCACTGTTCACTGTTGCAAAGGTTCGTGGAAGCTTGTGCAAAGAACAATGAAAATACTCATTTTCTGATATCAGACTGACCTTTACCCATATTATAGGCTGAAATGAGCTAATACAATATCCTGAATGGAAAATTTAGAATTGTAGAACAGAATCATGGAACAGAACAGGTTAGAGAGGCCCTCAAGAGACCGTCTGGTCTAATCTTTTATGGGGAAGCTAGGATGGATGACATTATCTAACAACCTCTTCAATTGCATCTTAAAAACCTCCACTGAGTAGGGACTCCACCATATATCTGGAAAGGTTTTTCCCCTGAATGGCTGTAAAAGATTTCTTTCTTATGTTGAGATGAAACCTTTCCCAGTGCAACTTCTACCCATTACTCCTTCTCCATGTGACCCTTCGTGAAGAGAGATCCTCCATCTGGAATATTGTGATAATTTCTCTCTCAAGCCTTCTTTTCTCCAGAGAGAAAGACCTAGTTCCTTCTAGTCTTTCCTTTCCTTGGATTGGTGTCCCAGGTCTTTGATAATTTTTGTGGCCATCCTTTGGATTCTTTCTAGTCTCCACATATCTCTTGAACTGAACTCGACTCAGTATTCCAGGTGGGGCCTCACAAACACTTACTGGAGTGAAATGACTGTGTCTGTGTTTCTGCTAATAATGCCTCTGGCCCTTGCTCCCCAGGACCTGATTTACCTTTGTTGCAGCAGCAGTGCACTGATTCCACCAGGACTCCTGGGTCCCTTTCGGCATGAATTCTCCTCAGCCACACAGATGCAATCCCATACTGGCTTGTTGGCTATTCTGTCCCAGGTGCAGGACTCTTCACTCATCTTTGTTAAACTGCATACTGCTCTTCCTAGGCCATTATTCTCACCTCTGCAGGTGTCACTGTAATTTCTCTTCTTTCTGAGGTGTTCGTCTCACCACATACTTTGGTGTCATCAGCAAACTTGATGAGGGTGCTCTCAATTCCACCATCCAGATAAAAATGTTTGAGAGCCTGGAGTCAGTATTGATCCCTATTGTACAGCATGTATAATTGTAAAATAATGCTACTTAATAGAGGAAAAACACCAGTCCAATACGATGTTAATAAATTGGTATTTCAGTGTGCCATAGTTTTGTGGAAAATAAACTGTTGCCAAGGAATAATGGTAGCCATTGATTTTCACACTTTTAGGCATCATTAAGTCATATAAATCTAAACTGGTAACCAGAGGGTCCTTATATATAGTAAGAAGAGGGATGCTGACATCTCAGAAGGGGATTTTAGGTACTCATTTTAGGAAAGAATGTTGACACCTATTTCTCTTCTGGAAAAGGGAAATGAGATGACTGGCATCAACATAGATAATTACTCTTTAGCTGTCTGAAGATGTAAGAGATGAATCCATTCTATTAAGTTAATTAAAATACCCTACAAAATATGAGGCTGTCAGATTATCATTTTCATATACATTTCCTCATCATTCTGTCTTTTAAGGGCTTGTCTTTGCTCACAAGTAGAAGACAAGTAGAAGACAAGCTAACAAGGAGTTGTGTTTATTAAACACAAGGAAACTAGTATGAGTAATATGAGAATACCATTAACACAAGGCATTCTACTTTTACTCTGAAGTAAACTTGTCCAAACCAGTTTGAGGTAGAGTAAAATGTTGACTTTAATGTGTTTACACATTTCTAAACTGCCCATCTTTTCTGCATAAGAGGGCTGACAGCTTCTTCATGCTTTCTCTGTGTTATTACCCCTTTCATTTTGATATTCACTACCCCCTGCAGTAGGACAATTTCCTTTTGATTATACCTTTCAAAAAGTCTGTATGAATATGGGATTCAAATAGATTTCCTAGGTAATTCACTCATATCCATCCTGTGAATATTTAGCAGGTTTCAGGAGAATGCCTTTGCTGGAGTGATTGTTGTATGGGAGTACAGAAATCTCTTGCACTGCCGTGGTAATTGCGGGGTCAGTCTCAGGCTCTGTCCTTTTGCCTTTTGCTAACCTCACTGTACCTATGTTGATGCAGTACTGCTCTGTTAGTCAAACTGATAGAATAGAGTTAAATCTTAGTAGCATAGGGATAAAATGTTTCTAAAATCATGGGAATAGATTCAGAGGGGGTGGAAAGAAAAGTTGGGCTTGGGGAGGCCTGGGAAAGGGAACTGGGCCTCAGGAACAAATGTTTAGCTCTGTTTGTACTAGTTCATGTACAACTGCACCTGCATGATAGTCATATGATAAATGATATGATTGTGAAATGTAGTTATTGTTGGTAATTGAATATGATTATTGTTTAATTGTAATAAGAATCATGAGAAACGATGTAATCACAACAAGGATCATGAGAAACTATGTTTGGGGGGCCTGAGGAAAACTACAAGAATTCATGCTTGGATAGGATCAATGTATACAATAGAATAATATGGGTTTAATAATTAATATATAGTTATATAACATAAAGGGTATAAAACATGTTCATCTCAAAACCAATGTCGGAGTCAGATTTGGGTCTGTTCCCCTGATTCCTAGAGCTCTTCAATAAAAGCACCTGCATATAATCATCCCATGATTATGTGTTTCAATACTAACAAAACTAGCTTGGTTTGGTGATTTAGTTTTATAAATTGATAGATTCCGAGGCCTGAGGTGACAATTAGATGCTCCAGTGTGACTACATATTATAGGATGGGAATGCAAACTGAAGCTCTGTGATTGTGTGAGGGTAGCCCCCTCCCATTTTCCTTCACAAAAATCATTTGACTTCACAGTCCCAGAGACTGTTTTTATTGCGATTTCACAATATAGCAGGAAGTAATGGAATTATACCAAACATATTTAGGAAAATTCACAATTTAGTAATATATGTTTTGGCGAGGAACATAAACTTATCCTCTTGTATCCTTTTGGAACATTTACTTTTATGTATCATATACACTAAAATATTCCTCTGAAATAGTACTTGAGATTTTTAAGTTCTTATATGCAGTTCTGTTTATGACAACCAAATATGAAGGTCCATCTCCTTAAACAAACATCTTTGCAACTTAAGTTACTAAAGAATACTTGAAAGGACCTAGACTAATTATGCTTTTATTTATGGCATATTTCATATTAAATGAGAATATGTTAAAAAAATAAGTTTATTAAGAGAATTTCTATTTTTTTTCAAGAAGCTGGGCTTTCCTCTAATTGCTTAAACAAAAGTAGGACAAATGCCATGATTTTTACACAAAATCTTGGTCAACTATAAAAATTCAGAGTAATTGTCTCATTGTAGTGGAAATGCTCCATTTTTACACTGGCAAGCAATGGAAAAAAAGTGTCTGACTGTGTATTTCTCTCCTTATTTTATGAATCTCCTCAATGAAGGCAATACTGGGTTTATGTACTGGTCCACCTAATTTTTGATTCTCCTTAATTCTTTAAAAATATTCAGAGTTGTTTTATTTTTTTTTTCAGTAAAATAAAGCTTGAAATTAAATCAAGAAAAAAAGAAGCAAAGTACCATAATTCCTGCGAAAATGAAATACAAAAACTTGATAATATCAAAATACAATTTGCCATTCTCACTAATTAGAGCTAGGAATACAGTTATATCATAGCTATAAGAAAAAATGCCGATTTTTAAAAAAACACAAGAATTATTCTTTTCAATGTCATAATTATTATTCTGCCACCTTCTGGAACCATGATGAGAGAAGAATTTAAGTTACTCTGTCAGAACAGGAAGAAAGACAGTTTCATTTTGTCCCATAACTTCTTATGAGACTCATGTCATTATGGACTTCTTAATCAAATCCGGATTGGAAGATAATTCAAGTCTACCTGTCATTTTAAATCAAAATTTTTAACCTTGGGATGCAGCTGACAATTGTGTTTTTGTCATTCTTTCAATCAATTAATAAAAATAACAGTTTTACAAAATGTGCACATATGTTGATCCCTTAACTTTACAAGAAGTTAAATCGCTTTTTCTTATGGTTGCCCAGGATTAAAAATAAAGCAAAGCAAAGCAAAATGAAACAAAACGTAAGATTATAAATTGGTTTGTATGTACCCCATAAAGCAGTGGCTAAATTAATAAAAAAAAAACAATATATATATATTTTCCAAACCCTTAGATGAAAATAAAATGGCTAATTTTAATTTTTAATTGGCAAATTTAAATATAGGCTATTGGCATGATATAAAAATAAAGATTTATCAGGTGAAGTCTTTATTTTTATGAAATATTGATTTATGGATTCTTGATGCCTCCCTGGGAGCAGAGTTTTACCCTCCAATTACAGAACACCTATGCAGTATTCAGAGCAAATATTGTAGTTTGTTTTATTTATGATTCATTCTTTGCCTGCCATATTTTGGCTAAGTTCAGACATAGGTAAATGAAGTTACTGCAAGAAAACAATGTCGACAGCATTGAAAAAAATAGTGTTGCAGTAAATGATTAAAAAAATGAAAACTTGTCTTTGAAAAACAAAAAGAAAAGAGAGAAAATTAAACAATAAGTAGATTAAACTAGGGAGCTTAATATTGTACAACAACAGATGGAAGCTTTGCCTGCAACGTGAAGGAAATAAGGTAGTAAACCAATAATACCTTTAATATGTATCTGCATTTACTTATCATGCTACATGAAGCTAGCATTATTGCTGATGGCCTGAGGATAAACATCTATGTTCTCAGAGCCAATATTACCTTTAGCATTTATATAAGGGTTGAATTATGTGTAAAACTAGAGAGAGATTAGGGATTCCTGGGCGTCTGTTTGTTTGGTTTTGAGGGTTTTGGGTTTTTTCATAACAAACTTTTATTTTTTAATTTTATTTTTAACTTTAAATAGCTTTTTGAAAATATGAAAGAGGTGTTTTAATTCTCTTTTTATCTCTAGAAAAAAAATAAATACAGTAAGACAGAGAATAGAGCTAATAACCGAAGCTTTGCAGGCTGTTTTCAGTACTTGTGATGCAGTATCCAAACATTTCTGAGATAAGGGATGAAGAATAATATTTATGTGTGTGCATGCGTGATAGTGTGTGCTTGTGTGTGAGAGAGAGGAAATTACAAGATAAATCATTACATGACATATACTGTCTGAGGTAGTCTGGTTTATGTGTACTTACCCATGTAGCTGGATTAGTCATTGCTTTTAACACAGAAAAAATAGCAACATAAAAAATCTTTCTTGCTTTCTCCACAGCACTGTTTCTCTAGAAACATTTTCTAATGCAAAATTGAGGTAAACGCAGTTTGCTTGTATGTAACTTTTAAGACATTTTCTGTTAAATGAAATAATTTGTAGTGAAAGACTTCAGATCATACTTCATTTACTGTACATGTAAAGCTCATAGATCCATGGAGAAGAACATTAAGAAAAATAATAAAACATCAGGAACAAAACCCTTTAGTTATCTCTATGCAATCACTCTATTCAGAAACAGATGTTTCAAACCATGTAAAAAATCCTCATGTTGGTGACTTCAAAATCTGATACATAAGAAATGCTGGATGTTGACAGCTTTGATCTTTTTCTTCTTACTTTTGAGTAAGATTTATATTTTCCCCTGAAAACTCAGCAACTATGATTTTCACAGAGGAAACCAAAAGAAGGTTTGGAGAGAAGAGCATCACAACTGCTAAGGGGAAAAAAATGTAATAGGTACCTAACTAGACACGTGGAAAGAAAAGATTTTGCTAAGTTGGGGAGAGGAACTGCTCAAAGATATTTTGGAAATGTTTTTGGAAATGACAATTAAACAAAAGCATAATGCTTATCCCTTGGATTTTTCCCAAAGCTTTCTGTATGTGCACTTTCCCATAATGTCAATGCTCAAGAAATTTAAAATACCCTTTTAGATTACTTTATTGTAGGGATCAGGAAAGTCTTATAAGAAAAATTCTTGGGAATAACTGAATAACTGTTCTCACTCAGCAGGTAAGCAAAAGTACTGCTGAAAAGCCTAGCAGATTAATTTTCCAGTTTTCTTATTGTTGCAGTACACTGGTAAGCGGAAAAAAACAAATCAAGCAAAACAAACAAACAAAAATGTCCAAANTCCCTTCCCTTCCCTTCCCTTCTTTTTCTTCCAAAGGGCTAAAATTCCCTTTCCTAATACTGGTTTAGAAGATGGACAAGTCCTATGAACACACACACACACTAAGAAATTATTCAAATTAAAATGAGATATCCGAAAGATAGACTGTCTCTACAGCAATTATTTAGGCAACCAAGATCACCATCTAACATATATTAAGACCCATACTACTGTTTTCCAGTCTTTACTCCCCACTCCTCAACACAATCATCAATACAAACTGATCTTCATCCCTGAAACCTGTAGAGACTTCCAGGAAAAATCTTGTAAGGGAATTCTAGTCTCAGTAATATGCTTTCCACTAGGACTAAGTGTCCCCAGTGTTTTCAAATCTGACATTCAGAGCTACGTGCAAATTATTTGTGACTGAGCAAATTAGCTAATTAAATAATTGGCTTAGGGCTTCATAAAATTTGGCTGCTATGGAAATGAGGCTGTCTGAACTTACAAGCTTCATCTAAGCATTAAAAGTACTTCATGTCTTTACTCCAGATGAAATTGAGGTAGTAGCAGATTTGTTTTTAAAATGGTTGTTTATAGATTTGTTTTTGTATAGTTTCCAGATCAATATGCAGTGGGATACTTCTGTGCAACACTGCTCCCAAGTAAAACTGTAGTCTACCCTCCTCAGGGTGAACTTCTAAACCAATGGAGCAGAGAATATCCCCAAGAACTGGCTCATTTTCTCCCATGTTCAATGCTCTCTTGACTATCTACCCTCAGGGCAGATTTCAGAATGACCTTCCTAGAAAAGTCTTTCTTGACCCTAAATATTTTGTGGGCTACACTGAGGAGACCTGGCAAACGTAGCATCAAAACTGTGCTTTCCTTAAGGTCCAAAGGGAATTCAAAATACTGTAAAGTTATTGTAATAGGCCTGAAGGAGGAAAAGAGGGTGAAAGGCTGGGGGAAATCATCCTTCTCTGTTCCCCCCACAGACTGGGTATGATTGCTAATGGACTCTCAAAGATAGAACCTGAGGTAAGAGTAGGAGAGCAACACCGAATACACTCCCAAATGACCCGCATCGCCCCAGATGGTCCCATTTCATAAACTGATATCACATAGTACAGCAACAAAATAATCCTGATTCCTCTCCCTGCTCTGAGAATGATCCCTGTAAGAAACACAAATAGGAATATATATACAAGGTTGAGTACCACACCCACATGAACTGATCNTGTCAATGCTCAAGAAATTTAAAATACCCTTTTAGATTACTTTATTGTAGGGATCAGGAAAGTCTTATAAGAAAAATTCTTGGGAATAACTGAATAACTGTTCTCACTCAGCAGGTAAGCAAAAGTACTGCTGAAAAGCCTAGCAGATTAATTTTCCAGTTTTCTTATTGTTGCAGTACACTGGTAAGCGGAAAAAAACAAATCAAGCAAAACAAACAAACAAAAATGTCCAAACCAAAACAAACAAACAACAACAAACAGGGAAAGAGTTATAAAATTATTTTCCTTGTTTTCTTCCTGTCCTAAAAAATAGGAAGAACCACAGAAAGCACTGAGATGAGGTACAGAGAGTCACAAATATTAAAAAAATTGCATCGTACAGCTAGAAAAGTTTAATGACCAGTCGGATGGGAATTTTGGAAAACAGAATATATCTGGAGACTGGAACAGAATAAATTGGTAGAAAGAGTATTCATATTTCCCCCCCCCCCCCCCACCC
>VWYO01026372.1:38738-49514 GCA_013400275.1 Rhadina sibilatrix | reverse complement strand
CCAGGAAAAATCTTGTAAGGGAATTCTAGTCTCAGTAATATGCTTTCCACTAGGACTAAGTGTCCCCAGTGTTTTCAAATCTGACATTCAGAGCTACGTGCAAATTATTTGTGACTGAGCAAATTAGCTAATTAAATAATTGGCTTAGGGCTTCATAAAATTTGGCTGCTATGGAAATGAGGCTGTCTGAACTTACAAGCTTCATCTAAGCATTAAAAGTACTTCATGTCTTTACTCCAGATGAAATTGAGGTAGTAGCAGATTTGTTTTTAAAATGGTTGTTTATAGATTTGTTTTTGTATAGTTTCCAGATCAATATGCAGTGGGATACTTCTGTGCAACACTGCTCCCAAGTAAAACTGTAGTCTACCCTCCTCAGGGTGAACTTCTAAACCAATGGAGCAGAGAATATCCCCAAGAACTGGCTCATTTTCTCCCATGTTCAATGCTCTCTTGACTATCTACCCTCAGGGCAGATTTCAGAATGACCTTCCTAGAAAAGTCTTTCTTGACCCTAAATATTTTGTGGGCTACACTGAGGAGACCTGGCAAACGTAGCATCAAAACTGTGCTTTCCTTAAGGTCCAAAGGGAATTCAAAATACTGTAAAGTTATTGTAATAGGCCTGAAGGAGGAAAAGAGGGTGAAAGGCTGGGGGAAATCATCCTTCTCTGTTCCCCCCACAGACTGGGTATGATTGCTAATGGACTCTCAAAGATAGAACCTGAGGTAAGAGTAGGAGAGCAACACCGAATACACTCCCAAATGACCCGCATCGCCCCAGATGGTCCCATTTCATAAACTGATATCACATAGTACAGCAACAAAATAATCCTGATTCCTCTCCCTGCTCTGAGAATGATCCCTGTAAGAAACACAAATAGGAATATATATACAAGGTTGAGTACCACACCCACATGAACTGATCAAGACACATTGCAACCAGTGGCTCCACACCAAACATAGCAAATGCTTAGTTCACATTTATTCTAACACAGTCTGGGCAAATATGTTGTTGTCTCAACCCTTCCTGCCCAGCACTGAGAGCTAATTAAGGCTCCTGTGGTTTAGGAATAGTATTCCTCAATTTACTGCTCCCACCAAAAGCATGCTGGCATTCTTCCCTTCCCTCTCCAGCTGGAAGCACAAAAGGCAAAGATCACTCATTGAGATAAGAACAATTTACCAGGAACAAGATAAGAAAAGGAACAGTAACAGAAACAATATGAATAACAAAAGTGTACAGAGGGTGATTCACATGCAAAATGCCCACTAAGACCAGGACAATGAAAAATAACAGTGGACAGATCCTCCACCCAATGCACTCTTTCCCTGACCAGAAAGGAACACCCTCTCTTCTGGAAAGCCAGAGCTTCTTTTCTCCATCCCTGTAAACAATGTCAGATGGTATCAAATAACAAAATCTCTTGGTCATACCCTCTCCCACTAATCTGGGCCAGAACCAGAACAGTGACAACAGAAAGGCTAGGGAAAATGTGGGCCCATTATTTAATGGGATGAGGGGCTGGTTACACATGACAAAGGCTGAGGTATTAAACATTTCGTTTTCCCCCACCTTTACTACCCAGACTGGCTTTCAGGAATCTCTGTTCCAAGAGGTTGTGGGAAAGGTTGAAACCAGGAAGATGGACCCTTTTTTGGAAGACAATCAGGTCTGGATCAGAGAACACATAAACCAACTGAAAATCGGTAAATCCATGGACTTTATAGGGTAAACCCACAAGCCTTGAGGGAACGGGCAGGTCTCAGTGAAGCCAGTTTTGGCGATCTTTGATGGATCATCTCAACTGGGAGAAGTTCCCAATGACTGGAGGAAAGCACACATCACTCATATCTTTGAGAAGAGCAACAAGGAAGTGACCTAAGGAATTAAAGACTAGTCACCTTGGTCCCTGATAAGGTTATTGAATAGCTAATCCTGGAATCCATTTCCAGGCTCATGTACTAAAAGAAAATTAGGATTAATCGGCATGGCTTCACCAAGGAAAAGATATGCTTGACTAACTTGATTAACTTATATGATGACATGACTGTCCTGGTAGACAAGGAAACACCAGGGACACCAGTGCCTACCTGGACTTCAGGAAGGTCTTTGACACTGTTTTCCCTAAGATTCTCATAGAGATGCTTCTAATGTGTAGGTTGAATGAGCAGACAGTGATGTGGATTGAAATATGGCTAAATGGCTGGGCCCAGACTGTGGTCTCAGTGGCCTAAAACTTAGTTGGAGATCAGTAATTAGCAATGTATCCTAGATGTCAATACTGGGACCAGTCCTGTTAAGCACATTCATAATGATCTGAGTGATGGTATGGAGTATATCTCCAGCAAGTTATAATCTCAACCATTCTGTGATTCTCTGACCTCTGTAGTCCCTATAATTTTAATAACATTTTGTCTGTTTTGAGCTTTTTGTCTTAGCTGTCATCCTGGAATACAGACACTGCCTTAATAAATAATTTTATATTGTTTACTTCAAATTGAGTAATATTTTGAGTTTTGCTAGCTAAGCAACTGCAATATATAGGGTTCAACCAAATTTTTATTTCTATCTACATCAGCCGTGAATTTTTGGATATCGTATTGTAAAAATATTCATATTTGTCAGTTTTTGATTTCCTTTCATATTTTCATTGAACATTCAAATCTCTCTTTGTTTCTTGTACTACTGAATGTAACAGTGTGAATGGAGGAGTAGACATTCCATGGCTTGGAATGAGATGGAGCCCTATCCAATACTGCATGAATTACAGAGGTAGCTGAATCTTTGATTTTTATGAACAGGTGGTGAGATAAAAGATTTACATATGGATATAAAATACAGAAACTTCCATGAGTAAATAAATTTTCTTGGCTGCTTAAGAATTTTTTCAAGAAAAATGCAGCAGTGCAGTCTATCTTCTTTTTGTGTATATACCTGTAGCCCAACAACTATGACTTGTGCAATTACCTGTAAAAGGCCACAGGAGCTGTATTGACCTGACACTGCAGGGTCTCAGCAGTCATCTGGGCTTGTCTTGGCCTATGCTGGTTTTAGCTGTTAAAACAATTGCCTAATGGTCAAGTGACAAGTTGACTACTGGCTATCACTTTTTAGCTTAACTCTATAAGTGCTTATGCTTCATAGAGCTCTAACAAACCCAGTCAGTCACCTTACAACAAGGATGACATTTTAATTTAGTCCCTTATCATTAACTGAGGCCATTAATTGACAAAGAGGGGGGAAAATTATCCTTATATAAAAATATAAATATATGCATATATACATAAATTTCAAATTCTAAGTAGCTATTTCATTATCCTATTTTATTACAGATGAGAGTACATATAATTTTTTTTAAGTACAGCACCAGTATCTGTCTTAAAAACTTTTTATGAAATTTTTATGAAATTTTCAAAGGCCATCTTTGAGGTAATGAAAAAGATACCAGCAATAATAATATAAAAATAACCTAAGCAGACCCCAAGATTGAGAAAAAAGTTTGCCAACTCTAAGTGTTAATGCATCCTAGGTACTGTGATGGTGGCCTCTCATAATGCTCTTCTACATTTTATTGGCAAATCCTAGCGCTGCTGACCCAGAGAAACACTGGAACACTGGAAGGGTTCCAGAGAAGGCAGGAAGAT
The DNA here is from genome assembly GCA_013400275.1 of Rhadina sibilatrix. Lineage (NCBI taxonomy): Eukaryota > Metazoa > Chordata > Aves > Passeriformes > Phylloscopidae > Rhadina > Rhadina sibilatrix. Next base: position 45,866 of record VWYO01026372.1, on the reverse strand, counting down.
AGTAGGAATTTCATGTATAGCACTTTCATTGGAATATTTTTGAAGAAGTGACTAGATAATTTGCTCTAGACTTAGTAGCACCCATGGCAATTGTAGTAATAATTGCCATTTGTATTTTGGATGCAAGGTTAATACCTCATTTATACTAACAGTAAATACTTGAGTATACCATGCATGGTGGCTTGCCTTTTACCCATAATAAGGATTTGGGGAAGGATCTCTGATTTCCTTATTTATTTTTAATTTGATGAAAAATAAATCTGTGTTCTCACTTCTGATTAAATGTTAATGCTTTCCTAGTGACCTTTCAAGTACTAGTTACTCAGTTATTCATTTGTTCAAGTATAAAGCATTTTGGTCTAGCTACACACTCACAGACTAATTTTTCATTATTCCTTTTTATTTATTTAGACTGGTTTATTCATTGCTACAAATATTTTTAAGCTATATATTTAATATATGAAAAATAGCTATTTCCCATCTAAATTGTTTACTTGAAAGCTCTACCAATCTTCTTCAGGGTACAACAAGATAATAGAATTCCCTCCCTATGAGGAATAAAGAATCCAATACTGTTATAAGTTGTAAAATTAGTTTAGAACAACTATTTCTCACTAAGCACATTCATATTTATTGATTTGTCATGCACATATTTTAATGCGACAAGTGAGTTAAGATTTGTCTGTTTGTTTTGCAGTACTGGCTGGAATATAATCTATTGATTTCCAGAATCACCTCCCTTACACTTGAATCTTAAACATTTGCATTATCAGAAGGAAAGAACACCATCCAGCAGGTCTAAAAGATCTAAAATACAAACAGGGAATGTTTGTATTCCCTGTAGGCTCAACAGCCATCAAAGCCTTTTAGGACCTGAAGAAGGACATCCAGGATCCCTCGATTATTTGCCTCCCTCTTCATGTTGATCACCTAAAGATCTGCTTCTAACTGGCAAATTAGTAAACATATGCTAGTGATAAAAAGCTGATCATTTCAGAGAGGCACATATTCCATTTTTCTCTTACTAATAATTTTGGAGCCATCTAAATTGCAGATGAGGGAGCCAAGACACTAGGTACTCAGTATATTAAAAGTCTTCATTTTAGCCAATGCACACAAAGCTCTATTTTTACCCAACAATTTTGACAATATTTATCCAATATGTACATATGTAATATGTACACAAATTTACGTAATTTTCTTATTCCTTATTGTATATTTATTGATTTCTTTATTAGTGAGTACTGTTTATTGTGGTTCGGGGTTTTTTTATTTATTTTTTTTTCCTTTGTCCTAGAGTTAGGCTTCATTCATCACAGAGAAGGCCCATTTGTGTTAACCATCCATCAGGGAAAGAAGATAAAACAAGCCACAATTTCAGTATTAAAGGATTTTAAGAATTGATGACTGAATGAACATGTCTTTTTTCTTCTCTCTTCCATCTTCCCAAGCAAGTAGCAACACTTTTACTATTTATTCAAATTGATAAATTCATTTACCAGTCCAAAATCTTGAATAAAAGAATATCTTCCCAATCTGAAATGGAAGGGAACACTCAGGTGAGCAGATTCTTGTGGTCCAAAAGAAATTACAGAGGGTCTGCAAAAACTTTCAGTTTTCCATTTCACATATAATTATAATATATTGGTATAAATTAGAACCTTATTTTCTTGTATAAGCACACAGTTATGGGTTTTTAATAAGGGGCAGGGTGAAAGTGAAAAGGGGGAAATTAGAGAGAGGGAGAGAGAAAGAGAGGAAGAAAGGAAGAAATAAAAATCACCCATACTGGCTTCAGCACTGATGCAGCTGATGGGGTATCCAGGGTCCTGAGTCATGTGCCTGAGCTTTATAAGGGTATCCATTTACAGATTATTAAATCTTATAAAACTGAATAAGGTCCCTCAGTTGGCTATGGGGGAAAAAAATAAATCAGAACTTATTTAATTCTGTTAATTTAACACAAATAACTGGCTCTTTGTTGAACCCAGGCTAACTGCTGATTCTGGATAGAGCTTGGCCATTCTCCAAGTCATTTTATCAATATTTGTGGTACTAAAAACCTTAAGTAACTTGACTCTTTACATGAAGGCTTTCCCTTTTAAGGCTTCCTCTATTACAAACATTTGATGGGGCCTAGAGCAAGGTTGCACTGGGTGCTGATCTCAACATGTTATCGGCTGCGGGGGGCGTGCAGGGATGGTATCCGTGAGAAGAGGTTGTGATGGACATTGCTGTTTCTTTCCATCTGTCTCCAAAGGGGCAATCAGAGGATACAACCAAAACTTGAAATTGACATCCAAGGTGGTGGTGTATTAAAGAAAAGGCAAAAAGTGCTCTGGACATGAGGCAGGGATGTTATGGTGGTGGGGTGACGGGAAAGAGGAAGAAGCAGTGGAAGGAATAACAGTGTTAGAGAAGGAAGAGCAGGTGGAAATGCTCCATGGAGGAAAAGATTATCCCTACAGCCCATGGAGAATGCACACTGTAGCAGATTTTCCTCAGGTACCCATGCTGGAATAGAGGAAAAAAGTGTAGAGGAACAAGTGGCAGACATGAACTGCAATGGATTGACTGTAACTCTCATTCTCCATCCCCCTGCATTGCTTAGGAAGGAGGAGAAAGTAGACTCAGCAAGTGAAGGAATAAGGAACCTGGGAAAATAGAAAGAATGGTGATACTTTGGTGTTTGCCTTATTTTTTCTCCAATACCTCCATGTATTTATTGTGTTTGGCAGTAAATTAAATTAATTTTTTCTAAGGCAAGGTTGGTTTTGCTTTTTTCCCCAAGATAGTAATCGGTAAACAATCTCCCTACCCTGATCTTAACCCACAAGTGTTCTTATTCCTGTTCATATATTTTTGCTTTGTCCTGCTTGTGGGGTGAGAAGGCAAGTAAAAGACTGGCTGAAAGACTAGCTTCCAAAGGCAACCCTGCCCTGCACATACTTGGTTTTCCTTGCATCTGGGATGACTAAGAAGACAAAGAAAGTTGGAGACATTTATGTGAAAGTTTATGTGTCTTTTGTGAATGACATATGGAAAAAAGACTGTCAGTCAAAGATGCAACAGAGAGCAAGGTTTACTTTTCCTGTTATGAGAACAAGAGTAGCAGTTTTGATTTAAATATATATTGTAGGAATACTGAATTATGCAGTCTAGATAAGGGCTGCATATGCAATGTGCAAAATCTTCTTTAATTGTGATTTGTTCCATTTTTACCCTAACCTCTAGTATTACTCCATATGTGAATACATTTTAGGAGAGCAGGGAGAGATGAAAACACCATTAAGTGTCATCACAGAGAATAGGGCTGATGGTGGTTTTAATTATTTTGCTAACATCATTGGAGCCATTACCTCATAATAAAAAGTGCTGAATGGTCACCTTTTCCCAACCTTTCTTACCACTTATCATCAAAAAGCAAAGCATAATGGGCAGCAGCTGTTTCTGCTATTGCATGGATTTAGCTACACTCCCTAAGTGAGCAGTTTAGTTCACCAACATTCATTACTCCACAAGTCCATAATTACAAACCCAAAGTTAATCTGCAAAACATTGGCATCTATTTTTAAGACAGATGAAGGAAGGCTTTTAGTTTTCATTATGATAATTTACTTTTCTTGTTTGGCCTTTCTTTTATTTTCTTTTGTCTCATTTCAAGACTGCGCTGCCACATCTTTTCTCTTTTTGATTTTCAGACCTATTATAATTCTTTCAGCCATTTCTTTTTCATGTCTTTAAAGTCAGAAGGCTATACTTTTGTGTTTGTTGCCCTTGCATCTTCATACATCTATTTTATTTTGTTTATTTATTCATTTTTTAATTTTATTTTGTTTCTTTCTCCTGATGTCTGAGACAGTGCCAATGTCTGGGTGGAAAAATTAGCGAAGCCTAGAGAACATGTAAAAAAGTTAAGGCAACTTTTGCAGTAGGAAACTAGAGAAAGAAAGCTGCTTATATATACAATAAGTAATAAATATAGTAAATAATATGTTTTCATTCTAAAGAGAATATAGTGTTGAATTTGAGATTTTTTAAAGGGAAAATATTTTTTTCTCAAGGATTACTTTTTTTTTTTTTTTAATCAAGATGAATTTTGCAGGGAAGATTTTTCTTATTTAAACTACGAATGAAATGAAACTTCCTCAGCTCACTATAAATATTCATTTTTCTATTATGTGAGGTACCTAAACAAAATTAACTCAATTTTCCTTCTTCATCTAGCAGCCTACTTTTCAAATCTCCCTGGGACTAACTGGCAGTTTGGGTTATGTTCTCTCACTGAAAAAAAGAAAGATGTTGGCTTTTGACCACTTTTTGGCATAAGTCATAAATCAAAATTATGAATAAGATGCACTAAAAATCCTTATGTCTTAAAGATGACTTAATATTCCCATTGCACCAGAAGTGTTAACTCCTGACTACATTATATAGAGGTACTGCACTCTGTATCCTGCAGTAACAGTTCAGAGAATTGTGCAGCTGCCTTCTCTCTTTCAGTCCACATGGTTTCCTTTTCCTGGAAACAGAAGCACAGAATGTGATCTGGCTGAATCTTGAAATCATGTCAAAGACCTGGCCATATACCCAAACTAGGTACCTAGCTATGTCTTTTGCAGAACAGCCTCTGGATTAAGTTCCTAAAATAGAGATAGCTCAAATCAGTTCTCAATTCTGATTTATTTTTTTTTAAACTGAATATCTCACAAAATCACATTACTCAAAGGAAGGACAATGGATACTTTACATTCTTTCTTAAATACAATTAGTGTTAGTTTAGTTTATTTTTTTTAATGTACCAGTTTCTTTTCAAGGACATAAAGACTGTTGTCACAAAAATGATTTTAAATGTTGAAGGAAAAGTGATTTTTACTATACAGACCTATTTGAGATATTTTCTCTAATTCCTACATAAATCAGACAAGTTTCTAATAAAACACCAGATAAAATGTGGCTCCTTCTTATCCTCCAGGGCATTACTGGAAAAGTAGTAATAATGAAGATTTTCAGAGGTTTTGGAAACTATTGCTTGCATAAATTGTTGTTCAAAGATCATGATCTTTGAACTGTCAGAGTTAGTTTTGAACAGGATTTTAAATGTTATCAGCACTGAGTTCTATGCAAACCAAAACACAGTCACTAAAGATTTCTATTGTCTTTAAACCCATTTGAATGGCAAGGCTTACACTATTAATTAAAGTAATACACATATTAAACACTTTTTATTTTTACATCAGTGATGAGCTCCTTGACCAATCGTTATGCTGCCTCTCCAGCTACTAGAGCTCTCATCCTGGCCTGCCACATGCAGTGGAATAAAGGACAATCAAAACACAAACCTACAGCTGGATGCAAAGGACTGCTTTTTGTACTGTTAGAGGGCAATCTCTTTTATATGCATAAGGCTTAAACCTGAGGTTGTAAAATGCAAAAGAAAATTTCCATTCCAAAGAGAAGACTCAGGCAAGTAGTAATTGTAGAGCACTCATGCTCACTGGTGATAGGAATGTGAGTTGTAATGAGACAAGAGATTTTTTGGTTATCTCTTCAGTTGAACTTGGTATAGGAGTGTGCCAGTGAGCTTCTAGTTGTTGATTCTGTAGAACTTGTCATCTTTCTGGAGCATACATGTCAGCTGATAAAGGATTATGTCCTATCCCCATGATGTCAATGGCAAGCTTTGTAACTTCAGTGACATCCTGATCTAGTTTGAAAGAGCAGGGGATGAACACTTCTATTTGATTACTTACAATTTCTCATTGTTTCAGTTTCTTTTTTCTTAAATAGTTATTTTTTTAAGCTATTGAGTTCCCTGACACTGAATTACTGATTTTTTTTTTTTTCAGTATTTTTGGGATAAAATGCAGAAAATTCTTTACGCTTATATCAATAGAAATGCTTCTATTGTTCTGGGTTTTTTTTGTTGTTGTTTTTTTTAATATATTGCATCAGAATGGCTATTTTCTTCATGGAACATGCTTAGATTTTGAAGGAACTCCTCATCAACCAGATTACCTTGTCTAGACTGGTGGGAAGATAATCCATTCATTCTATGGCTGTTTGGATTTTTCAACTGAAAAATGTTCTAACTTTCAGCATGGCTAATCCACCATTAATTCTTAGAAACCTTTTACCACAATGCTTCAAGGGAAGACACAAAAATATGTATTACTCATTGTATACCTATTACCCATATGTTAATTTCATTTTTCTTACCTTTCATTTTGAGGAATAGTTGACCTCTCCAAAAGTGGGTTAATACAATGGTTCTTAATTATGTCAAAGAATTACAAGGTAAAGAAAGGTAATTATCCTGTTTTCTTACTGCAGAATAGAAAAGATGAAACTGCTCACACTGCAGGTGAAACTTGAAAGACATCCTGCATTTTAGAATCCTTGCATGAATTTGCAGCGGAAAAATGGAGATTTGAAAAACCATTATTTTTTTGGAAACTGTTCTGTGTTTACTGCATAAAATAAAAAAGATCTCTTGACAATGAAAGTTTGATTTTCTATATTATTGTAATTGTCATTTTTTTTTATTTTTTGCTCACACCCTTTAACCTTCTTTACTGAAAGGAGATTATGCTGTTTGTCTTCACAAACTCTTATAACCTTGACTTGTTCAAAAAGAAAAAGAAGATACTTTTTTCAGTTTAATGTTTTAAGTTGGCTTTCTTTTGTTTTTTTGCTTTTGGTTGTTTTTTTTCAAAGATGTTTCTGAACTAAAAAGCAGAGTTGAGCAATGAGAATTCAAATTCATCCATACAATGCATATATCAGTTTTTAGACTAAAGAGTTACATTATTTTTTTTTTTCAGTTCAATAGCACACAGCTATTTTCCTGAATTCTTTTTTTTCTAGCTTCTTCAGTTCTGCTTATGTGGGATTCTTTTTTTTCTGTTTCTACTTCAGCATATAAGAACACATTCTAATGTAAGGTCATCCACAGTGGATGTATGTGTTTCAGTCTGATTAACTTAAAAAATTCTGATCTCAAGCTTCGGGTCTGGGAGGAAAATGAAAGACTTAAAGAAAAAAATCTTCAATTATAAGAGAAACAAAAGACAAAAAAAAAAAAAAAAAACAAAAAAAAAAAAAAAAAAAAAAAAAAAAAAAAAAAAA
>VWYO01026372.1:0-14657 GCA_013400275.1 Rhadina sibilatrix | reverse complement strand
AATCTCCTATTAATTTTTTGCCACGGTTGGAGTTGCTAATATTGATCTTGGCATTCTGTGTAATTCAAGACCTTGATAGCTTAGACATAATTTCTGGTCATGAACCAAAACAAAGGAGTTAAAATCAGCAAGTTCATGCCTGGCATCGTATTTGTGCATCTAAGAAATTGTGTTAGAGCTTACAGAACAGCTATTTACCTAGGACTAAGGGCTGCTGGTACTGGAATTTTGTTCTCCATTTCTGCAACAACCACTGATATTAACTTGAAGCATAGAGTAAGGCTGTGTACCTAGCCTTAACTTTTTCTAATATAGATAAGCATAATCCCATGTGTTCATATTTCTAGGGGATCTGAGTTTTGTTTTGATAAAACTTCTCATTTGTAACTTTTAAAATGAGTAATTTTGAGGGTAAGCAGATACAGAAATTTAAAATACATGTGTTTTAAGATGAAAAAAATTAGTTGTCTACCAAAAAAACACATTTGCTGCAGAATAAGAACTTCAGAAAAATATATATTCTATTTGAAAGAAGAAGTGACAAACTGGACTTTTAAAAACAGATCTTTTATAAAGAAAATAATTAAAAGCATCATCTATTTTAGACTGCACAATAAGTTGGAAAACACTTGAATTATGTATTTCATTAAGATTTCATTTCAACTACTAGAATACCAGAAGATATAGGGTTTCTTTTTTCATATTAACATTATTGATATTTCTTAGATTCTTCAAAAAAGAGCACAGTGTTGTTTTGACAAAACAGAGCATTAAACTAAGGATCTAGAAATCACTGGTTTGGTTACCTAAATTAAGAATGAATTGCTTATGGCACCAGTTATTGAGCAGCAGGTGTCAGAAAGCCATATAAATTTGCAAATGAAAATTGAGCCACTCAGCGCTTCAGGAGTAGGTTTCAGAAGGTTATGCAGATAGGACTAGGCTTTAAATCCTAGATATCATCTTATAAGTGTTTCAATTAAATTACATTTTTCAGAATTACCTACACTGAATGCCTAGCAATGGGTTATTTCACACAGTATAACAGACCACTAATACACAAAATAGATGCACAAAAGAGCATTTGGCTTGAAAATCTATCGAGATGAGGCATTTAGAATTACCCTAAGAACATGCTGCATGAATCTAGCTGTAGCCAACAAGCTGAACTGCACGTGTGATGAATTAATTACTATAATTTCACTTGTAGATAAGATTCAGGGCAGAGCAGGGAGAAGATTATAGACAGACAAACATAAGGCTCAGGAAAAGGTTCTGAGAAAAAAAAAAAATCTTCCTAATCATAAATAGAGCAAAAATAAAGAGTGTTCCCTTTAAGCTGATTGTATGAAAATCAGGCTGGACCAAGAACAGTTTTTTTTTTGTTTACAGTACATGTGTCATAGCTCTCCCATTGGGAAATACCCATATCTTCAGTCTCTTTTAGTCTGGCTTTCCTGTTTATTTCAGTGCTCACGTCAGCGGTGATGCTTCACTGCTCATCTGAGTGCCTCCATCTGCCTATGAACAAGAAATCTTTCTTAAAACATTTAAAGTACCATTTTTATTCTTTCTAGAAGACATATCAAGTTTTATGTAGGCATTTATATTTGGTAGAGCTTAAAAATCAGAAGCACCAGTGGCAATCTGAGATCTACATCATTTTCTTTTTATTTTGTTATTTTTTTTAACTCGTAGGATAACAGACCTAATTTGGTTTTACACAAGTTTTAACCAGCATAGTAATTCAGTTTTTCTTTAATTTGTTTTGAACTACAAACACAAAGGAGTAATAAGACCTTAAATTCATTCTTTAAAAAAAAAACAAAAAAACAAAACCAGAAACATTTCAGGTGTTGCCGGATAAAAATAAGAGACATATGGGATAAATTAGTTGTGTCTCTCATTCTGTGATGTTGACAGCTAAAAAGTTTTCTCTTTAGAGATTGCTGTCCTGCCAATGCCAAATGCAATAAGAAAAATGTCATTATACAGGCTTTTGTTTATTTATTATTTCATATGTAGGAGAAAAAATAAGAGCAGATGAGGATAAATCTGATCATCCTTAAGTCAGCTGATAATGTGCCTAAAGGACATCAAGGAAAATCTGAAGCATTAATAAACTAATGTGTACTGTATGCCTCACTTCATTTATTCAACTTATACATTCTTGAAGAATTATGCATTTGTACATTTATTCACTTTCTGTTCAAATATGCTTAATAAAAAAGTCTAAAATCTAGATATTCTTTCTTTTCTCAGATGATTATTTCTAGATACATGTAGCCGTGGCTAATTAACTATTTGCATAATTTCCATTTCCTTTACTAAAAAAATTGCATGTAATATGATTTTTTTTTAATTTCAATTTTCTGATCAAAAACATGGGTGATCAAGACCATCCAATCTGCCTTTACATGTTACAGACTTAGGTTATTCTTTTGTCTGCTGAGGCGGAATGTAGGACAGGGAAGTAACCAGTCTTCTAATCTGTTCTTTGATTGTATACTGAATTATTACTGAAGAAAAAAGATTATTGATTTGAATGCTTGGATGTATTTCTGTTCTCTAAACATATGCACACACATGCACACCTATAATTACTCCCTTTCTTTTGTTATAGTGCTTTCCTCCTGGTTAAGGATTAACAGAGGCTTTTGACTACTGATTTTTTTTTTAGCTGACTGCACACCCATTTTGACACACACACAGACACATAGTCTGCAGATTTGATTATTTCATATATCTTTTAAGAAAACGAGGCCTAAAATTTGCAGGCTGACAATAAATAATTTAATTTTCATTAATTTTATGACATATGTGGTTTCTGCATTTGTAGCTGCTATAAAACATGTTAACTTCCTAATAAATCCTGAATAATGTTCATCTTTCACCTTTTTTTTTTCTTTTTGCCTGTTGTTTTTTTTCTTTTCTTTTCTTTTTTTTTTTTCCTTCAGTGAAACAGTGCACAAGTTATTACCTAGGGAACAGTTGTTTCTGTCTCCTGTACAGATCCATATCATTCTCAAATTTGCATTCTGATGAAGAAGAAACAAATGTTACTTAAATCCCATGAAGTGTGTTAATTACACTGAGCTCCATGAAATTATGGGTGAGAAAGCCAAAAAAAATTCTACAGTTGCATCGTGGGTCTCTTGAGCATATCTTGTCAGATTAATGTCTTTGTCACTCATATGATAACCTTAAAATTGCTATTCTCCCTAAGTAATATTCCCTGAACCTCAGTGATATGGAAAATCTCATACAAAGCTAACTAACAGATGCAGTTTTTATTGTTTACATAAATAATGCTGGTACTTTTATGAAAATAAATAAAAATTTCAGTAACAAGTGCAGCTTGCTACTTCTGCTTAATTATTTTAGAGTCCTTCTGTGCTTCTCCATACAAACCATAGTGCAAGTACCTGAGATAGTACCTCTGCCTAGTATGTCCCAAGAACACAGGCTAAAACCACATAACTACTTCGGAGATAGTGGGTTTTTGTTGTTGTTTTTGGGGGGTTTGTGTGTTTGTTTGTTTTCTTTTCCTTTACAACCCCTAAATAACCATAGCTGACTTCTAACTTGAGTCCAAAAGCCACTGTGCTATGTAGCAGGAACAGAAACTATCCCAGAGGATTTGACCACATGGATACATGCCCACAGCTCAAGGTTTCATAAAAACAAGTAATAGGGAATATCTGCTGTGCCAGGGCTTGAGGTGCATGCTTCATATTCCCAGCAGGGGACATACTCCACCCTCAGAAAGCTGCAAGTCTTCTCACAAAGTCACAACTATGACTGGCGAAACTCAACCAATTGGAAATCTATATTAGATGTCAGACCCATCTAAGAGACAAATCTAATCCTTTTGGCTAAAAAATAGCTCACAGCAGTCTGCTGCTCCTAGTTTACTGATATTTGGAAGAATGGTTTGGTTTGGCAATCAATGTCCTAGAGACACCAAAGACCTTGATATTATCTTTTTTCTTTAAGCCCCCTAAAGAGGATTACTGGGACAAAAAGAAAAAAAATGGTGGGGAAAAAAAAGAAATTTTGTGATGTTTTATGAATGTTGTCAGTATTTAGGTTTTTCTTCCATAAAAAATAAAATTTTAAAATTTTTATAAACTCATAAAATTTTAATTATTCATAATGCATTATAAAGTGTTATAAGCTTTGCTTTGTTAAATGAGAGAGACGATGCAAAATCAGGTGTGTCCTATGCTATAAGAAATAAATTTTTAATCAAGAAATTTCTTTTTGTCATGCAAATACTTCAGAAATGGTAGGTGATGAGCTCAAAAGATAAGAAAAAAAAATGCACTACAAATAAAGAATAGTCAATTTGCACTGGTTAAGAAAGCAGCCAAAAATGCTTGAAAATAAGAATTCAGTTTTCCTCATTTTCATACTATAAAATGCTTTTTACCAGTCACTTAAAACCAGACTGGCTTTACATGTCAACTGTAAAACATGACCATTTAGGCTTTCTAATTCTGGGAAGGAAAGAGTTATGCTTATGGAAGTCCATCCATCCAGTCTGTTCAAGACTACCAGATCTATAAATAATGGAGAAAGGCCCTCAAGCTAGGAATGCCAAATTTAGTATCGCCTAATGAAAAGATAGGAGTAAAGTCCTGAAATCCCTTTTCAATTAACTTCAACAGAAATGGGGACCTAGATTGAAATCTAGAAGCCATTGGTAGAGGTTTCTTTAACAATCTTTATAATCTTTGTACAAATAACTTCTTCAAGATCACAATTAAAATGTCTGTTCTTGCTGTGCATTTAAAACCTGATCTGTTTGTTCAAATCAAGGCTTTTTGAGCTTTGCTTAAAGTCACTGTAAGAAGAGGAGGGGAGAGATAAATCCACATCATTACTTTTTAAAATTACTTAAAAGCAACTGACAGCTGAATAAAAGAACGTCTGTAAGGACCTTTGTGGAAGTCTGTCTACAAAGTAGATTGAAAAAGTGTTTTGTTCTAAATCCTAATCTCTTCTGTGGTCTCAAGAAGGCTAACACAAGAAGATTGCCACAGAAATGAGTGATATTTGTCACTAGACATCTGTTAAGACACAACCACAGTGTACTTTCCTTGATGGGTGGCATGTAATGGAGGTTACCCAATCTAATGTTTACCATGAAAATTCAAATCCAGTGTTAAGAGATTTTCTTACTGTAGTTCTTAATGAAAAGCACCTTCTGGATCAGTTATATCAGCAGGCTGACAGGAAATGAGTGGGATATCAAGACTTGAAAGCAATAGTTTTTAATCTCTGTGATTCCCAGTTTTACAGTACAGTAAATAAATTACAGTGATGCTGGCAGACAGTGATAGGAAGAAAGGGCACTGAGAATATTTGTGCATAAGCCCAAGACTTGTTATCCTGAAATCACATAAACACAAATCCTTTCTTTGAGTTTAGTCCCACACACTCTGTGCTGCATGAGAAAGTAAATGCAGAAGTGATATACTACCTGGTTTTAGTGTCTTTTGGAGAGATCAAGCACTGAAAAACAGAAAAGAACTTGAGATTAGGTGAGGGACTGCTAAGAAGTTAGCCAGAATTTAGGGAAACGGTCAATATCCTCAATGCAAGCACCTAACCTTTTGAGTTTTGCCCAACACTAATCAGTGGAAGTAAAATTATATTACAAAAGCTTTATATATATATATAACCAATTTGTTATTCCTATCTTCTCTTTTCTGCTACCAAAAATATAACATCTATTGCTGTACCCTCTTATGTGGCTAGAGTCACTTAGATTGGGCCCAGTGAGGAAAGCAGGCAAAATTTATTTTATAAAGCTTTCTTATTCAGGAAACCCTGTATTGAAACTCTGAAATTCCATTCTATTTTCTTTTTACATCTAATTCTCCAGTTTGATCCTAGCAAACCCAGCCACCCATGATGTGCATCCTCAGAAAATTTTCAGATGATACCAACAACTGTGGTGCTGGTGACACACCTGAAGGACAGGACGCCATCCAGAGGGATCTGGAAAAGCTCAGGAACAGGGCCAAAAGGAATTTCGTGAGGTTTAACGAGACCAAGTGCAAGGTGCTGCACCTGAGTTGGGGCAAGCCCCAGTATCAGCACAGGCTGGGGAATGAACAGATGGAGAGCAGCCCTGCTGAGGACTTGGGGTGCTGCTGGGTGAGGGGCTGGATATGACCCAGCAGCAATGTGCACTCAACCCAGAGACAAACGTGTCCTGGGCTGCATACAAAGCACCATGGGCAGCAGGACCAGGGAGGGAATTCTGTCTCTTTACTCTGTTCTGGTGTATCCAGCTCCGGAGGCNTAGTTGTTAACATACTATACTACAGACCCTAGATATTAAAAAAAAAAAAAAAAAAAAAAATCCCAAACCCTGTTAGAGTCTAGAGGAGTGCCACCAAGATAATTATAGTGATGGAGCACCTCTCCTATGGGGAAAGGCTCAGAGAATTAAGATTATTTAGCCTGGAGAAGAGAAGGCTTTTGTCTGACTTAATTGCAGTGTTCCAGTACCTGAAGGGAGCCTACAAGAGTTATAAACAGAGACTTCTTATGAGTGCAGGTTATGAGAGGACAAGAGGGAATGGATTCAGGCTGAAAGAGAGTAAGTTTAGAGCAGATATTAGCAGGAAGTTCATTGCTGTGAGGTTGGTGAGGCACCAAAACAGGTTGTCCACAGAAGTTGTGGATGCCTCACCCCCAGAAGTGTTCAAAGCCAGGATGGATGTAGCTCTGAGCAGCCTGGTCTAGTGGAAGATGTTCCTGAAGGATCTGGAACTAAATGATCATTAAGGTCCCTTCCAACCCAAAACATCTAACGTTCTATGATTCTGTGTTAAGATCACTTCTGCCTATACCCAGAATGATGGCTCACAGACAAGCTGGGGCAGTTTAAATCACACTTGCATAAGTCCCTGGTTCTGATCCTTCACTGCATCAGACACAAAAAAAACCAAAACCAAACCAACCAAAAATCAAAAAACAAAACCCACCTTCTGTGCTGTTGCTGTGAGAGGTAAAAAGAGGCAGTCCAATCCCTGTGGTTATCAGGACTGGTGTTTTTAATTTGCTTTTGTACTTTCCTGTGTCCTTTGAAAAGCAATATACTAAAAATAAAAATAAATAAAACAAAAACAAAAACAAAAACAAAAACAAACACACAAAAGCCCCAAAACAACAACAACAACAACAACAAAACAACCCCAAAAAAACAAAACAAAACAAAACACCAAAAAAAACCCCAAAAACAACTATGTAAAGCAACCTGTTATATGTTTTTCTACTTACTACCTCTAAAGGTCTGGGTGGTCAATAACTGTTCTGTTATAGAACATCTGAGTAACACAGTGTTGCACTAGTGTATTCCAAAAAATTACCCTACACAGGATTCACCACATTAATTATAAAGCACAAACTGACAAATGTATCAAAAACTGATTTTGGAAGCAAGGGGGGCAAAAAAATGTGTGAAAGAAGGTCACAGCACTACAAAATTTCAATCACTTCCATTTATTCCTTTTTCCTATTACTGCCATGCAAAGAGTTCAACTGATCTTTTTTAGTGCTATAAGTGTTTAACACTGATAAAATATGGAAACAATCGCATTCTTCCATATATACAGATAAAATATTTCAAAAGGATTTGCGGATAAGAAAACATGCAGATGTGATGTTTAGGGACACGTTTTAGTAGTGGACCTGGCAGTGCTAGGTGATGGCTGGACTCAATGATCTGAAAGGTCTTTTCTAGCCTTTAAAATCCTGGTTTTAAATGCATGTCTTCTTTTTACAAATAATAAATATACATTTAATTGTAAATATCCTCTATTCCACCTTTGTCTCTTTAAGAATTCTCACTTAAATAAATTTTAAAAGGTGGTAGGGTATAAATATTTAGGAAGTGTTCATAACATAGATACCTTCTGCTCTAAAATTGCTGCTGTTCCAAGGGAGCTAATGAAGTACTGTAACTCCACTAGCTCAGTCTGACAGCCATTACTCCCAGCTCTGCAAACACTGCATTAAATCTCTGTGTATCCTTGGTGACTGTTATTAGTAGTCCTGGGTGCATTTCACAAGACATTTGGAATTCAGCTAAGAAAATTTTCAATCAAAAACAAGCTATAATAAAGCTAAAGATATTACAATCGCTCTTTTTCTCAGAAGAAGAGGCAGAGGATGAGAAAACAATTCTTTCTGTCTAGAATTGTTTGATTTTGATAACACAAAATTTCTAAAAGAAAAATACCCATACCAGCATCTTTTCTCTTGACTTCACCAGCAGTGTGCAGTTTTCTTCCATGTTTGGGCATGGGAGCTACATTTCCCATAGAGGTTTAAATAATACCCAGTGCTTAGACTCTATAGAACATCTATCTATCTATCTATCTATCTATCTATCTATCTATCTGTCTGTCTGTCTGTCTATCTATCTCTTCCAGCACCTTAAGTCTAACATAAAGAAACTGCTTAGACCTTTAGGCCAACACTCAGTTCTTACCATCTGATCAACAAAGATGTCTATAAGAAGTCAGGAAGCCTCCAACATATTAATATTAATATTACTTATATCCCCATGAAGAAATATCTAACGTGATTTTCTGACACTCTTTGTTTTAGGGAAAGTCGAGACACTGAATTCTGGTCTCAGCTGAGTATCTGAAATTGAATGGAATCAATTAGTTTTAACAGGTCTTGATGTTTCGGATCACTCTGCCTTAGTTTCTAACTCAAACTTATTAATGTCTTTCAAGAAGTAGAACTCTGGATAAAAAAAGGAAAATAGAACATACTTGTTTTATTTTTCAAGACATATTACCATAAATTTCAGGATTTATTCATAAATGCCAGCATTTCATATAAAATATCACGTTTCTGTACTGGCACTCTTCTGATTATGCCAATAGCACCTTTTTTTTTTTTTTTTAAGTAATGAAACAGAGGTTTTTATTTTATTAGTTACTTTGAAATCTCCTGTTCACTGAAGTGGTGATAGTAGTTAGTGTATTTTGGATTTATCTTAATGGTGCTGCTGACTTACTCTAGCCAGTTACATATGTGAAGTTGTTCACAAACCTATATTGATTGATAAATCTATGCTGGCTGCTGGCATTGTTCACATTGGATGTCCAAATTGAGATTCTCAAGAATACACATGGGTTTTTGTTCAACTGCTAGTGAATTCTGGCTCAAAAACTTACATCTCTAGCAGCAGTGTGATTCCCTGAGCTCTGCAGAAGGCAGGAATTTCATTGGCAGTGTATGTCTGGACTCGGGGTGAGATGCAGTTGGCCCATTTCTCTGCACAACAGACAATGCTGAGCCACAGCTGTTGTGTTACTCCCTTGAAACTGGTGTGACAGCCCCTTAAATTTTTTTGTTAGAACCAGTCTCAAGAACCAGTCTTGATCCCTAGCAAAGTAAAAGAGTGAACAACACATTTTTATTCTTTACGCCTATATTTTATATCTAAATTCTTCAGCTTGAGATGAGTTCAGCCTGTTTTCCCTTATCTTCCCATACAATTGAATATAGTGCTAACAAAACAATAAATCTGCTGTGTAGTTTTCCTCTAAACAAACCTTACCAGTGGCATCTTATATAGGCAAGACAACAGCCCTTCTATCGCTGTCTTGGGCTGCTGATAACTCCAGATAAAACCATTCTGAAAAGCAGTGCTTCTTCTACAAAACTTTGGGAGAATTCGAAATGAGTTCATTTTTCAGATACTTGACCCTTCAGTTGAAATTTGAGATGATTTTAACAGTGTAATCTTGTCTGTCTTTGTTTGCAGTTTTAAGTATGTCCATTAACTTAATTCTGGCTCAAATAAGGAGTTTCTGCTTTCCTAGTTGCTTGATAACAGAAGAAGATTTTTGAATAATTTCACCATAAAAGGAACTGGACTTTTTGCCTTCCACTAGCCTTTTTTATTTCCCTTGATTTAAAACAAAATATTTGGCTAGTCAGAGTGACAGTGTAACCCTATGCATCTCACTTATTTTATTCTTTTTCCCTCATGGTTTATTCAGGAGCTGGTTCTGCCTCCAGTGAAACATCATCAAAACTCAATTTGACTTCTGGGAAATGGGAATACATTTTTAAGTGGCTATTAATTCCAATGCTGCACATGCAATAAAATTTCCAGGACAACAGGAACACCTTGTAAAAACTACTTCCTCTTATTCATAAAAAAATATAAAGTAAGAAAAAAAAAATCCTTGCTCAGCAACATTGATGTGATTATGAAGCATTTCCTGTGACAATAATGATACATGGATTCATTTGGAATTTGTACTTTAATCTTTTTCTTAGTAGGGTGTACACATACATGGAATGAGTATGTGAATCTTTATGAGTGGAGGGTATTAAACTTTGCACTTTTGTCTTTTGCATGTGAACAGATGTTTTCCTTTTGTCCCCAGCAGTATTATTTATCAGCTGATTTTGCACTGCTCCTTTTATTTTTTTCACATCTTTTTTTTTTATCTGTTAGTGATGGATAGAATTAGATAACTAGAGTCCTGCAACTGACACATCTTAAGATGAAATCTCCTAGAGAAAAATCAAAGGCAGATATGAATAAATGTTACATTTAACTCTGACCAGAGCTCTATGTAAAGAACTGTGGTTAATCAATACTGTCACTATTTATTCTTATCCTGGACAGATGATCATTGCATCTGTTCTTTCTCCAGAGCTAAATTACTTTGAAACAGAACAAAACCAACTCATATGAGTTAGTCCAAAGACATAGGAAAATATTTTGTTCTACATTGTCAAGTATAACTCATAGTTTCATAAACTGAATAGAATTTGGTTTTATATTTCACTCCTCATCTGCTCCAAGTACCCTCAAAGCAGTTTGAAATGTTGAAGTACTAGAAGCAGTGTTTGTGTAGTAAGTGTGTAAGCCATAGCTCAGCAATAGTAACACAGAAACCTACATAGCAGAACCTGTTTTGCTGGGTGACGGAAAAGCTGGGCAACCTTCCTTGTGGGATTCTGCACTTCCACCTTCCCTGCTAACTATCAGTGAGCTGCAGGTGGTTCATTTAAACATATCATTGAATGGCATGACACATCCTTTACACAGCAGTGCCCACATTAAGAATGAGCACGCATGGCAGTGAGCATGACAAAGGAAACATATTAAAGAAAGCTTTAGGTGAATATAAAGAGCTTCAGCTGGTGAACATTGGCATTGCTTCGCTGCACCCAACACAACACTCGATTTCCACCAGCTGAGGATCCAGTTGTAAGTGTTTTGACATGGGCCAGGCCTCTTTCACAATTGTCTTAAGTCATTAAGCTTCATACTTAAGCATGTGTCCCTATCAATTGTATTTACATAGCTAATTTACCAATTCCTTAGGAGTTCTGCTCTGTGAAGAGGAAAACATGTTTAGGTAGGATTTTCCTCTTGTATCAGTTCTCATCTAAGCATAGAAGAAAAGTAAAGAAGGGAAACAACATTCAGTTACAATTTCTTTTTTACTTTTTATTTTTTTAGTTCAGAAATCAAAATGTAGGGGACAAAGCTGCACTTAACACACATTCAGAGGAAAAGCAAATTATCAGATTCTAGAGCCTAGCTTACTATTATTTTTATCTATTTTTTCTTATAAATATTCATCAATGCTGTCAATGCACATCTAGAGGATTGCTAACAACCACAGAATCCAATCCAGTAAAGTATTGTCGTGGTATTGCAGTTAGTAGAATTAATGCTCCTCTGAAAAAAAGGAGAGGCACATCTCCACCCTAAATATTGTGATGATTTGGATCTATATCTTTCTACTTTGCTCTTAAACATTGGCCTGTGACCAACCTGCCTCCCTTCTCAGCAGCTGGAAGTCTACAACAGCAAAGAGAACTCTGTCCTAACAACAAAGAGATTTCAAGTGGTACTCAACAGATGAAACAGATATAAACATCCATCTCTCTGAACTTCATCTTTGAAACAAAAGCACTTCATTACTCTTGTGGGGAGAATAAAGAAAGATTAAATTAAAATGCCTCTCATGGCATTTTTTGAGGGTGTGATATATTTACCTCTTAAACAGGATGAGGAGAAAATGAGATGAAAATATTTGTGGGTTGAGATAGGAAGATCACCCACCAACTACTACCACAGGCAAAACAGATCAAACATGAGGAATAAAACTTACTATCAGTTAAAAATTGACTGAGGAGCTAATACAACTTCCTGCCTACTGCCTTTTTCCCAGGCTCAATTTCACTGTCTCATTAGATATCTTTAGAACAAAAGATATCTTTATCTTTTTTTTTTTTCCTAATCTGAGCAGGAGAATGAGGAGCAGAGGTTGTTCACGATACTTCGTCTCTGCCTTTCTTTCCTTCACACTCTCTTCCTCTGTTCCAGTGTGGGGTCTCTCCCATGGTATAGAGCCCTTCAAGAATTTCTCCAAGAGTCCTTCCCATAGACTGCATCTCTTCAAGAACTGCTCTAGTATGAGTTCTCTACCATGGGGCACAGTTCACCAGGAACAGATTAAAATCCAGTGTGGACCACCCTAGGTCAGTACTTCCTACCAGAAAATCTGCTCCAGTGGGGGGGTCTTCACAGGACATCCACATGTTCTGGTATTGGGTTTCTCCATAGGCAGCAGTGTGGATATTCCCCTGCAGTCCTCTATGGGCTCCAGGGGGATAACCTGATGCACTGTGATTACAGAGGAATTGCTGCTCTGGTATCTGGAGCACCTTTTCCTTCTTCTTTCACCTTGGCGTGAAAAGTCTGCAAAGATGCTTCTCATGTGTTTTTCTTCATTCTTCATACTGCTGTGTAGCATTTTAGTTTTTCTTAATACAGTTTCTCTGAGGTGCCACCATCTTGGCTGAGGGGACCAGGTATGCCCTCAGTGGGTAATCTGAAACTAGTTGTTCTCTGACACAGGGAAGGTTCTGGCCTCTATTCACATAGACCAACCCTGCCACCATACCTGCAGTACTAAAAGTGAAGCACATAAACCAAATTGAGAAAGCAAATTTGCATTTCAGGAACTAATACATTAATCTTGATAAGGAAAGGAACAGCAGCTGTCCTTTCTTGTGTAAGACAAAATTTGTGAAGAAACCATATCCACTTGATAATGGAAAATCTGCTTCCAAACCCAATTCCTTGACCACTGTTAATAGCTGCTCAAATTATTCAAGAAAATACTTTCCATACTGGTGGATTTGTTCCAGAAAAAAAAAAATTGATACTGAATGTGACTGAAATTACTTCATCAAACTTCAGACATCTGCAAACTGATGAAATCAGCTGAATTGATAATTACACACACTTTTTACAATTCAAGAAATGTGAGAGGGGTTCTTTTTGAGTGAAATTCTGACCAAATATGGATGGCCACCTAAACATAGGAAGGCATCTTCCACTAAAAGTGTTTGTTTTTCTCTGACAAAGGTAGTTCAGCTACCTATCTTCAGTCACATAAATTTCACCTCAAGTATTCTATGTTCAGATTTCTAGATATTCAGATACTTAATAAAGGCCATAAGCTTGATGTAAGCTTGATGTGTTAAGACATGCTGAGCAAGCGGAACCGCCTCTTCAGAATGAAAAGCTGATTTTAGTCATAGGCTGAGTGGTAATTAGTAAGCTAGACTGAGAGAGAGAGATATTCCAACCCGTGCTCCATAAATATTGCAAAAAATTTTATATAAGCAGAACATTTTTTAAACAGATGAACTTAAGAAGACCTGGTTTTAATACAAAACAGTCTATTGGTTAACAGATGGTTCTGGTGATATGGGTTCAGCTCCCTACAGCAGTGTGCAAACTCAGACAAGGTCCTCTAGGGGCATAGGTGCATGCTCTAACCAATACATTGCTGTGTAAAAACTGGAGATGACATTTTCCACCAACAGTTTTGATGACATTCAACCTGACAGACATGATCTGAGAAGCCAGATGAATCACTCTCAAATGGGCAATTCAGAGAGGAAGCAATCTTGGGTTTTGTGCTGGTTCCAGCCAGGAAGGGGCATGGTCAGAACCCAGAGGTTATTCTATAGTACCTCACTATTGCTGGGAGCAGGGAGAAGGGAATCTCTTCCAGGGAAGGAGGAGTTCCATCCTGTTGAGTAAGGACAGTAAGTTCAGTATTTCTGTAGTCTGGGGGATTTCTGTGTGAATTGGTCTCCTCTCTCTTATATCCTCTTTTGTTAGTACTGCTGCTGTTAACATTCTTTTTCTTACGCCATTGAAGTTTCTCATAAATTGTTCTTATCTCAACACATGCTCTTTGCCTTTTAAGCCTCCAGTCCACTGTGGGGAAGAGGGAAGGGGGAACAAGTAGCCCATGGTTTTAGTGAGAGTACTAAATGGGAGAATACCATTCCTAAACCATGACATTTTTACATTCTGACAGTGCTGAGATATAAACCAGAGCCTTATCTGTTTAGTGCTCCCTAGATCTAGGCAGTTTTGAGTAGACATTTAAGGTTCTTAAACTACTTTAAAACATAAATGTAGGAACTTCCAGTGTTAGGCAACAGGTTTCCAATGTGTAGGCTGTAGTTCTTCAACTGGCATTTAAGTTTTTTAGCATATATCTTCTCATTTCTGATATGAAAATGAGTTACAGCTTTTCTGCCTATATATATTTATTTTATTTTAT
>VWYO01026371.1:29294-73256 GCA_013400275.1 Rhadina sibilatrix | reverse complement strand
TATTATATATATAATAAAAATATTTTATATAATTCTGTACTTGCAAATATTTTGGAAGTATTCCTGAATTGACTTTTTTTTTTAATATAAACATTTGTTGAATAAATGAGGCAAGAAACTTTCATTTATCTGAATACAACAGTGACTACCTTCAAGTCTGAAATCAGGATGAGTTGTAGTGCTTCAATAATTTCAACCTGGCTTTTTTCCATAGAAATAACTGACATTCCTTCAAGTCATTCAAGATATAAAATAGTAGATTGTGACAGCTCATGGTGAGATCCATTGATTAATATATTTGGACACAGCCAGACCTTTGTGACTTTGTTTTCCATCCATTTGAGATGGACTAAAACAATGAGCACTTATATTGTTCACTTCTTTTTAAGGGCAAAAAAATCTAGACTTATTCTAAAGAAAAACAGCTTCCCAAAGATTTTCAATTCCTAAACAATACTTTAAAATTATATCTCCTATAAAAACAAATTTTGCTTAGATAAAGAGAGTCCTGGGATCAGATATGATCAGATATTATTGCAACTACTGAAAAGATGGTATAGAGTCATCATTCTCAAAAGGTACAAATGATAGACTTTTCTCCACCAAATTAATAAACTGAACTCTATTGCTGGTTTCTGTTAATTCAAGAGCACTTTATCTTTGCAGGAAAAATGAATGGCAATTATTTCAAATATTACATGTTAAGGAAGATATAATGATGAATAGAATGCTGATTATATGGAATCAACTTTAGGAAGGAATCCTGAGGGCTGTGGCCATAGATAATGACAATTATATTCTTGAATATAATCTTGCCAGATAGAGATGTTCTCTTGTGAAGAATGATTAATGTTTTCATGCTCCAAACTTCACCATTTATCCATTCCTTCAAGATCACATGGATAAACTTGGAAATGGGGACTAAAAATGTGGACATTGTATTCAGTACATTGATGGATTATTAAAGCCTCCTGGAAACTTCTTTCAGGCATCAGTGTAAAGTAAGTTTAAAAATGTCTAGATTTTAATATTATGTCAAAGTGTTTACAGGGATTTAAATTTGGGCCATATACTTTTGACTCAAATTTTCTAGAAATCAGTCTAGAAAGAAGAAAAGATTGATTTAATAAGTCCTTAAAATCTGAGACATGATTTCCAGACACTCTACAAATTTTCATTTTTAAATAATGACTGAGTTTGAATGATGAGGCAAGTTTAATCTAGAAAAAGAAAAAAGGAAGCAAGGAAGAAGACAGGGTGCTTCTGATGCATCTGAATGAAGAAGATTTAACATTACAGAAGATTTAAAAAGAGCAGTGATTTAAATGGCAAAGAATAGACTCACTTAAATATTCTGGAATGCTGAAGTGCATTAAACAGCAGAATGCTGCATTGTTTCTGTGATGTGGCTGTCACAAAATGTATTATAAATGCTGCTGTTAACTGCAGGGAATGGTAGCTGGTGAAGAAGATGCAACCACACAAACTGGATTGTCTCCTGGCACGTGACAATTTCCAGGATAGTTTTCATGCCATATGAAATTGTTCTCCAAAGAGATGGAGCTGAAAACAGTCTAAGCAAAATGCATCTTCTAAAGATACGAAGGAATGGAATATAGTCCTTTTTTGTGTCTAGAGTTTTAGCTTGTCCCTTAACTCCAGTAATGTGTCTATGGCATCCTGCATTAATTTATGAGTTGAGCTAGGATGTTGTGGAGATGTAATGGTAGATGCAATGGTAGTTAAAAAGAACTATTTTTTCTGTCTGTATAATTTTGGGTGCAGTATTTGATTGCCCAGCAAATATTATCAATTACCAGATGTACCAAATGAATCTTTCATGATAAAACATCTTTTATGTCTCATTTGATATGATACAACTGGGACAAAAGCATAAAATTACATTATTTAATTGTTAAGTAGTTTTGTTTTATACTTTTGGCAATAAAGTTATGTGGTAAGATTATCTTGTTGATGTGCTTTAAACTGAGACTGTTTGTAACAAGAAAAAGAAATTTTATTAATGAAAAGAGAATGACAACTTGAGAGGAGGAACACTAAAACTGCTCAAGTCATTTTTATGCCATAAGGTCTAACAAAAAGTAAAAAGAAAAGTTTCTGAAAGTTGATGTTTGAAAACTGAAAAAGCTTTCTTCAAGCATGAAAATAGTAACATGCAGCTTCAGAAAGTTTTTAATTTTGGAAAAGAAATAGAAAATTTTTTCTCCTTCTCATGATAAAATACAGAAAATAGAATCTCTGTATGGATGAAAAATTATTTTGTCTTTTTCCTGCAGTAAGTGAAGCTGAATTCAAAGTTCATTACAACCACCACCATTAATATATACTAATCTATCATCATCATTATTATATACTATAATATATACTGATATGAATATTCAAAAATATGATTAATATAAAACTCTGGGCCTTGTTTTTATTAGTTTTAGAACTCCTTTTCATGGTGCTGGTCATCACCTCTGCTAACAGTGGTAAAAATACACCACATTACTCCCTATTCTCCT
The DNA here is from genome assembly GCA_013400275.1 of Rhadina sibilatrix. Classification (NCBI taxonomy): domain Eukaryota; kingdom Metazoa; phylum Chordata; class Aves; order Passeriformes; family Phylloscopidae; genus Rhadina; species Rhadina sibilatrix. The sequence goes on along the minus strand of VWYO01026371.1, from coordinate 70,731 downwards.
CAGCACATCACAAGCACTTTTAAAATTGATTTATCTATTTCTAATAGCTTCTAGAGAGACAAATAACATTGGAATAAAGCAGAAACTTTCTGACCAGTGATAATTAAAAATAAAATATGTGTACTTCAGGTAAATGTGTTTGACTATTTTCACCTTGATCAACACCTGTGTAGAGGGATGTAATAAACTGTGGAATTTGGAATAAAGCATTAAAATTTTGCTTTTTCAGTTCAGAGCAAATTATTATCAAATTCAAACCTTCTCAGTAGGAAACTTAACACATTACAATTCACAAACTTAAAAAAAGCCCAAAGCATAAAAAAAAAAAATCCTAAACTTTACCTGTAACAACTTTAAGTAAAACCATACTATTAAAAAAAGTTTAACCATTTGCTATTTGTAAGGTTTAAACTGTAATTTGAATGATTTGAATATCCAGATATACTCTTCCTATTACTGCTGCTGCCTATAGTAATAAGTGACCAGGAATCATTTCTCCATGCAAGTAGAATATCCAGACCTCTAGCTTGTGTATGTCTGTTTTTATTCTTAAATCTGTCTTACACAGAAAAAGAACTCTGTGAAAAGCAAAGAGAGTAAACTTTCTATTTATATAAAAACTATGGTGGTTTGACTAAGTTATAGAGAGACTATATTTGCTGAGCTATACTAGATGAAGGCCTGGTTTGCTTTTTTCAGAAATATAGGCCTCTAAATGTGTTTCAGGAGTTATATATTAATCCATGCCTGATATTCACTCTTACATCTGTTATGGAGAAGGAGCAGTGTCCTTGCTGGGTCTCAGGAAGGAAGGTACAGGACCAAACAGCACAGTAAAAAATAACTCAAAAATAACTTAATAAGACGGGAAGAGGAAGAAAAATATAGAGACCAATAGACCAGATATGTGTCACTCAAGGTCACTAACTCCTCAAATACAGTGGCTTCCTCAAGATTTTAATGCAATCTCATTGCTTGCATCGATGGTTTTATAAAAATCAAGACTTGTAGGCTTATATTCAAAGTGTTAACTGTTTTTGAAGATTTGCAGCTCTTAATGCTAGATTTGGGGATGAATGGTTGGCCTAACGTAAATTTTCAGTCAGCAAAATTGAACTGGAGCCTGTCGGAAAGGTAGAACTGTCTTTCATTTTTAAGTCCCATGAAATGCCTGTGTGTATGAAAGTGGAAAATGTTTTACTAAAAAAGTGAAACAGTACTGATGCCCAGTTCTGTTCATGTCTCTCTGCTTAATGATTCAATTGCTATTCTTGTTGTTCTATGAACAATGAAATAATAAATCTGTCCACATGATGAAATCCAGACTAACAAAATTCTGTTCAAAGAAATGTTAAGACTTTGTTAACCTCAGACCATTTTCAGGCATGTGTTTACTATTTGTGATTCTGTCAGTGAAAAAACAAAATCAAACTGGTAGCTATCTGAGTCGTTTTTGTTGTTGTTTTTGTTATTGGATGATTGGTTTGTTGGTTTGGGATTTTTTTTTTTTTGATTTTTTTTTGGGGGTTTTGTTTTGTTTTTGTTTGGTTTGTTCATAAAGAATCATAGAAATAGAGGTAATGTAGAACAACTTCCCACTCATGCAGTAACTACTGCCATCACAGGACCAGTTCAGCTTTAGCTTTGTCTAGTTGGCTCCTAAAAAGCTCCAAGGATCAATGTTCTGCAACTTTTTTGTGCAGCATTCTCGGATTTCATCCAAACTCTTAGTACAAAAGTCTCTTTCTACTGTCCAAACATCACAAGCTGGAATCTCTAGGTGTTATACATCATTATGTCATCTGCTACCACCAAGAAGAGTTTGCTGACATTATCTTAGCAGCTCCTTAAAACTGTGGTAGGAACTATTAGATTATTTTGAGCCTCCAGTGCCCACAAAATGTGTCAGGTATTCAAGGCCCCTGACAACGTGCATGATCTGCAGACGATAACTGTTAAAATGTGGTCCAATCTGTGGTTTTCCATATTCTCAATCAAAATATTTTATTACTTTATAGTAAGCATGGTATGCATAGTGACAGGACTAGGGGCAACGGTTTGACACTGAAAGACAGCAGGTTTAGATTAGATATTAGGAAGAAATTCTTTACTCAGAGTGGAGTAAAGCACTGGAACAAATTGCCTAGAGAAGTTGCGGACGCCCCATCCTTGGAAGTTCAAGGGTAGGTTGGACACAGCCTTGAGGAAGCTGTTCTAGTGACTGGCACCCCTGTCCATGGCAGGAGGATTGTAAATAGATGATCTTTAAGGTCTCTCTCAAACCATTCTGTGATTCTATGATATTTTCATAGAAATAAATTCTAGTGGCGAATTATTTGCTTGAAACAAATGTATACACACAGAATATAGAAATAAGCATTTCAGTAGCACCAATGGCTAAAACCAAAACTGAACATTATCCAACAGTGTATGATAGCTTGGCAGTGTTCTGTGGCTATTTATGTCAACACAAGAATGAGTCTGTAAGAATTCTTTTGTATCTTTACTACAGATTTTAATGTATTTCTTCATATAATAGTGCAAAGGCTAGTAACACTGGCATACAAAATAAGGTAAAGTCAAACAATTTAACAGAATTTAATAACATTAAAGCGTACTTTAATTTAAATCACAAATCTACAGTAACTATCTGGATCAAACACCTTTTTCTATTGGATTTTTCCATATCTAATAATCTACAACTGAAAAAAAAAGAAAAAAAAACACCCAAAAAACAAACAAAACAAACCAAAACCAACCAAACAAAAACCAGCCAACCAAAAACCCCACCAAAACAAAACAAACAAAAAAACCCACCCAAACCCCAACAGATCATTGTTCAAAAGAAACATCGGGTTTTAACCACTCAAACTATTTCAGAAGATTGATCTTGCTCTGTGACTTTCAGAACCATGCACAAAATTCAGGTTTCTGGCATTCAATTTCTGCTAAATTTCTTCCTACTATCTTAACAGCCAAATACTTAAGTGTATACTCTGGAAGGTTTTTTTGTTTCAATGATGTTTGCTCTCATTTAAAGTGAAATACATGCACTCAGGGAAACTCTCTGAATGCAAGGGATCTGAAAAACATTAAAATTAAAACAAATATTTTATGAACAGTTTTAAATCAAATAGTTAATTGAACAAGTATTACCATTCCTGATAGCAATCAGATGTAGTTCTAACGTGTATGTATTTTTGATTTCTGCATATATGGTTGATGACCCTCTGAAAAACCAATGGAATGCAGACTTGGTAAGAAATGAATCTCCTTTGACACATTTGACTCTATCAGCCCACGCTAGTGTTTCTGCACATTAATTACCCACCTATAAAAGAGAAATAATAAAATATCTTTAGCTTCTAGGACATCAAGTACATTAATATTAAAGTAATTGTTTGAAATATTTGAAATCTAAGAAGATGTCATGATTTATGACTGTTGAAGGGCTGGTGGGATTTATTATTTTCTTTTTTTTTAGAAGAGGGTGCAGTAAAACTTCTGATACTGATGAATGATGTTGAATGAGGTGTAATGTCAATTCTAGATCCGAAGGTGGAAAGAAATCCTCCAAGCACAATATCATGGCTGAACCTAAGTGCTCTTGGTATATTCACGTCAATGAAAGTCCACTGAAAGAAATAATTTTTTAAAAGAGCATTTTTTGCAAAGTTACCTCAAAATCTATTTGTGGGGAAAAAAAACCCAACAAAACCAATACAAACAAACAACCCCCCCCCATTTATATGGAGCTAAGAATTTATTGACATCCCAATAAATATTTTAACAGAATGATAAAAAGGCAGTAATTACAAAAAATCCTGTTACAATAGCACTATCCTTCAAAGTCCTAATCAATATAGAAAAGTCACAATAATACTAGTCTTCTATTATAAACACTAATATCAATTGCCAGATTAGGCCAAGGCAAGTTCAGGAAGGCCCTGAGTACCTGCATTGACAGGCTAATACAAAACTGATGGTTTTTTGACAATTAATGGTAGACTTAGTTACTTTTATATAACAAGATCTATGTGGACCTATTTTTATATCAGTCCTTGCAAGCTTGTTTACTTGCTCATGTGTCTTGGCAATCACCTATCCAATTTTAATGTGCAGATGCCCATTTTTTGCTGATATATTCAACTTTCTTTCAGCAGAATTTGCATCTCATATCTTTATTTATTAATAGTAAAGTCAAGCTCAGATAAAAAAAAATTGAGAGAAATCTAATTATTTTGAAAGAAAAAGAACTCTAGGGGAAGTTGAAAGACAGTAACATTTCAGTAATGCAAAGGAATATAAATAATTTTGTTGTTTAGACAATTAATTTTGACAGAGCACATAGACTGTTTTCCCTTGTGCAAGTCAATAATATTATACTCCTTTACAAGGAACTCTTTGCTAGACTTTTTGACACAGACCATAATGAAGAAAACAGCCTGGTATTTTTTTAGGAAGATATAATCTCTGCACAAATTTCCCCAACTTGTCTTCCCCAAGAAGACACCACACAATTGACCCTGGAAAAAAGTTGTCTTTTCACATTTAAATCTTTCTCATTCCTTATGAGAATCTCATCTATTTTCAACAACTGTAATTATAAGGTAGTTTTAATGGAAAAAAAAAAAAAAAAGCCAAAACATTTAAGGAACATCTTTATTTTGTTATATGTGAGTGGCAAGCAGCTGCACTGTCAGGTTTATCTGTGTATTAGCCCCATATCTGTCTTGGTTTAGAATATGAAACTGAACAAGCTTTGCACATGCTGCTCAAGAATATAGTCCAGGAACAGGTTCATCTGTTTTCTTAGGAGGGTCCCTCTCTTTCTATGTATTCTTGTTGAACTTGTTCTACAGTTTATGATCAGCTGACTACTAGCTGGATGAAGACATGAACCTGTTTCCCAGAATAAGACTGAGAGCTCTAACAAAACGATACAGAATTGATTCTTTTCCTAGACCCTTTCCAGTGATGTGAAAATTTAATTAAATAACTGGAGCAGAGCCAAGGTCACAGTACCAGATTTCTTTGCACTGCACACTTAAAAGGATATTTTACTGGTTTATGGGAAGCCTTAATTCATTACAAATCGAAAATCAAATAAGAGGGGTTCTTCTTTGGCCAATATTCAAAGTAGACAAACTTTGTGTATAATTGTGTCTGAGATGGGTTGAATGAGATCATACATGGCCTGATGCTTTTTAATGTTTAGGATCTATTTATTGAAAGGTTTAGTTCTTAACTAATACAACAAATATATGCTTATGACGAAGAACTCAAATCCAAAGATCTATCTGTGTCACAAAAAGCCTTCACTCTCCATCCCCAGATCACCTTATTATTCATACACTATGAGTGTTAATTTAATCCCAGACTACATATTAAAGCTAAAGGTTTCCAGTTGAAAATAATCAAAAAACTCCAACAACAAAAGAAAAAAGAACAAACAAACAAAACAAAACAAAACAAAACAAAACAAAACAAAACAAAACAACCACCAAAACATTTCTGTAGGATATTTATGACTGTAACTCTACATATTCTTTAAATCTATACAATCCTCAGGTGTCATCCTGGCGCTCTTAAACAACACACTTTGTCATGTAGATATGTGCCTTATTTTCTGCTATGAAAACAACACTTGTGCTTGCTCAGTACTATTATTTCAGACATTCTGCAGTGAAAGAAATCCATAAGATATTATAATTACATCTTAGAGCTATAGCACACCACTGTAACATGGATGTGACCTGTTTCCTCCAGAGGAAGATACTGGCCCTTGGCTTCAGGTGCAAAGAAATAGCCAGTAGAGTTCATGCATCTGGAAGTCTAATTGAAGTTCTTAATTTAATTTTAGAAAGAAGTGGGACCAATTAGCAGACGTTCAAATGAGGAAAGAAGTGCAGGCATCCTTTCATGCAAAAGTATGTTACTGACACTAATTGCAATATCTTAAATGGTCAAATATTTGCAGAAATATTTACAGAACTAACCACGAAATGATCAAACCCATTTTGGGGATAATGCTGCAGATTCTTTGATGGATGTTTGTGCTTACAGAGTGATTTCCATGTGACTTGACTGCCACTGTTAGTAAATCCAATCATTTTTTTTGGAAAAGACATCAAAGACTTTCAGGTCCTCTTAAGCGCAATTGAATGTGCAGATGCTTATTTATTAATTTATTCCTTGATATTTTATTCATTTTTAAAGATCTTATTGATTTGAATTAAACTGTCCCCAGGCTCAGTTTGGGCAACTTTATTCCTTTATTCTGTCTTTAAATTTTGTTTGTTTGTTTAGGTTTGGTTTGTTTTTTTTCCTCTTTTCTTTGGCAGCATGTTTGCTTCAGCTTTTTTCTTCCCTAAGGTTTCATAGTTCCACTCACAATTTTGTTTTTATTAATGATGGTGAAACTATTATGACAATTAAAGGACTACTTATTTTTAAAGAATATGAGCTCCTGGTCATTAAAATCAAAATTTTAAATTTAAAATTAATTTTAATATACTTAGAGCTTTTCTATTTGTTACCTTCTGCTCTGAAGGTGGACTGCTCCTTCAAACAAAATATCCTCTCTCATTTTAATATGCCAGAAAAGACCAGGAAAATGCTAGACACTCCAAATATCTGTATTGTACTCTTTACAATAACAGAATCTTAAAGTACAAGGGGCGATGATTTACCTTGTCATATTTCTTATTCTTTCTTTTGGTTTACTGGATGAAAGACAATGTAATCAAAAGTATAAAGAAACAGGTTTCTAAACATTTACTACATTCTGGTTATTTTCTTTTTTTTTACTTAAACATAATTTTATTAATATTTAGAATACTTGGTACAAAAGTGTTTCCTTCATATAGGAAAGCATTATGTTTTTGTAATGAAATATTACGGGATTTTTTGTTTCTTTGTTTGCTTGTTTATTTATTCTACATTGCATAAACAGATATGAGACTATTGATCTGTGTGTTAATATTTAATAATTTAGGAGGAGTGTTTGAGAAGTTCACCAAATCAGATCTTATTGATGAAATAAAATGTTATTACTTTTGTGTTTCATTCCTTTACATAGTAGTATTTATTTATCAGCAGTTTGTAACATGTACCCTTGCACTTGTAAGTAGGACATAAAGTGACTCAGACCACGTTGAAGAATGTAGTCCGTCACTGCCCTTGCTCAATCTGTTCTGTTGGAAAGATTAATTTTTCAGTATTATGATTCTAAGGGCTTTCACAAGTATTATATTAATTTTTGAAAAAAGAACAGTAATGTAATACTGAGCTACAACTCCAACAGAGAAGAAAGGCTTGATTATGCGTTCCTGATTGCCACAAACCTGAAGTAGACTTTGTTTTAATTACAATCATTCATTTATGTTGATATTCTTACATAAGGGCTAGTCCATAAATTAAAAAATTCAAAGTAATATATGCTTATTCTCTTTATCTAACACCATAGCAATGTCCACATTATGCAACTATTTTTTGGAAGGCACAAAAATGTGAACATTTGTAGAAGGGAGGTTTCAGTAAAGCAGCTAGAGACAAACTTTTCAGATATTTTTAGTCATCTTTTTAGTCCTACAGTCTCCTAGAAGAAGCATTAGAAACACTGAAAAAGTAATTGATTTATTGATTTAGAAAAATGAATTTTAAAATACACTAGTATAATGTGTCTATGAAGAGAAGTATGTTGTGGTTTAACTGAGTTGCCTAAATTAAAAATACAGTTGCCTCAAGAGTCTTTTTTTTTCACAGAGTACACTTTTAAATCATCTGTCTCTACTTAATTGTGAAGATAGGTACTTCAAATTTAAAGAATTTTTTTTAGATGGTTGCAGATAGCTGAAATGAATTCTTCCTGCTCCACGTAAATATCAGTATTCATGGAGTAAATAGGAAAACACATTATGTGTAAACACATGATTGTAAAGCACAGTAAAAAAAAAGAGATTTAATTCAGTGGTAGAGATTTACTCTCATTTTTGAACTCATATTGACATTTTGTAATAAAACTTCAATTTCTTGATTTTCATGGTCTGGAAAATATTTATATTGAAGAAACCTTAAGCATTGGTCAAGGTTTGGAAGTTGTCTAAAACCTGAACATGGAGTGCACAGAGATATCCTGCATCCTTCAGGAGCTTGTGCTTGAAATGGATAAAATGTTCTAGCTACGAATCCAAGATTTCTTAGCATCTTTGCACTTGAAGAATGGATTGTCAACACCCTTCTAAGCAGCAGAAATTGCATTTTCATTGTGCAAATAGAATAGAAAGCTAAGTCCCAATTTACAGTTATCTAAATTTGGATATGTGTAAAAGTGTACCAAATGATTAAAAAAGCAAGGAAGTTAAGCTATAGTTAAACTATAGTTAAACTATCAAAACTGATAAGTAAGTTTCATTTCAAAAAAAAAATACGGTAAATTAATGCTGTATTTGAAGGTAATGAAAACTTAGGGAAGCAAACACAAGCAATGCAACAGTTAAAAAGTAACTTGAAATGCATGTCTTTCTTTTCTATCTATAGGATGAAAAACCTAATTTTTAGACTGAACTTCAGTTAATTCAAGACACATGTCCATCCTGTCTCTGCACACTAGCTACTACATTGCCTTAGTCTTATTTCATTGGTACTTCAAAAGCACTTTCATCATATTCTTCTTCCTAACCTGATTTTTGAAAAATTTCACAAGTATAATAACTACACTGGATCAGCAATTCAACAGGAAAACGGCTGAGAATTGCAAGGATTTTTTATTTTTATTATTTTTAAATCTTCCAGATCCCATCACATTAGAAATACTAAGATGCTGAGAATTTTAGACTGTGGCCATACTTGTGAATCCATTACAGATTGAATTATTCTATAAAACCCAGAGTAGTGCTCTAAAAATCTGATCTGAAGCAGAGACAATCTGCCCTTACTTGAAAAAAGAGGTAACAATGAAATTCATACTTTGTGTCCAATTATTCATACTAAAGAAACAATTAATCAAAAAACACACCAATGTAAGATATTAATTTCTTTCTGAGTAAACAGAAAGTTATGAAAAAAGAGAAAGATATTGTGACTTTTTGCTGTAATGGGTTTTGCTATCCCAACCATTTGTTCTGTACTATAGCAAAAGCTTTTTTTCCTACCATTTTGTCTTTAATGTTTCAAAGTGACAAATCAGTTTGTCAGTAGCTATAATGTATTTTTCCCCATGATATTATTTTCCCATTGCTAGCATTATTAATAGTTTTCAAATATTATGTCATGTTTTATACTTTAAAACATGCAAATTCATCAGGCATATCCACTTTCTATAATATTCCCAAACTTGTATAACCTCTACTAATCTGCCTCATTTATTAATAATAATAGGAAACAGATCAGTTCTACCTCAGGTCTCAGCTGCCTGTGAGAACTGAGAACATTAGGAACACTCACAACAGGCATGTGCTGTAATCCATCTGCCACAAGCTTATGCTGCCAGTGCTAGATGAGAGGGATGTGACACATTATATGAGCTTCCAACAATTTCTCAGTCACTGTGATAACGAGACGGGGGGGTGAAAAGTGGAGTGCATTGCCTGTTCCAGATATATTCATCATACGTTCACCATCTTAAAAATGCAGCATCATCTGTTCTGCATGATTTCACCTGTAGAATTAATATTACCTTGGAAAACAAACAAACAAACAAACAAACAAACACACACACACACACACACAAAACCCCAAAAACAACAACAACAAAACAACACAAACCAAAAAAAACCCAAAGAAAAAAAAATCCAGTGTAAAAATATAATTGCCTTCTGATTTTTCATGATTTTTAATTGTTTTGTGTACTCTCATATTTGAAATAACAAAGTTGAAAAGTCATGCTACTCTGAATTATCTAAACTAATATCTATTAGTACCACAATGTGATGTGAAGACTTTTTGGTTAAATTTATGTACTATGGAAAAGGTCTTCTAAATTATGTGTCCTGGAAAAATCTTTATGCCAGTGAGGTTTTCTAAAATTTTTCAATGTATCTTTTAGGATAAAAGCCTGCAAACAAACAAACAAAACATCTACAGTATTAAACCTCCTTATATTGTGTTCAAGTGCAAATACAATACACACAGCACAGATATCTGTGTGTGAACTTGTGTGTGCTTGTGTGCATACAGTAGCATCTGAAAAATATTTTCCCTAGGTGGTAATTACCTTGTGGATACCATGGGACTTATTTTTATAATTTGAACTTAACATTATTGTTATATTCAAGTAAAAATATTAAGTGCTAAATAATAATTTAATGTATAGATTTTAAAATGGACTGTATATAATTCTAATTAAATGGAAACTCATGCAAAATACTTTAGCAAACACTGTACAAGACACAAGCACACTGAGCAATTGATATACATCTGCTTGTGTGCTTAACTTTCACCTTCTGGGTCAGAAAAATTAGATCATGTAATAAGCAGAGTACAATTTTGGTGTAAGAGGAAATAGTCAATTCACACATTTAAGTATTTTGGGTGTTTTTATACAAATCGCAGATAGCCAGTTATTTGGATTTCATTAGCTTCTTTTGAATTTTCTGTTCATAATATGGACTCCACCTACTTTCATTATTTTTATTTCTTCCAAATACTAGAAAAAATTATTTTTAAGTCAACTAGTGTGATTCTGATTAAAAAAAAAAAAAAAAACCTATATGTTTTTTCTATGTAGCTTCATAATCATTTGCAGTTTATTTGTAGAAATATAAAGCCTTACCAGCTTCAAAAGTGAAAAGATGTAATTTCAAGTGATATTTGACTTTTTAATTGATATTTTACTAAGTCATACTGTGTGAAAAATATTAACATAAGGGTCAAATCCTCAGATAAGACTGAAGCTCAGATTCGTTGTCTCTTATTTTTCATCCCTTCACAACACATTTAGAGTGTGATGGTGATGTTTTTGATGTGACATATCCTGGTAGAAGTGTTAGAAAATAAAATTCCCCTTTCATCTATTAACCTGACTTTATGTCTTTTTTTTTCCATTGTGAAATTGTCTGGCAATTGTGAAGAGTATGACAGTGGTACTTATTTAATTTATAACATATTCCATATTCCCAGTTAAATATTTTGTTTGCATTTGCCTTTTAACATTTGCAGTTGGAGATTTCTCATGTTTAGCTCATAAACATGCAAAAAAAAATTAGTTGTATCAGAAAAGTAAGCCTTTTTTAAAGCCCATGCATATAAAAGAATAAAACTATCATGGATTTAAAGAAAAAAATTAAACATACTGCATCCTTCTTATATGTCATATATGCACACAACTAGGATTATGTTTGTATAGTATCTGACCTGCCTGATATCTTTAGGCACACTTTAATAAATTTAATATATTCTATAAATATTTTAACCATTTTTGAGAGAAAAAAATAATCACATTTCTTTTGAACTTCAGTATTCCAAAAGGAATTCTAGTTTTCAAGTTTTTGGTGGGGGTGGGGCACAGGAAGTGTGTGGCCATCAGCCTTTTCATTCTAGTCCTTCTCCATAAAATTATTTCTTGTCTCAAAAACATCTAAATCAGTGAGCCAGTCACAGTCATTGATTCAAATTTTCTGCACTTCTAAATAAGTATGCTACAACAGGGCCCTTATGACTTGTACTAAATAATTGAATCTTTCACCTCTTTTATCCTTCTTGTTCTTCCCATTTCCACAAATGTTTGAAAGGCATGAACTTGTGGATTTGTTCTTAACATTTAAGAACACGTTTAACACTTAGAAATGTTAACATGTCTAAACGTTAAAGAACAGCTTATTCACCAAAGCAAATACCTAACATCATGACTAATACTTTCTCACTGCTACTTTGTATTCTGAATGAGACTTCTTATATCAGTCTGCAGTATCTTCTCTTATATTTACCTTGTGAAATATCTGGGGGATAAGTTCACCTTTTTGTTCAGTGGTTGTACTGCTCAAGGGAGACTTAGACTGTGACAAGGGCCCCTAGGCAACACAGTTATATAAAAGGCAATGCAGGAAAGGGAGCATATTTCAATATGACAGATCTAAGAGAATGGAAATTCTACAAAAAAATAGAGGAGACATCACTATCTATAAAATGATGAACGCTTCAGAGAACAGAACAACTCAGTTTAGGTCAAATATGAGTACTGCTCACCATGGATGTAGACAGAACCTTGTGTCAGCATAAATGAGTCTTCTATAAAAAGTGTATATATATGAGTATTGGTGAATTTTATTTTTTTCATAAATCTTAATTGTTTGATGGCTGACCCCAGTTAAGTCCCCACACAGCTGCCCCTTTAAACCCCCCCAGTTTATTGCTGGATATGATGTTATGTGCTGTGAGGTATCTTTTTGGTCAGTTGGGGTCAGCTGGCCCAGCTCTGTTCCTGCCCAGATTCTTGCCCACCCTCAGCCCATTTTTGGGGGCAGGGCAGGACCTTAACCATGTGCAGGGACTGTTCAACAGTAGCTAAAATTTTGGTGAGCTATCAACACTGATTTGGTCATAAATCTAAAACAGCCATATTGTCTGCCATGAGGAAAAGAAATTCCATCAGAACCAAATCCAGTGCAATACTGGAGCTGATTTTTTCCTATTTTTTTAAAGGTATGATCATAGAAAAACTACATTTAATCACTATCTTAAATATTCTGTTCCTTTTCTAATTTCACCAGAGTATACAAATTAAGTATATGTTTTATGATCACTTTTTTTTTTATCATTTGTAAAGGGTGTTTTATAGCCCATTTTAAAAATTATTTCATCTTACATTCTCTAGCTGTTCATTAATTCCACGGCTGAAGTGAAATTATTAGGGGGAAATTATCTTCAAACTAGGCCATTGAGAAACTGTGATCAATAATTATTTTGAGATCGTTTTTATGCATGTGAAAATGTGATGTTTTCTCATAGATATTTAGTTAATGGACCTGCTCCTCTGTGCATCCTTTTATTTATTCTGAGTGTGTAACAGGTTGCAAACAGTAATTATTTTTTGGGGAAACATTTGCAGATAAATAACAAACACTGGTACCATTCTGCTGTGTTTTTCTAGAAAGATAAGGAAATAAAATAAATTAATATAAAGCAAAATGCAACCAGTTACATATTTCCTTTTCTTGCTAGTTAAAAAAAATAGGAATTTTTATTCAAATACAGATACATTTTTTGATAGTTTATTTGGAAGATTTTCGTATATTTTGTTTCTGAAAATGTCAGGTTTATGTTGTCATTCACATAACATAAAATTCCACCTGTTTGAGAAAATTCAAGCTATGATGACAGATATTTTGTAATATCAGTCTGAAGTGTGTGTATGCCAAAGCATCCAGAAAAAATCCCAAAACAATGATTTAATACACCTTAGAAGTGAAAGCCCAAGTTTAGTCTCTTAAAAGGTACTTAATACCAGGATAAGAAACCATCTGGATGTAAGAAATGCCTCAGTTAAAGCTACAAAATAGTAAATAATACAGAGAATGATACATAGAGAACATGTGGTGAGAGATCATTGAGGAGAAGCTTTAGTTACACTCGAGTTGAGTCTAACAATTGCACAGCAAATGATTCCTGGCCTTTGTTAAAGCAAATAGACTGGACTCTTTTATTTATCCAAGAATGTAAACAGAGAAGTGCATTGGACAGATGGAAATCCTGCAGCATTTGAAAGACTGGAAAATTCTATAGGGCTTCTAGTGATATACCTGATAATATTAATGGGGCTGGCACTGAGATACAAAATAGCCTGAGTGAAAGAAATTCTAACTGTTCTTGCTACTTTTAGACAACAATAAGGCTGAAAGTGTTTGTAGATACATCCACTATTAGGAGCACAATAATTTAGAAAGAAATCCATACACCAGTTTTGTGTCTGTAGGACACAGCCAATGCAGTAGATACGTAAGAGCAGCATGGGTCAGCTTACTTACTCACTGTTTGCAAAGGACCACTTTTAGCATGTCACAGTTATGAGGTGTCAGGGAAAATTACATTATCACTTAATATGTTACTGGAGCTGTTTCCCTCTTTTTCTCTTTTCACTTCATGAATTTTCAAAAGTATGCTTTTTACTATCCGGAATATCACAGTTTAAAACCTCTAGCAGTTTAAATAAAGTAAAAGATGTATACTGCTTTGAGGGGTACCACCACCTCTCTGTTTGGAGATTACTCATTGATGCAAGCTCATCCAAATTTCTGAGCAAACTCATTTAGAAGTTTTAGGGTCTGGAAAATCTTTTATTTTTAACTCAACTTTTATACATGCCTACCCTTTAAAACACACAAGCCTATTAAGTTTCATCCCTAAATCTTCATTTACTTCTAAAAGTAAAATAACCAGTTATTTTTAACTAAGTAGAAGTAATACACTAATTACAGCAGAATTTACATTTTCTTCTTGCACTTTTTCTTCACTACATCTATTTGTTTTCCCCTGTCTTTATCAATACTGCCTGCTTTCAGTTCTGTGGTACATTGGGTTCTTGCATCTCAAGTGCTGTCACTTATCTTCCTGTTTCACACATTGCCAAACTCCTGAGGCTTGCAAAACAAATGAAAATGCATGAACAGTTCCTTATTTTCTAAAAAAAGGTAAACAGAAGTAAAAATAACCTATCAAATTGCATTTGAACAATGGTTCAAAGGGAAACTTTGAAAAAAGATTCAATTCTGACATAAAAAATAGAAAATATTTTGTTTTTTTAAAATACTATTTATAATTTTTTTTCAATGTTTACCTTTACAATAAGATTCCCTTTTGACTTGAAGTCTTTATGCTAGCTATCTATACTTTATCTAGTATTAACAGAGAAAATCACTTCCAGAATTATATTATTCTTATTTAAAGAGAGGTATTTAACATATCTATTTTAATGTAAGGAAAACACATCAAAAATTAAGTCTTTATAGATATCAAAAATATGGAATAATAATTTAACCCATACTTTATTAAAAGTCACAACCTGGAGAACTAGATTCACTCATTGCTATGGACCTGAGGTGTTTGAGTTATGCTGAGATTCTCATGGATCAGTATTTTGTTCTTTAGAAAACAATTTTGTTATAATTAACCTGTGCTTTTTATTTTTCTTTTTTCTTGCATAATAATTTCAAAGGCATATTCACATTTGTCATAAACTGTTTCAAAAGCTATAAATTTAGTCCCTTTTCTGGAGGGATGCATGTTTTTTACACGGTAAAAATTGTTTCATATTCTGCAGTTTTCAAAATGACTGTGTGCTTGTCACAAAACCTTGTTCTGAATTGTCTACAAGATAAAATGGTGCCTTTTTAACATTTAAGACCTTCAACAGTAGTTGTCTGAAGAATTAACATATTAATTCCATTCTTCTACCAATTTTGTGTAACTGTTCAACAGCAGGCAGTAAATATCCATCACTAACCACACCTACATCTGCATTTAGGATACTTTGAGTTATGTTTTATTGACAATATAGATACTATCCATAATCTCTTCCACCAACAAATCCAGTTAATGTGCTGTATCTTACTATTATAGATACTTCAACCACAAGCAGAATTTTAAAAAATGTTAACAATTCTTTTTCTGTCTTTGACAAAACACATTTGTAATCTACATATTTCATGATCCAGTTCAGGAATCATGGTAGTCTGCATTCTGTTTTCAAAACCTAATTTGCACCTCTATTTTCAATATCTAGGACAAAGTATGATAGAAATGAATAAGCTAAACACTTTTTGAGTCTGGCAGAGAACAAACCAGCATGTGTAGGGTTCCTAAACCAATAGATTCACACCAAACACAGAGGTAGGCTTTGGTTGTTCAAACATAAGCCTAGAATAATTTCAGACTTGATGAAATGCCCTTCCTGGTCTCCAGCTTCTACATTCCAGATGAATGCATGTCTCCCATAAATCCTCTGTCTAATCTGCAATTCTATGAAGATGATGGAGTTCTAGAACATCTAATGTCTGTTTCTCCTTCTGTGCAGCTTGGAACTTGGGCTCAAGTTCCCCCTCTGTGTGGGCTCTGTAAGGATCCTGGCAACCTCATTTTCATTTCTCCTGATGCTGCAGTCTGTTTATCTCCTCCATAAGGATTTTTGTTTTTGTATTTGTTAATGCTGTTGTTATTGTTGTTGTTGTTTTTTGGTCGGGTCTTGGTTTTGGTTTTGGTTTTTAGTTTTGGTTTTTGGGTTTGGTTTGGGGTTTTTTTTGCTAGGCAGCCCAGCTTTTTAGCCAAAGCACAGATGCAGGCATGTGCACAATTTTCATTGTTTCAGTGGGAGACCTCTTGGTGCCCTGTAGCTCAGACTTTGAGAGGAAGTCTCCAATGCTGGGATGGTAGCTGTTGTTGAGACTTGTGTTTTGTGCCCTGTGGCACATCACAACATGTTGAGCAGTCCTGTGCTGTCCTCATTTGCTGCTGGATCCCTTCCACATGGTCCTGTGAACAAACTGCTGAACAAATTACTGCATTTGTGCATTTGTATTTGCTGTGCTCTGATTTGTTGGTCACTCACTTTAGCCTGCAGGGGTATTGGCCAAGTGTGCTGGGGATGCAGATTTTGCTTTGGCTAGGTTTATCAGTTAGTCAATAGCAAAAAGATAGGCAGAGAAAAAAAAGCACTCAAAAATTACTGCAGAGAAAGATTTTTTTTTTAAGTAAAAATGACAGATTTCACTTTTAACACGTTTAGCTCAGCTGTCTAGATCCTCATTGCTTAACATCTGGGTTTGGAGATTTCAGATTTCCCCTTTGGAACCACTACAGACTTGCCAACCCTTAGAAAAATCTTTTTGGAGATCTGGCTGCATAGGGAGACACCAGGGAGTGCTTGAAACGGCAGAATTACAGAAGCATAGAATTACTGTGGGTGGGGAAAGTCTTCTGCAAATAATGCAGTCTGATCCCCTCTTCTCAGAGCAGGATAAAATACTACAGGTGGCTCAAGGCCCTACCCTGTTGAGTTTCAAGAGACAGAGACTCCACAACATCTCAAGGCACCTCATTCAGTCTTTCATCACCCTTGTGGTAAAAGTGTTCTTATGCTAAAATGCAATTTCATCTACCTCAGTTTGTGTCTCTTGACTCTTGTCCTGTCACCTGTCAGAAGAGTCTGGCTTTAACTTCTCTGCAGCCCCTCATCAAGTGTTTTTGCAGATAAGATGCTCCTGAGTCTCCTTTGATCCAGGCTGAATGCTTCCACCCCTCTTGTCTTGACTATTGCTCTAAGTCCTCAGTCAACTAGCTCTAGAATGTCCATGTATTTCTTGTATTGGAGAACCTGGACCTGGACTCATCACACTATGACTTCAGTGGGGGAGGACCACCTTCTCCCTCACAGGATTTGATGAATCACCATCTCAACCTGCTGAAAATGCTTTTCCTAATGCAGGCCAGAAGGCTCTTTGCCAAAAGACCATTTTTCCATGATTCCACTACCATCAGATTGGATAAAGAAGTTAGTTCCTGGGAGAGCTCTGGTGGACATAAAGCTTGTTTTTCAGTCTTTGCTGTCAGAAAATATAGACTGTATGACTGTGGAAGGGAGATGAAGAAAAGAGAATGTCTGGTGTCTGGTGTCCCTGAATAACACAAGCATGGTGGAGGGACAATTCCCAAAAGTAATTCCTCACCTGACAACGCTCTTACTGGGCCCCTTTAAATCCCCTAGGTGTGCTCTACGTGCCATGTGAGACAGAAGGAGGGGTGTATTGCATGACATGCTGCTGAGTCATACTGGTGCATGAGTAAAATGAGTGGGGTTCCTACTGTGTTGGGGCCTGTGCCATGCACAGAGAATGTTAAGCATGGTAGAGTAAATTGCCAGCCAAGGCACAAACTGCACCATGCCAGCTGGCTTTGGTGCCAGGCATTTAGTGCACTCAGGTAGATGTGGCTGTAGAAACAAAATTCAAGAGAGCATTCAAAACATTTTATCCTTACCATCTTCAATTTACTTGTGTCTTCATTCAAATAGCAAACAGGTCCTAACATAACTTCTAAGGTTTAGTCAATAGATACAGTTTATTTCTAAAAATACGAACACAATTTATTTCAGATGCCAATAAGATTTTCTGATTGGAAAGACAGAAATATTTATTTTACATAAGATTAGTACTGTTTTGAATTAGGTGGTCTCTTGTATCTTTTACTACCAAATAAAAGATATTGGTTTTAGGTAAAGTACATTTCTTTAAATGGAAAAAAAAAACCACAATGGATTTAAAGAAGCATTCCTCTAGGAAGGTGGTCAGTAGGCATAATATCTAAGAAGCAAGCATAACAAACATTTTCAGATAACCAATTAATACATGAATTTGGCTGAAGGGTACTGGTAAGCTGGAAAAGCTTGAGTTTGTGTACAGTCAGCCAGACTAGCTAAAATCCAGAAGGGAATTCCTGACTGAGTACACTAATTTCTTCCTAGAGTTTCTATGATTTATTTCTTATAGAATTGTGGGGTGATTTTTTTGTTGTTGTTGTTTATTTGTTTCTACATAAACAAAGAATTTTTATTTTTAACTTTCAGCCTCTATGGATTGGTGTGGCAAAATTACTTGGCAAGTATCCTATTGTCAATTCAACATGGCTGTGTATTGTACTATTGTTTCTACTTTTGAAAACAGGAAACAAATCTCAAGTCAAAACCGTGGAATATTTAGAAAAGATGTGAAGAACCTGCTGTGATTTATTGGAAATGCCTTCCACAAGAATAATCTCGGGCACCCCATATGAAGGTGTTTAGAGGTAGCATGCATCTGGCTGCATTAGTCTTAAGTTTATATATTTAATGCGTATTTTTCTATGAGAATTTTCCCACAGCCAGTTCCTATGTATGCGTCTAAGATAAAGGGCTGGACATATTATACAACTGTTACAGTGTATGCAAATTCATATTTGTAGATTTTAATGAAATGTAGTCTCCATTTGAAGTCCGAAGGAAGAGATCTGCAGGACTACATTTATTTACATTAGTCTGAATCTATAATTAACTTGGCAATATATAAATTAAAGCCAGCTGCTGGCCTTGTGCATGATGATGGCTGTTCTTGTTAAGCATCAGTCTTGCCTACTATGTGAGAATACTGAAGATGGATCACCTTTTTTTTTATTTTTAGTGACTAAAGCACCTTTGGTGGGGTGCCTCTTACATATTGGCTTGTCCACTTAGTGATGTGTCTTCAAAGTGCTTTTTAGCACAGCTGGAGATGTAGTACATGTTAACACGATTTCTCTGTGTTTTGAAATGTGGGACAACCTATCTGAAAAAATAGATCAGAACACTTTTTTTTTTTTTTTTTTTTTTTTTTTTTTTTTTTTTTTTTTTNTTTTTTTTTTTTTTTTTTTTAGCATGTTTCAGGAGCTGGGGAGGAGACTGTGGAGGTGAAAAAGACTTATTAAGCTGGTTGCTTATTTTTGATATTTCTTATAAAGCATCTGTGATGTATAGACAATAACATTTTTGGTTCTACTCTGCACCTGCTCCTTTCTTTTTTTTTAGGTTCAACCCTAAGTCAGAGGGTTGTTTGTGAGGATGTAAAAATCCTGTAATCTTTGATGAAATATTAAGTGTTTGTTAAACTAAATATTACACATTAATAGACTAGAGGGGAAAAAAGTAAGACCCTTCCCATAGCAAGTAATGTCTGTGTCACATTTTTTTTAAAAATCAGAGTTAAAAAAAACCTGACATATGTATTTGAGCATCTAAAGGCTCACATTAGTATATTATATAGCAATCTTTTGCAACATTATTTTTTCATAATTAATATATGAGTGTAACAAAACCAAATATTCTGTAATTGCAGACATTTGATTCAGGGCTTATGATGAACAATTAATTCTTTACTTGGTGCATTTCTAACCATTTTTTTTTAATAGCTAGTAGGATTACATGGATTGGAAACTTTTCTTAAAAATTAATCCATATAATGCTTTCTAATCTAAATTAGATGTATAGATTGTCTGTATAGTTATTTTGAAAAGAAATCAGAGGGAATAATTTGCCTTTATGGGACATTTATATCTTTAGACAAACTGGAGTAGATGTTCAATTTTCACATGACTAAACCTAAGTAAGATAAAATTTTACCTTTAAAAAAAATATATATATTTTTAACTCTCCCCCTACACTCCCCAGAGATTCATTTCTTCACAGAGCAATATAATGTTCTAAAAAAATATTACAGTGTCATAGGGAAGGAATTATTTCTAAGTATGATTTCTGTCTCACTGAAGAAGTTGTATTTTCAGTAGCAAATATGCTAGGGGACTACAAGAAGAAAATAAAACAAAAAGTGTTTACAATTTCAGGTTTGACAAGTAAACTACCAGCTTGCTTGGAAATAAGCAAATTCCAAGAACCAAATTGTGTATAACACAGAGAACCTGCTCCTCACACCTTAATATAAAAACTGTTGTTTGATCATCCCTCTAGATTTCACTGCTTGTCTTACAGGAGGACTCATTGCTGCTGCCAGTACAGACAGTACGTACTATGTGAAACATAACTGGGCTTGGCAGATATTTGGTGTTGACATGACATGTGTTCTTTGCGTGGTTCATGGGTATGAGTCCACACTTGGCGTGATCTTATCTCAGGAACTGAAAACTTCTGGAGCTGAGGCACAGCAGTGCCCCTCTTACAACATATCTTCTGAGTCAGGGTAGTTATGAGGCATCCAGTTGATAATCCCTGAGACTGCTGCAAAATGGCCAAATGAACAGAAGGAATAGCAAAGTGGAAGATTTGCTTCAATGGCTTAAGGGAATTCAAATGCTCAAATGGATATCAGGGCCTTATCGTGTGCTGCATTGTCAGTTTGGAGGCTGGGACTGAAAGATACTGGAAAATTGAAATGTTTGAAAATAACTATATACAGTTCTATTAGCACATCAGAATTGTTTCAAGTTGGCTGCCCACAATTGTTTGATTATTTTAACCTTGTTTTCTCCATTGCTTGCAACTAAAGAGAGAAATTAGGTATAGTAATACCTCTTAGGCTGACCAGGGAGTATTGAATTATACATTAATAATTTCTAAAGGAATTTTTATGTTTAATTATAATATAAAAAATTAAACACTTTGATATCTTACACCTTTGTCATAGGATCAAATGCAGGACAAAATTTTCCCTACCCCATTTGAAATTAAATTACAAAAACATTTAAAAATCCTGTGTGAGAATTTCTGATCCTGTTGAAGCAAAGATTTGCATTTGTTGGGTTGAATATGTAGAGGATAATTTTGCTAAGGGATATATAATCATCTACCAGATCTAGAAAAAAGAGCACAGTGATCTGAATTTCCTTTTTATTTAAAACGTTTGCTCTCCTAACAGGGTTAGTATCTATGCAGCTGACAGTTTCAATTTGTGTTTTATGGTTTTTCCACACTGTTTGTTTATCTATTAGCAAACATATATACAGATACATATATGCTACATTACCTGCTTACAAATATAGACACAGATGTTCAGACACAACGTTTAAAAAAATGTCAGCTATTATTTTGGTTGATTAGGCTATATGCAGGCATTTTGTAATATGATTACAAAGATAATTACAGAATAATTTTCTTTTCAACTATAATTAGCCTATATTTCAAGTTAATCATGATACATCTTGCAGAATGTTTACGATGTCAGACATACACTGATAAGCTTCAGATCTAGGAACACAGTTAATTACCCTATGCAAAAATTATGATATGTTTCTGTGTTCTTGTTCTTTAATTATAGTGTCTTTTTTTTTTCTTTTTTTTTTCTTTTTTTCCTGTGAATTGGTGTAGATACTTTCCCCTAGAGGGAAGTGAACAGTTAAAAAGCTTTGAACTCTGTGTTTTTAAGGCTTTTAATAGGATTTCCCAAATATTCAAAATTAATATGTGCAAAGCAGGCTTACCAGAAAAATTCTCCGCAACCCCTGGCAAAAACTCTTGGGGGTTTTTTGTATATTTTCTAAACTAGTGTAGACTCAAAAAAGGTCAACCACTTGACATTCTTTGATTGTACAGCAAATTATTCTGCAAGGATTCTCTTGTCACTCAATGTAAAAAGGCTCTCAATTTGATTTTTCTTTTTTTTCAGTTTCTTTAGATGCACATGAAATCTGGAAAAAAAAATTAGTTTGTAGATTCAGGAAGGGGTTTCTGGTGACAGTTTATGTTTCCAAAGATCATGGCCCATTTCCTGAGTAAAAAATAAAAATAAAAAATAATAAAAGAAAATCCTGAAGCTTATTTCAAGTAATTATTTTGTCTGACTTTCTTTTGCAAGCATAAGGAAAAGGAAATTTTCAGGTTTACATACTTTCCATAAATATACTGAATGCCAAAAAACCTGAAAATCAGTGGGGTTTTTTTATTCTGTGACACAAAGCCGTGCCATGTTTTTGAAGTCAAACAGAACTGAATGCAGATTATTCGTACTACTCTGCAGCAATGTTCAGGAGGAACAAAGCAGCAGGCATCACGTATAAATTCACAGGCACAGCTCCAAAAAAGGCAAAACCAAGAATTAGAGCTGCTGTCTTTTCTAAACAGGAGACTCCTGTGGTTAACTTGGCTATTACCTAATTTAAACGATGAGTCATAGAAAGTACATGGCCTTTACATGCTTCTTGCTGTTGCAGTGGGATCACTCATGCCTGGCTGTACGACACCAAAAAGTGGTATCAGCAGGAAGACTTACTCACTGGTATTGAACTGTTCCTTGTTCCCTCTGTTATGATGCCTGAGGTCTATGGCAGCGCTGCATAGGAGCCAACATATTTGAGAAAAAAAAAAGACTGATGTTACAAAGCCCATGAATTATAACCTTTATTACCATGGAGCAAAGCCATGAGCTTCCTTACAATTTTATAACCTTTAAATAAGGTTATAATAGAGAATCAGATCCTTCAAAGATGACTCAATCATCTAAGCTGAATTCTCCACGGATAGTCTGTACTCCATCTGTCAATTTATTCAATTTTTGTCTTAAATTTTCATTAATGAAAACCTTTAACTTATTCTCATAAGGATGAATAATAAGGATAGAGACAATCATTAAGATACTCTTCTCCCAAATGGAACAGTTTTCCACAACTGCTAGACTTGCCAGATCTATTGCTAATATATTTCCACCTCTATGACCATTGAAGCAGTAAACTGGAGATGAGGAAAAACCTGTTGCTAGCTGGCCCTTTTTTCTCCTACACATGGGTAATAATACTATTCCACTCTAAATTCCACTCTATCAGAGCTCTTGTAATGCTGATAATACTCTACCTCTTTAGAAAGAAAAAAAAAAGAAGTATAAGGATATAAAATGATTCAGATAAGGTCACCCAGGAGGTCAGTAGCAGACATGAAACTGTCATCTAGTGTCTACTGCAAGTGTCTGCATTAGAGTTTTAGTTCAGATTAAATATGGTCCAGTCCCTGTGAGCAGATTAGAACTTATAAGGGAACCTTCTAAAGCTGCACAAAGTTGACCATAGGCAACAACCATTTCTCTCTACAGATTCACTTCTATTGCAAATCAGAACACGTAACATATTTGTTGATTCCATGCACTCAGACACACCAAATAAAATCATAAACCTCCCTGTGTAAAGGGCGACAACAACAACAACTATATATATATATATGCACCCCCCCTCTTTGTGACATACAGGGCATCCTATATACCAGGTTTGGACTTTTGTATTTACTGCTAGTCAATTAGAATACATAACCTAGTGTATTCTTACCTTTTCAGCCAGGATTGTCTCTGAGAAAGGTCCAGGAAATGTTGTTCTCTGGCCTCCCTTTGTTAGTAGAGAAACAGAAATTTCCACGGAATGATTGCTAAAATTTTAAGAGCTATCTCATGAATTGTGTTCCATCTTATTTCCAAAGCACAGAGATCTTTCCAGTGATTAAAATATATCTATGAGGGAATAAAGAGAAATGTTAAAATTAAGCATGGTCTTTTATCATCTTCTTATCATAGCATTTTGTCTGTGCCTTGCAAAGCTTTGAGATATTTCCATGAGGATGCAGAGATCCTCCTTCAGCCTGTGGAGGAGGCTCATGGAGCAGGTAGATGCCTGAGAAGAGGCTATGAACCATAGGAAACCTGTGCTCAAGCAGGTTCCTGGCAAGGACCTGCAATCCTGTGGAGAGAGGAGTCTGGCACAGGTTTTTGGTAGGACTTGTGACCCTGTGGGGGACCCCCACTGTAAGAGGCTGTGCCTGAAAGACTGTATCCTATAGAAGAGTGACCCACATTGGAGCAATTCATGGAGAGCTGTTGCCCATGGGATGGACTCATGTTGGAGAAGCACAGAGAGAACTGTCTCCCATGAAGACACCCAACAGTGGAGCAGGGGAAGGACTCCTCTCCCTGAGCAGAGGCAGAAATGTGTGATGAAAAGACCATAAACCCCATTCCCTGTCTCCCTGCACCACTTGTGGGGAGGAGGTAGAGCTTGAGAAAGAGGGAAGGGTGGGAGGATGGTGTTTTTTAGGACTTATTCTACTTCTCATTATCCTGCTTTAATTTTGTTAATAATAAATTAGATTAATATCCCAAAGCTGAGTCTGTTTTGACCATGATGATGATCGGTGAGGGATCTCTCCTTGTCTTATATCAGGCCATGAATCCTATGCTATATTTTCTGTCTCCCATTCTCTTACAGAGGGGAGTGATAGAGCAGTGTTGGTGAGTGCCTGACATCCAGCCAGGGTCAACCCACTACAACTGAATATTAACTGATGTCTAAATTAGATATTGACTTTAAGAAAAGATAGAATATACTTTTATTATTAGTTTGCATAATTTTGTTATTAAAAAAAAGGATATAATATTTAAATATATTTAAGTATTGAGAGCTACATCAGTGCACCTATAAAAATCATTTATTCATTCTTTTCAGCTATAGTTAAGAAGAGGAGGGGAAAAAAAACCTCATGGTGTAAGATAAGGATTAGGAGAAAACATTCTAAGAGCAAAACAGGTTCAAAACTTAAAAAGGTATAAAGAAAAAAAATATTAACTAAACTAAAAGAGGAACTAAAAGAGGATAATGAGAACTAAAATAAACATTTAAAACATCTTTCTTCCCACCCCAGTCTTTCTTTCCTTCTCACCAACAGTGCCGTGCAGGGAGACGAAATATGGGATTTTTAGTCAGTTTACCAGTTTTTAGGATTTTTCTTTACTTCGCTTAGGGAGAGGAGCCTCTTTTTGTTATGTCATGGGGTCTTCCTTATGGGAAATATAGTAAAACTATGTCAGATAAAAGTCAAATAAGTGCAAGTGATGAGATTTATCAGATCACTGAAAAAATGCATTATGAAACTAAGGTTTCATGAAAACAATAGTTACTGAAATTGACGTAGAGTGAAAAAAAATATGTCAATGCCAAAAGTGAGTAACATACCTCCAGTGCAAAGGGAAAACACTGGCAAAAATTCAGGAAAAATGTGCTAGAGGCTTTAGTTATTTATAGACTGACATAAATACTGCTTTTGCAATTTCATCTACACACAAAAAAAATTTGTCAAAAGACTGACTAATTCACTAAAAGATACTAATAAGTGCAAAGGGAAGAGAGCTATGTCATTTCCTCTCCATTTGCCATTTTATCCTCTGAGAAGGTTATCCTCATCAAGAGACTGTAACGAGATTAAATGCCATCCCTCTCAGTGTTTGAGACAGATGTGACACATTTTCAGCTTAGAAAGAAAATGGGATGACCATTTCAGCAGGATAGAGATTCCCTGAGGGACAGGATCTATTAAAACAGTTGACAAAATAAAAGATTTGATGGCCAGGAACGGAGGTGCACACAGTACATGCAATATGTACCATTTTTCCTATGTAGAGAATCATGTTGGCAGGAGCCAGTTTCAGCCCAGCCTTTCTGGTACTGGTATGTTATGGACAAAAAGAAAGTTATGAGCCTGAGCAAAGCCTGTGCAGCTGAATTTCACACAGCTCTGGGTTACTCTTGTCTCTTCTTTCTAGTGAGGCTGAATCGGGCATTCCAGCATGAAATTTCTTTGTCCGGCAAGATGAATCTTCTACACGCTCAGGCAGAAATGTATTTTTTATCAAGGATAACTAATAGTTGATTTCTAAATAATTTATTTAAATAATATATGAAATATTGTAACAAGTGGAGATCTTAAAGTAGATTACTGCTGCCACTTGTGTTTGCCCACCTTTTGCGCTCACCAGGGTATGCACACATTTCTTCATAGGAGATATATCTAAGATGAAAATTCAATAAATTTAGAGGAATCAATTTCCCTAAATTTAACCATATATTAAGCATGAGTGTAACTGGAGATCTTCATTCTGGCATGTAAATTAAGAAAATTAATAAAGATAATTATATATTTCTAATTCTTATAATAATATATAATATAAAATAATTATTGAGTAAACATATAATCATGGAGATTAACTAAAATGATTCATGTCTATTATGTAAATTATATACAGAAACATATATCCAGAGGAAAGTGAAGGCTAAGCTGTTTACACTTTTAAAGGTTTACGTGTTACTATGAGCATATTCCTGCTCTGTGATGCTTTTACCTATTACTCTATTTCAGCTGTGCATCTTCAGCTATGGAGTTTATGCCACTATAATTTTATGACCAAAGTGTTATACTGCCATCTGAAATAAGACCTCTAACCCTTTAACTGAGGATTTTAATTGCAAGTTTGAAGAGGTAATATGAAGCAGGGCATAGAACATTGAAAAATAGGTGCAGAGCAGGTGCCTAGGTTTTTATATAGCTGACAGGATGTTTTAGCCATTAGGCAAGACAAAAATCCTGCCTGTTTAAATATCCTCTCTGACTGATGGACCATAATTAAAAGATTCAGTCCCACACCTATTGAGATCAGTGAAATGACTACCAGTAATTTCAGAGGCCAGTGAAGTAGGACCTAAATTCTCTCCTGCTCTCCTGGGACAAAGGGCCATATGGCAAGCTGACTGCTCTTGCTCGCAGTCCTACCTCAGAGAGAGAATAAAAGGCTATGTGATCAGACATGGGTACTCTGCACCTGCTCCTTTCTTTTTCAGCATCACTTCAGAGTGGAAGCTGCTTTCACGGTTGCTGAGTATAGGAAGTGAGAGAAAGAAAGAGAAATAATGGCTAGCTGTATCTTTTCAGTGTCATCACAATAATTTGCATTTTATTTGGAGATACAGAACACACAGCTCAGATTTCCTGGGGGAAAAAAAAAAAAAAAAAAAAAAAAAGATAATTCTTTTAGTTTTGCCTTGTTGTTTCTGGAATGTTTTATTTTTGATTTGTTTCTATTGGCTTCAAAGATTTTAGAATTTTTCCTAATTCTAACGCTGAGTTATTTGATATCTTCTAATTTTTTAGCTGCATATTTAAAATTCTGAATTTTCTAATGTTTTCTTCCTTTGAAAAATAACATAATATATCATGATTATAATAGTAGAGTTTTTTAACAGCTGAGATTCTATGAAAAGTATTTCACTCTATTATACCTGATGACTCAATTTCTTCTTTATATGCAAGACATAAACAGTGATTAATCATAATTTAAGGAAAATACTAGAGTTTTAATATTTAAATGAAATCTAGTGCTATGAGACTTACTGTATGTAGAACAAGGCAAATTAGTCACACAGTATTATTTTCTCAAATATGTATCCTAAATGCCACAAATTAAATACGGTAGGGCAAGATACTCTTAGAATTTCATTATTATTTCATTATTTTACCTGTTGAATCAATGTCGTATTTGATTGATATACTGCTGGTTTAAATCCACATAGCAGAAGTAGCTACAAACAAACAAACAAACAAACCCCACCAACTCTAGGCCAGCTTTATTTTAGATTAANAAAAAAAAAAAAAAAAAAAAAAAAAAAAAAAAAAAAAAAAAAAAAAAAAAAAAAAAAAACCAGAACAAAACAAAACCAAAAAAAACCCCCACACCCAACAAACAAAACAATACAAACAAACAAACCCCACCAACTCTAGGCCAGCTTTATTTTAGATTAATTTAGTAGTTAAAAATGTTAAAAGTGGTTAGAAAGAACACTACCAATTATTACAGGGACTCAGATGACTGTAGTTGAAAGCTGCTAGTGAAAACACACATTTAGTAAGCCAAATATAAAATTATGCATCACAGAAAGTTTAGATACCTGTATTTCCATCACAGAGCTCTTACTTTTCCTCAGCTTGCACATTTTTTGAAAAAAAAATACACCAAAACAAACAAACAAACAAAACCAACAAAAAATCCCCACCCCAAACCCAAACAAACAGCAATCCCCCCCAGGGGAAAAAAAAAAAAAATCAAACCCAAAACTAAACCATAGAATTATACCTCAACAATAGGCATAATCTTGAAGATATTCAGCAACATGAGTTTAAGGAAGTGACACAAAACCCTAAAGGCAAAAAAATCTGTTAAAATATTGTAAGGTAAATAGTTCTATTTAAGAATATCTTTAGTTATGGGAGATGCAGGATCCACCTGTGTCACCTTTCAGATGGAAATTTTTTTCAGGGAAATAAGATTTTCTTTAAGTTGTGAGCTGATAATAGGAACACACAACTTATCTACCAACTTGATCCTTCTTTCATCTTGTTTTTTCTCCAGAGAACCTCATACCAAAAGCAATGAGAAGACTCTCTGGGCTTATCCACACTGTCCGTCTGAGATGCAAAATGCCTTGAAATTTGTCAAAGACAGCATTTGAATCAAATACATGAAAAGTCACCAAAACCTCTGGGGGGGCGGGGAGGTGGGGAAAAAAAAGGTAAATCAGTGGTATGACACCAAAATGTTTGCTGCCTATTCTGCCATATCTTTGAATAAAAATGAGAAGCCCTTTTTTCATTTGGATCACTCTTTAGAAGTGGAAAGATATATTTCATCACAATCTCAGTTAAAGTCAATAGAAATCAAGATAAATTAATTAACTTATGCACATTACCATACCAGTCTTCAGTTTTATTTTTGACACACTACTCTCAGCTATTACTATTTTAAAAATATTAGAAATGACACAATTACAAGACAAATAAACTTGCTATGTAATGGGATTCCTGTAGTAACTGATTTAAATGTCAAATCCCAAAAGATTTTTTTACTAATAATTTGCTTATTTTTTTTTCTTGTCAAAAAGTTGAGAAAATGAATATTTTATTAAACTTTTATTATTAAGTTGTTCAAAATGCAACTTAGCACTTGAAGCACCTTATGTGTCTTTTGTCCAATTGACATATCAATGTGACTCTAACATATCTTTTCTCTCTCCGTCAGAGTATCTGTAGTGAAATTTAGGTCAGCTGTAACAAAAAAGTTTCTGCTTTCCTGAGCCATAGGATCTGTTCATTCTAATGCAAATAATGTCATGCTCTCATGAGTTGCAAAAAGAAAAACCTGTCTTTTTTTTTTTTCCTTGTGTTTTTGTTCTCTGTTTTGCTCTGTATACCTGCACTTCATTTTATACTTCCCAATACTTTCACGAAGCTAAACAGAGATCTACAAACACTCAGTGCAACTCAATGGAACAATTTTCAAGCACTGATTTTGAACTCAGTTATTGGTAATCCTTGTTAAAAATACATTTCTTCCTGAGTGCATATGACATTCACCTTGCCAGACAAAAAAATTTCATGCTGCAACTCCTTTCTCCTCTCTCTGAATGGGTAAACTCTTCAAATACTAACTCTGAAGTAAGAGTCTGCACTAAGCCCTTTAAGTGTTTTAGTAATATTATTTATAACACTCATTTGAAGAACCTAAAAACAGTTATTTGTACATGTTTAGACAATCTGTCAAAGATATTAAATTTAGGTCTATATGTGTGCAGTTAGATAATAGACTTATGCAGTGAACATATTTGAATCCTAACATTTTCAGTACACAAAGAAGTTTTTTATATACAATACAGAGTGCAAAGAAATTCTGAAAGTAAATATTTATGTTTATTCTGAACAAATTTAAAGAAATAATAATTAAATAGTAATAATGTCACATTTGTTTTAATTTTAATTTAATATAATTGTATTTAAAATGTCACTATTTTAATGAAAGGACCTTGGTTATTAGACTGTCTAACCTGTATTAATTTGCTCTATATTGTCTTTATATTGATATAATTTGTTAATGCTAACACCCAGTTTAGGAGATCAGAGTTTGGAAGCCATAAGAAAAGGCTCAATTAGGACCTGAAAAAAGAGGAAATTTGTAAAAAATGCATATGTATGCAGCTACAGTTTACAGCTGGCAATATGATTCATTTATTTGGTTTTTCAACCTCAGATGAGATATAAACATTAAGAAATTAATTTCTGAATGCAGTCACATGATGAATTATAAAGCATTACCTCAATTTAGGGAGATATTAAAATAATTTTTGGAGGATTCTATACTCTGATTAACTATGCTGGCAAAGGATTAGACAAATTATGCTGTTAAGACACAATACAAAGCTCCTTTGCCTAAAGTCATGTTTTTTCAATGCTCATTTTCTCATCACAAAGAAATTTGATTTTCTGTTAAAAAATTCAGACGTGTAATATGCAGACAAATCTCAGTGACCACCTATGTAAGTAATGATGCTGTCCTTTAAGATCTTAGGTGCTGCTGACTGCTGGTGGTCTTGCTCGTGGCCACTCTGGTGCTGCGACCTTCCCCAGTGAGACCATCCCGGGATGGGCGTCTCGGGCTTCCTTTTGCAAAGCTGCACGTGGCAGCTGCCTCCAGCAGCTCCTTCAGGTGCCGCGGGAACAAAAGCAGGAGCCAGGCGTCCAGTCTGGGAGATCCTTTATTGGGCAGGAACCAGCAACTGTATGCAACTGGGGGCTCAGGGTGTGGATTATATAGGGTTCGGGATAGGTGGGGCTAGCAACTGGGACCAATCACGGGGAGAATTGGGAAAACTACCAATGGGGGAGAGGATCCAAAATGGACCAATCAGAGAAGGGGAAAAACTAGGAAGTGGGGAAACAACCAATGTGGGATAACAAATTAACATAGAGCCTCAAGGGCCCATGGGGGAGAAACGCTTACTCTCCATGACCTTAAAAGCAGTCTCTCAGGGAGACATCCCTGCGGTGAGCTTTGCCATTGTGAATACAGCTTATGTACTGTGCTCCCCCCATGGGAGGGCAAGCTCCCTTATGGTAACCTCAGGGGGTTACCGCACTCAGGAATATAAACAAAATGATCACAATTTTGGTAATATTTGATAACCTCCTTTTTTTATTCTCCATAAGTTGTCATAGTGCTTCAGTGTATTAAAGTTCTTGATGACTTCAAAACCCCTAATTAACTGATGGACATTGTTTACTTTAGTGTCGAACCTATCTGTATTTATTTATGTTGTCTAGGTTAAATAACCCCTCTTTGTCACTATTTAAAATACTTTATAAGAGATATAAACCATAATGAACATTAACAAAATTAATTTTTATAGCACTTTCATGTTACCTGCATGAATAAATACTTTTTTGCTTACTCTCTTGTTACAAATGAGCTCATATTAAACCCACAAGGAAGCAAATCAGCTCCCAGCATTTTGAAAATCAGCTTTTGCTATCACCCCTTATTATGCTTTATAAATCAAGGTGAAAGAAAGACAAATTTGTTTCTCAAAACTGAAAAATCAGTGTATTATTAATGACAAAGGTATATATCACTTCTGGAAATAAATCCCAGTGTTTAATCATACTCAGTCATCTCTATTCAATCAGTAAGTCTGTCAGATGTATCTATCAATGGCAGAAATGGAGGCTTGCTGTATAGCAGCCTTGCTGAAATTATGTAGAAGAAGGAATATCCAATTTCAAATCAATTTATTTATTTATACTTTTTTTTTTTTTCCCCAAAAAATCTTCCTATTCTGCTTCATCCCTTTACTGACATGGCAATTAATCAATGTTTATGCAGTTAGGGAAGCCCTCATATCTCAGCCTCTAAAGATAACAAATAAATTATGCCTATTCTTGATTTGCTGATTCTTCAGGAGCTATATGAAAAAATGGACCTTGCCTTTATCTTTCACAGATCACTTTATACCACATGTCCAACCAGTAAAATATATAAGTTTTATGAGTGCACACTTAAATAAATCCTTAAAATACTTAAATTATGCCACTGGCATTTTTATTTCTATATAATCATTGCATTTCTGCTCTTTTTTAATGATATCTGATCGATCATAATCATATTAATTACTTAATTTTATATTCTACTTCTCTTTGCATGCATGCATCATAGAAAGAGGGGCACCTGAGATACAAAATAGGGGATTTTTAATATAAAGGTAGAGTTGAAATAGTGAAATCTGCATGAGGTGATTTGCAAGTAAAATGTTATTGGAGAGAAACTCTTTTACTCTCAGAAACTTGTTGTGAGA
Source organism: Rhadina sibilatrix (assembly GCA_013400275.1). NCBI lineage: Eukaryota > Metazoa > Chordata > Aves > Passeriformes > Phylloscopidae > Rhadina > Rhadina sibilatrix. Next base: position 38,307 of record VWYO01026371.1, on the reverse strand, counting down.
GGAGTGTCTCCACTGCTGTGTTTCAGGAGGTACCTCCAAATCCTGTTCAAAATCATAGACTGAATAACTAGAGCACTGTTCAAAAAAATAAGAACTGTGGGTCCAGAAAAAGGACTTAGATTTGAAGTTTACACACCTCAGAAGATTCTCTAATCTATTTTGAAAAGAAAAAAAAAAAAAAAGAAAGAAGAAAGAAGAAAGAAAGAAAGAAAGAAAGAGAGAAAGAGAGAAAGAGAGAAAGAGAGAAAGAGAGAAAGAGAGAAAGAGAGAAAGAGAGAAAGAGAGAAAGAGAGAAAGAGAGAAAGAGAGAAAGAGAGAAAGAGAGAAAGAGAGAAAGAGAGAAAGAGAGAAAGAGAGAAAGAGAGAAAGAGAGAAAGAGAGAAAGAGAGAAAGAGAGAAAGAGAGAAAGAGAGAAAGAGAGAAAGAGAGAAAGAGAGAAAGAAAGAAAGAAAGAAAGAACCCCACTAATTAAACAAGACACTACAACTCTAACTTTTCCATGAGTAAACAAAGTGTTTACCCTTAGGAAATTTGTACACTGGGTGGCCTGAGATGTTATGAAACTTTAGATGTTATGAAATTCCACCTCTCTCTCAGGTAAGGTTCTTTGTGTTTGAGCTTTACTTACTATTTAATATATACTAATTTATTTAAAAGTGATTTGAGGACCTGTTAATCTTGGTGTTTCTCATTTCATGTATTCACTAGTTGCCTCATTGGTATAAGCTACATAATTGCTGAGTACTTATAGCTGCAACTGAAAAATCAATGGAATTTAAGATTTGAAAGAATGAGGTACTACACAGACTTAATACATATTGCTGTGTGCTCCATACACCACTAGAGCATGTAATTTTATTTAGCTATTCAAAACCGGCAGATAGCTTGACCTTAAATATTGGTCCTTCAGTTCTTCCTTTGTAGAAATGGGATGACATTAATTTTCTTATAACATTGTTGTGAATATAAAGTAGTTGATAGCAGTAAAAACTGTTTTTGTGGTGCATTAGTCCATAATTCTCTGTTCACAGCAGTAGTCACACAATATGAGCTGAATAAATTGTGAGACTTCAAATTAAACAATGAGTAGAGTAACAATCTACAGTCATAGCTGATCAGTAAAATACAGTATAAACTCCAGCTAGATAGGAAATGAGACATATAAACAGGTCATTAAAGTCTATATCACAATGCACATAAACAAGCAATTCTGCCAACACTGTACATTCTAAATGACTGACAGACTCCAATAGTATTAAGCTTAATATATGATAGGGGGAGAAGGTTCATAAGATATATATATTTTAAAGATTTTTCTGAAAAGAAATTAAAACTACAGTCACAGTGGAATTGGTTTTAGACTGTATGTAAACACCTATATGCTACAGTCTGCACATAAGTTAGATACTTAAATTTCCAGCATAGTCAGCAGAGATCAGTCTCAATTCGTCTACCTAAGCATGGAGATAGTTGAGACATCTAACAGATATGATTGTTGGAGATCTGGCATAGAGCCTGTTGGAGACTCTCATTGTGGCACTGGGATAACAGCCACTGTATCCTTAGGCATCTCAAATGATATGAGACAGCTGTGACTGGAATGCAATTAAATAAAAGCAAAAATAGTTGATTCAATTTCTGGAACTGAATCCAGCTTCCTAACCTGTCTAAGGTGAAAAATCAAGAGTTGATCAACCAGGCTTGAGCATCAGCATAAAATAAATCTTCCACACTCCTTTAATTTAAGATACTCATTTATATACTCTTGCCCTGTGTATGCTTTCTCTGACAACACTGTGGTGTCAGGAATAAAACATGGGCCAAGGATTCTTCTCAACAGTTGATTTGGATAAGGCCATCCTGTGTTAGGAAATTAAGAGAAGGAATTAGATTAACCTGACCTATTGTATGTCACTTAGCTGTAGTCTATATTTTCTGGTTTAGATATAAAGTGGTGTATTCTGTTCACAATCTCAGTGGTTCTTCAGCAGGCATAGTTTTTGAAACACCTGCTGTTTCCACTATGAATAGAAGTAAAGAACCTGGAGATGGACTTTAGATTCTATTCTCTGCATTCAACACTTAAACATAAATGTTCCTCCTAAGCCTTAGTCACAATTGAAAAGGGATAAGTTAGCAAATACAATCTTGGTAAGTACAATGCACTTTTTTTTGTGAGGTCAGTTGAGGCTAATGCTATTCATATTCACTTTGTAAATATTTGCCTAACAAACATTATTTGGATTTCTCAGTGGCAAATAGTTCACTAGACCAGGTGCACTGTACAAAAGATGTTTGTATTTATCAAGAGAGGAGGAGTCTATTGACTCTACTTAAATAACATCTACATTTCTTTCCAACTTCCTTCTGAATATGACACTACAATGCTTTTAACTCTTAGAGGAAAACATGAAGAAAATGTGCCAGTAGAAAAAGAGCTTAGTTCTCATGAAGGATTTGTGCCCTTTTTATACATGAATTTTCTTGAAGCTTGACACAATTCTAGCTTTTCTGACAGTACATAGTGTTATTGAGAAGGATAACAAAAGGCAGTCCTAATGAAAATAGGTGTTACTAACATTTGGGGGATTTGTCTTTCTCCCCTTTACTGGGGGTCTTTAAGATGAACTGTTCACGGCTAATGTGTGTTAATGATGTTCTTAGAAGTTGAATCTTGTTTCATGATCCATGTAGATTTCATTGCAGTTTAATATTTATTTTTCACCTCCTTGTGGTGATGAATGGGATGTATCTGTCACTGGAAAACTCATACATTGAAAGACAGTTAATAAGTAAAGCAAAAGATATGTGTTCAAACAAATTAAAATAAGAAATTAATTCTTGGCTTCCCAGGCAAGTGTTCAACCATCTCCAGGAAAAGCAGGGCTCCATCACACCTAATGGCTACTTGTGAAGGCAAATTCCATTACTAAAACATTTTCCCCATTTCTTTTACACTCACTATCTTCTATCATTAATAATGATGAAGCTGACATCTTTCAATTCTCTCTTCTATAAGAGATGTTCTGTGAGTTTGCAAAAAAAATTATTTAGAAGCTGTAGTTATGAATACTATATGAAGGATTTTATTGTTAAGTTTAGCAGAGTTTGCACAACTTTAGAAAGGCCTTTTGTTTTAGGATGTATCTTTCTTGTAGTTTGATAGCAGTTTCTAGGACAACTACAGCCTCTGCCTAGAGACTTTTTTATTGGTTCTTTCTTGTCTCATCCCTCCTATCATGCATAATTTCCCCTTTGTCCATCATAAATCCTTATCTTTGAGGTCCAAGAGTTTCAGCCACTAGCCTAGCTAGCCTCTTCTCAGACCACCCCCAAACCTGTGTTGGATTTGTTAAAATGTAAGTGACTTAACGTGGCATGAAGTGTTTAGATTGTTTTATTGGTTTTTGTGATTTTGTACCCACCTCAAAATATGTAGTATAAAACCTCCCTTCAGCTCAGGCTCGGTGTCTCTCTCCGAAGGCTTCAGCCCGAGGCTGGGGGTCCCCTGACTTTCTCCCCCTGAATAAAGCCTCTGTCTCCTGAAAGCCACGAGAGAGTCCCCTCTTTTGTTACCCCAGCCATGACAGTGTAAGCTAACTGCGTAAGCCAAGACCCACACAGGACTGTGTTGTGGGAGCGTGCCAGAGCAGCCGGGAGCCCAGGCTGACCATCGAGCTGGGCCAGAAACAGGTATGCACCCCAGCAATGTTCTAGATTTTTTTTCTCACTTAAGCCTTTCCACATTGTGTAAATGCTTTAATAAAATGTTTATGAGAATTACTGTCATCAGCCTCCACTACTAAAAGAACAATTTTAAAGGTTTAGGTTTGTAGTACAATATGATCAAGAAAGCCTAGGTAATTTTGAGATTTTCCATTTGATCCTATTGTGGTTTTGGTTTTGACTTACTGCATCTGAATTACGTCTTTGCCTGCATGCATTCTCCACCAATTTATTGCACTGTGAGTGGTGAAGTTTATGAGGACAAAAAAGATACACCTCATACTTAAAGCCAATACTTAATGTTCAATCTAATTTTAATCTCAATTTTTTAATTATATTTAATCCTGATCTAATTATTAGAGAAAAGGAAATAAAATTAAAAAATGAACCAAACTACAAATCTAAAACCAGCCAAAGCCAGAAAAAAAAAAAAAACCTCTCTGATGAATGATTTGATTAGAATTACTATGCTTGTATTTCGTGCATCTACTCCTTCCTTCTGCTGTTGTTATGCTCACCCACTGCCTGTGTGATTCCTAATCCTAATGTCCTCAGGGGGTGTGAGGGTGTGTTACACTGAGCTGTCAGCTTTATGAGCCCTTTCCCATGAGAACATGGTATTATGGAGAAGTGCTTCTTGTCCATAGATTCTCTTGAAGTAATTTTCATGCCTTTTGTAACATTGCCTACCTTGATCTTTCTCCATTCGTCCACAATTCCTCATTGTGTCTTTATTTACTATACATGTTGGGGTTTATTTAATTTGCAGATACTTGTTCTCTGTTACTGCTGAAAGAAAAGGGCTTACCCCAGCTTCCAAGGTTACATTTCTTTTATAACAAATCAATGGCTATGAGGGGTTTGTTTGTAGTTCTGGAATCTCCAGTATCATGACTACAGTTTCAAGGTGTTTGCTGTCATCAAAACTTTGCGTTTCTGTAAATTGCTTGTTATTTTTAGGGATGTAGAGCATTTATTTTACACATAACAGGTTGTTTTTATATGTCAGTTTTACTCATATTTCACCATTATTTCACCATTATTTCACCAAAAACATTGCTGCAATGGAACTTCACAAAACAAAGTTGTACTACAGTTCAGTAAGAGTCACTGGGTTTAGGCAATTGATGCTGCATCCAAACAACCTGAAACAAAGTTCTAGCCAAGACCAAAGTAGGAGCAGACATAGAACACATACCCAGGCTTAGTCCTGAGGTCTTACAGAGTTATCATGGATTGTGGCCTGTAGCATGGAGAGGATCATATTTGCTGACTTAGAGCTCCCTGTGTACTGGCTTGTTATTCTACCAATTTTTCTTGTGCCAGCTGTTAGTGTCAAAAAGCAGAAGATGCTTTCAGGATGTTTGCTGTGATTTCACTGATTACAGTCACCTTCATGTTTTTAAACATATTGACTGAAGATTGGCTTTTAGATACCTTTAAGGCTTTCTTGTTAATGTGAGATTTTTCTAGCTCACATTTTCCATCCATAGGGACCTTGACAAGTGTGAGAAATGGGCCTTTGCAAACCTCATGAAGTTCAATAGAGCAAGTGTAGAAGGTGCTGTGCATGGGTCAGGGCAATGCCAAGAACGAACACAGGGTGATTGGAGTATGGATTGAGAACAGCCCTGAGGAGAAAGAGGTGGTATTTGACAAGAAGCTCAATATGATCTGGCAATGTGCATTTTCAGCTCGTAAAGCCAACTGCACCCTAGAATGCATCAAAAGAAGGCCATGAGGACAAGGGACAGGTTTCTGCTCCTCTACTTCCCTTTTGTGAGCCCCCCCCCTTGGAGTGCTGCACACAGCTCTGGGGTTCCCAACAGAAGAACATGTACCTGTTGGAGCAAATCCACAGGAGGGACACAAGGATGATCATAGGGCCATAGCTCCTCTCCTATGGAGACAAGCTGAGAGAGTTGGGCTTGTTCAGCCTGGAGAAGACTCTGAGGAGAATTTATTGCAGCCTTCCAAGTCCTGCAAGAAAGATGGATAGGGACTTTTTTCAAGTGCATGTTGTGAAGACAAGAGGTAATGGTTTAAACTGAGAGAGGGTAGGTTTAGAGAAGATGCTAAGAGAAAGTTCATTGTTCTAAGAGTGGTGAGACAGCCCAGAGAAGCTGTGGATTTTCCATCCCTGTTCAAGAGAAGTGTTCAAGGCCAGGTTAGAAGGAGCTCTGAGCAATCTGGTCTAGTGGAAGGTGTTCCTGACTGTGGCAGGATCATTAGAATTATATGATCTTTAAACTCCCACTAAACACAAGCTGTTGCATGATTCCGAGTTTTTATGATTCCATGTCAGTATCTGACTGTAAATGATGCAGATTATCTTCCACTACAAGTTAGCAATCACCTTCTGTCACAACTTGTAAGTAGTTGTGATGTTCATTATAAATATTTGACTGGCTGAACAAAATCATCAATCCATGTGACAGGTAACTCCTCATGCTTTATTGTAAAATCATCTTAACTCCAGCAACTAGCCTTCTATTTAGTGCTGAAAGTGTTGGCCAGCAAGCTCTAAACTTTTAAAATAAACTTTACCAAGCTCCAGCTCTCAGAAAAAAACTTCAGATATGAAGTAAGGAGTAGAATATAGCTGCCACAATTGCTGGGATAAAACAAGAGCAAAGAGAAAAAGGAAAAGAAAAGGAGAAAAAGAGGAGGAAAAAGACCAGTCCTTAGATCCCATGTCCTTCTTACTGCCATGGATGGTCTGGATTTGGAGTCAATGAAAGAGAGACAGAGACAGAGACAGAGACAGAGACAGAGACAGAGACAGAGACAGAGACAGAGACAGAGACAGACAGAGAAGAGAGAGGGACCAATCAGTACACATCTTACCTTGTTCACCTCTTTTTTTGCACCATTTGTGTCATGTTATTCACTCATACACAGATAGCCCTTGAGAGCTCTCCAGGAAATGAGTTGGGGGAAACTGGGAGTCTGTGGTGGTCCTGAAGCCCCTTTTAGTGAGGTACCCGAGACTTGATCCTTCCCTTAGTACAGGGGCACTGAGCATGAGTCTCAAGGTAAACTTGAGACCCTAGCAACTAAAAAGAGTTTAGCTCAAAACAGCACTCCTCTACCTCCACGGGACCCTCTGTTCCAATCAGAACTCTCTTGTTGCAACAATCAGAATGCTTCAGACAAATGGAGCTGGTTGCTTATGCCTGGTCCTTCACGCTGCCTTCTCTCAAGTCAACACTATTATCTCACCTCTTTCCACTTCCGATAGGGACTGAAATCTGCCCTCAATTTTAACTGTAATTTTTCACCATACTGTTGTTTTCATTAATTTTTGTGTTGGATTCTTTGCTGCTGTGTTAATTTTTTTTTTTCAGCTTCAGTTTCCGTGTAGCAGAGCCAAGAATTTGTAAATACTGATACAAGCTGCTGAGCATGCCTTTGCAATTTTGGTAGATGACCTGATTTTAAAATTGATGCAAATATAATTAGTTTGTGCTGGATTTATTGTTGTCAATGTTTTGTTTTTATTTTATTTTGCCATCTGGCAGGCTCTATGTTTCTTTTAAAAGGAACAAGATACTCAAAAACTAGGTCAGAAACATTGACAACCCTTCTGTGAAAGTTGCTCATTGTTTTAGATATTGATTCCTCTCAGAGGCTATTGTTGGTCATAATGTGGGGGATGAAAAGGTGATGGAACTGGTGTTTGACCCTTTCTTATGCTCTGATGGAATACCCTTCTGCAGAACTGACATTTCAGGAATCTGGTCGACAAATAAGAACAAATCAAATCCCACCAAGGTCTACTTCTGGCAGCAGCTAGCAGCAAATGCTTAGAGAAAGAGTAGAATAATAGAGTAAACTCAGAGTAGCATTGTAGAAAAATATTTTTCACTTAAAAGTTGTTTTTGTTTGCATTTACAAGGGAGTATAGAAGCACAGGATGAAAAGGCATACTTAATCAGTAATAGTACTCCAAGAAATGGACTAGGTAAGCTTCTGGTGATACAGAAACCCAGCAGATTTTATTAACAATAATCAACAAATATAAACTCCTCTCTAGAAATATAATAAATAGTAAGCATAACAAATGAAGTATTAGCCGTACTGTTACAGAAAAGAAAGAACAAATTGCTATGCTAGACAAATAGAACCTTCACAAATAAAATCAAGTTTTACCATTATCTTGATTATTGATATCCACAGTGTTTCGTCAAGTAAGATATGACTTGATATTACCTCTTATTTTTAAACAAATCTTTTGAGTGATCTCCAAGTCCATTTGGGTATTCAATTGCCACCAATACAATTGCTTGCAGAAGAAAAGCTTTTTTTCCACATTAGAGTTGCCATTTTTGTATGGAAGTTCTAACATACTCTGAAATAGCAATTGACTGAAGTGTCACATTACTATGTCCAAATAAAAGGAAGAAGACACAAACTCAGTAGCTGCATGTTAGCTCACATTTGGAGACACTGAAGGGTACCTCAGGGGCTTATTTTCAGCAACCCATAGTTGCATTAAAGGTGTTTCTTAATCCCAGCAAGAAAATGTCATGAATGAAAATAAAAGGTAATTTACTGATCATAACTTGCAATGTTTTTATATGTTTCTAACCACAAAAGATCTTAACTTGTAAATGAGAAGACAGAACTACAGTGGAATAACCAGTGGTTGAAAGCTCTGTCTATATTTATGTCTTGGTAGTCCTAGGTGACGGTAGATAGCAGTGGAAGGCTTCTGTCATTTCTAAAATTTAACTTATTTTTCCATCAATTGACTTCTAAAGAACTCTAACATCCAAGCCTCTGGGACCAAGAAATACTGTATCTATGACTGCCCTGATCATATACTGCCTATTCGCATCTTTCCCCTATAAACTGGGTGATAAGCCTAACTGCAGGAAGTAAAAGCTCCAAGCAGCAGTCAACTTCATGATAACAGTGACAGCTATAAGGTTGTTTGAATTCATAGAGGAAGCTCTTGAACTTTTTTGCAGTTCAGGAAAAAAAAAACTAGTAGCAATAATATATTTTAAAGCAAGAAATTTATTTTACCAGAAAAAGTCCCATACTATTGTTTGTTTCTAACATCAGCAATATTCTCATAGCCACCTATCATTTCAGAAGTGGAAAGAGTTAGACCAGATGATGCCAGGACTGCTGGACATGCTTTTAAAGCCCCTGTGAGTTTATTGTAAAAGGCTCCATAAATATGTTTTATGTTTTACTGGTCTGTCTGAAGCTGCAAAGAGTTAACACAACCAGACTTCTGGCATAAAAAAAAAAAAAAAAAAAAAAAAAAAAAAAAAAA
>VWYO01026371.1:0-29248 GCA_013400275.1 Rhadina sibilatrix | reverse complement strand
AATATATATATATATATATATACTTAGAACATACAACATGAGTAACAAGGCTGGCATATATGTAAATGTGCATAGTTAAGCGATTCATCTTATTTTATAACAGATCTGTAAAATAATTTGGATGAATTAAGTTCAAGAAGTCCTTTATTTTTCTATTAATTATAGAAGAAGTCAGGCCAAACAGATCAGAGAAAATGTCTATACCATAGTTAATGTCAGGTGACATGGATGTCTCTTCAAGTGACTGAAATTATGAAAGTGGTTCAAAATATGGTTCTAAAACCACAGGGAAGCAGAAAATAAGATGCATTCTGGCAAGCATTTTATTGTACTGTACTCCTATTTCTCACTAAGGAAACCAGGCCATAAGTATTATCAACTGTGAATTAATGACACTCCTCACACAGGCAGGAATATGACAAAGATTTAAAAAAAAAAAATCTTTTAACAATCCTTCCTAGAATTATAAAGCTTATTGGTATGTAGTGTATGTTTACAGTGATATAGTTTCCAGTAAAACTTACATAAACTTCTCAAAGCATCACAAAAAATAATCCCAACATAAACTCACACAAACAGAGAAATGAACAAAACAAATTCATAAGCACAGAATGAAACTTTTTTTGGTATGAAAATTAACATACTGACCAGACAGATGTCTGTTATAGTTCTTAATCAAGATGTGTTTTAGACATTCTACAATCCTGACATCAAGTTTTTGTCAAGGTTTCTGGTTTGTGGGCTATTACATGAAAGATAAGGAGTAATATCTTGTAATCTGTCCTTTTGAAGAAAAAAAAAAAAATATGGACATCTAAAAATGTTCTGTACTCTTCATCTTAGGTGAAGATATAGCCACACTAATCTGATTGAAGTGCAAGAACTGTGTAAAGAGGCAGGGATTCATGCATTTTCTGGAGTCTATGTCTTCTAGTGCCTAACTTCTGAAAACCTTTTGACCGTTTCAGACTGTAAAACCTCCTCCAGCACTAAAAGTGGTATACATTAGGTTTGTATTCTGCTTTGAGGGATAGGCATTAAAACATCAGTACCATCTTTGTAGGATCCCATCTGCTGTTGGTGTGACACGTAAAAACAGCTCTGCCTGATTTAACCAGTTTAAAAGATAAATGATTGCAGCTTGTAATGTAAATAAGGAGCACATTTGAAACATATCCAGAAGAGTTTGGAGCCCATCTTTAATAAAGCACTGCAGGAGTATCCTGAGTGCTTTTAGTATCTAACAGTAACTTGTCCTTCATAGGAGCATCTTTATGTGCCCTACATAGGCAATTTGTGTGTATTAAAGGAGGGAACTTTCTTCTGGGGTTGAAAATAGATATATTAGGTCTTTGAATTTGAAATAATGTGATCTTCACTTTTATTGAAGTGGAGTTTTGGGTGGGGGTGGGCTTAGTTTATGGATTTTTTTGAGGGGGAGCATGGAGGTGGGTTGTTGATTCTGTTTACCTCCAGGTGATTTTATTGTTTATATTCAGATAGCATTTATTACATTAGTTCAGCTTATTGAGTTAGAAAATCAGGTACCATCATGCCTTGGCTTTCAGGCTAAATTTACTCAGTTGTAAATACAAACAAAAAGTGTTTGTAAAGATATGGTAGGTATTACCTAAAAAACACTGAATATCCAAGGGAAAAGAGTTGTCCAAAAATACCAGTTTTATTATGACTTTTCTCATACCATCCCTCAATTTTAAAATAAGGAAAAATAAATGTTAAGATATGTTTTAGAATATGCAAAAGCTTCATATTGACAGAATATACAGAAATTTAGGCTAGTCTCAAAGAGAGATTATCTTCACCTGGAGAACATCACATAATTTCCAAAAGTTATGGTCACCATATGCCTAAGTAATTCTGATGTATAATATGAAACTAATGAAAAACTAAAAGTACAAAGGATAGAAATTCTCTGAACCAGAAAATATTAATCTTAACAGTGAGGCAGCTTGACCATATGATTTGAATAAATATTATGGTAAAAGTATTGAACTGAAAAGGGGTGTGTGGGGTCCTATTAAATCAATTGTATACTAGAAAAATTCAGTCTCTGAGCACTACAGAAATTCAAACTTCTTGATATAGATGCTTCTTTAGTAAGAATTTGCATGATGATAACATATACAAAGATTGTGATTAGGTTATGCCTTCTACATGAGTAGCAGAAACAATTCCATAAATGTTAGATTTAAGTATTTAAAATTAGCTTCACCTTAAATCAATAGGAGGATTTTTTTTTTTTTTCCTCCAGAGGAATGTTTTCAGATACATAAGAATTTGGAAATGGAATTGCATTGAACAGGAAGAGAATTTGAAAGTTTTTAAGTCTCTTTGATGTATACGACAGAGTGTGGTGCAGATGAAAAACAGCTTCTCAGGTCATAAAAAACTTATAAATTCCACAAGATTCAACAAAATATTTTTGTCCTCTTGCATATTCAGTGTAAAAACCCTGCATGGCGTCACATCTCTTCACAAAAATGGAGGAATTAGCTCTGTCCTACCATACGGTTTAGTTGCATTTGAAGAGTAAAAAATTTTAAAAATCACTTTAATTTAGATAGAATTCATAAAGAGGATGCTAGATTTTTTTTTTCCAAAATATAGCCCACTCTACAGTTAATAATTTGTCATGAATATCTGAAGGTATCATTTGCTACTAAATAATCTCTTTTATCACTTCTAAAATCCATCTAATTTATTAAGTAATCACAATGTAAACAACAATCATTTGAAATCTTAGTAGAATTTCTTTTAAAAAAATATTTGGGAAGGTTGATTTGTGAAGACTACTTTCTGGTTTTACTTCTCCTTGGATGTTTTGAACCTTCTGGTACTACCGACAATAGTTTCAACTCAAAGAGTAAACTGTAATTCTACATAAAATATTATTAATTTTATGTTCTATAAGCAGTTATTTTGTCTATCAGTCATTATAAAGAGGAAGTAAATGGAGACAAAAACAAAATATACCATTAAATACCTTTTAAATATATTTTAATTCACTATAAGATCAATGGATAATAAATAGTCTAAATAAGCTATTTCAGGTCAACGACCATTTTTGTTTAAATCTGAAAATTCACAGTCAAATTTTTCATCAGTCTAGTAATTTGAAGTTATTGAAGAATGAGAAGTAATTTTTATATTTATTTTGTTTAAGGTTTTTCATTACAGCTGAAGTTAGTAGGGATGACACAATTAAGAAAGTTGAGGATGAAACTTCGAGAATGATACATGGGGATGACAAGAGAACAAATAATTTTCTCCAAGAAAGAGGTCTGGCCATTAAACAAGATATGCTGGTAGTGTTTTGTGCTTTTTCACTTAATGATGAAAAAACATTATATGTTTCAGTAACAGATATTGTGCCCCTTCATCCAGAAAGTAATAATAATAAACCTTTCTGCAGTGAGAGCAATTATGCTTTTAAAACTATCATAGAGATTCAAAAGCAAGGTTTGAGGAAAATAGGTTGACTTTATATTTAGATTTAATTGCATTCAACAACTATAATGGTAAACTAAACAGTACAGAGGAAATTTTCTGATCCTGACTTCTTTTACCACAAATTTGTGGAACAAAAGATATCTTTACAATAACTACTTGACAATACAACAGAAAACTCTGCAGGTTTCTGAGTCTAATAATTGTTTCCTCAGACAGCCAGTGTGTAAGAGTAGATGATCATATACATTCATTTTGCTTCTTTTGAAAGAATCATGAGACTCGGTTCTAAGGCAGAAATCATGCAAAAAAGTTCAGTAAGTATTCAATCATCTATAAATCAATGACATTTTGTAAACCTTTTAGAAAGAGATAGATATAGGAGAAAGAGAGTATGGGGAGAAATGGGAATTTTAAAGTAGTTTGACACAAATGACAGAAGATGCTCAAATTCTGCTGGTCTCTTCTCCTAGGTAACTATCAACAGGACAAGAGGAAATTGCTTCAGGGGAGGTTGGACCCTGCAAAGAATTTCTTCAATGAAAATGCGGTCAAGCATTGAAATGGGCTGCCCAGGGAAGTGGTGTGGATCCCTGGAACTGATCAAGAATTGACTGGAGGTGGCACTTAGTGCTATAGTACCAAGTTGGCATGGTGGTATTTGGTCAAGTGTTGGGCAGTGATTTGGAGGAGTTTTCCAATCTTAATGACTCTATGACTCTATGATTTACAGGAATCTCCTGCACTTAAGGAGAAGCAACTGGGAGTCATGTAGAATACCCAAGGCTGTATTAAGTGTTCACAGATTCTTATATTTAGAGAGCTGGATTCAGCCTCAAGTAATATAATATATCCTTATTATACCATGCTTCCTACACTTAAATGCAAGGAAAATGAACAAAGAAAAAGACAACTATGATCTGACCTCTCTGTTTACCAACCAGCAGTACACTTTTGGAGTCTGGAAAATAATTCTTCCCTCCAGGCAGAAACCTGCAGGACACTGACCCAGACAAGTGAAGTTCTACAACAATTTTTCTTTGGGCTGTGTCTAAATGGCATGTTAAATTTTCACTAAAATTTTTACTGTTTAAAGAAAATTGTGTTTGTCAGCTATATTTCTACTAATTTCTCATGTATTACAGGCCAGATTGATAAAGGAGCATGGTGTTACACTTCCATTTCTCAACTTTTCTTTCATGTCGCAATCTATTCTATAAAGGAAGTAGCTTCAATGTTTAAATAGTTAATATGTTTAAAATGTGACATCTTTGTACAGCATAAATTTGAATACACATTGTCCTACGTTTTGAATAATAAAATAAAATATTTTTTAATTTTTGCAGAAAATGTGGCATTGTAATATGACAAGTTCAGAAGTATTAAGATTTCTTCTTTGTCCTCTGAAATACAGAAGAAAATTATTTTTTGTTTAGAAGATCATAATTTTCTTTTCTATTTTCTTACCACCTCACTCTCCTCCTTTAAAGTGAGCAGAGTTGCTGACAGCTGAGCTTGATGATAAAGTAGTTCTGTTTGTCAGCCAATAGAGGGAACACTCAAACCTGGCCCTCCTGCAAGATAACAGGATGAAGTGTTCCTGCCGAGACACTCGGACAATCAAGGCTTTCTTTCTTGTGCTTTGTTACTGTAAACTATTACGGGTGACCTACTTTCTTTATCCTCTCCAATAATGTAGAAGAATATCAGATCCAACTAAGCTGCCAGCATGGTCTGTAATTTCCAGTTTAGAAAATAGCTGTATCCAAAAGGAAAGGTAGTGTATAGGATTACCATCTCAAGCTGCATTGTGCTTGCAAAAGCCAAGGTTAAATAGAACTTTGTAAAAGACTTGAAACTTGACAGCTGATTTCCAATGTAAGGTGTGTTTTTTTAAAGTTTTACATGAACTCTTCATATTAAAAATTAAGTTCATGTGTCACAGTTTAAACTTCATGAAATAGACCTTTATAAGCTTAGCTAACAATACCGGCTATGTGAAAAAATATTTCAGTAAAATTTATCTCTGGAACCTTTTGAGGTAAAGAATTTGGTAAAAGTACATCAAACATTAGGTTATTCATATAAAAATAAAATTCTAACCTTGTCTTTCATCTGATGTCTCAATTAATGTGCCACAAAAATATGTTACTTCTTTCACTTGCACTGAAATGGATATGCAGGAAACTTCTGACTGCAGCATGAATTGGATGAATTCTGGTGCAGAACTGCTGCAAGAATTCTAGGAAAACATTCACAAGATCCACAACAAAGGCTGAAAAGTTTCATACTACAAGAAAACTCAATTTTGTGTTCATTTGAATTGAGTTCAAATGACTCTAGAGAATCAATTACTTTGTCTGGACACCAGAGAAAAGATTAAAAGAAATTATTAAGCTTGGGGGTATGCTGTAGGAAGACAGAGTTCGTAATATGCCTCACAGCAGACAATTCATATGTTTACTTAAATTCCTCTGAAATGTAAGGATATTGAACTGCAGGATGAAGTCCTGTGTTCCAGAGCACGGGTTGCTCGTGTTCAGTAGACTTTCATTTTGAGTCTTTCTAAGAGTAATACAATAAAAAAGGCAACTCTTCTAAACAGCTGCAAAATTCCTTAATTAGTACCTAATCTCTGTCTGCCAATCCTTCCATCATCATTATTCATACCTTTAGATATTTGGTTATATGGTTTGGTTTTGGTTATATGTTTCACCTCAATAAATTTTTTGTACTTTTCCTGGTATTTTCCATTGGTTCACACTTGGAAATCAAGTCAGAAATATGCTGCACATTATTGGCAAACAATGCAGAAATACTTTTAACTCTAGATGACTAGTAAGAAAAAATATTAATATTTCTACCATTGTTATACCAGAGAGTATGTTTATAAAGTTATTTATTGCATATTTAATAATAAAGCAGAAAGAAATATATCTGTTCTTAGGGTTAAAACTTATTTTAATTATGTAAGATGTCAGAAGACAAAACACTTCATTGCCTGTCCACTTGTCTATTGTTCAGGAGCTGAAGATCAGATCATTCCTATTCTTCCTCTCAGTATTTAAATATTCACTTTAACTAGCACTAGCCTAGAACTTCTAGCTCTTTATGACAGTATTCAATATTTCCCTACCTGAAAAGCTACAAATAATAGAATAATGTACAGGTAATATTTTTTTGCAACTTCTTTTTCCCCCTGTTCCTTACATAATCCCTAATGAACAGTTAAAACTGCATTATAACAAAAGTGTTTGTACAACATTAAATGTTGCTCTAAGTATTTAAAAAATGTAGGGATTAACTGAAGAAAGCAAAAAGGCTTCTTCAGTAACTTAATATGTTTTTGCATAAAAGCCAGCTATTCTTCAGTGGTATTATCACAATGAAAAAGAAATATGTCTTCATTTCTGTAGTCATGTATATGTTACTGTTTTTTCAAGATCTATTATTGTCACCTAGGTTGATTACAGAAACACATGAAAGTTCCTGGGCTATTGCAGATAGAAGAAAGTCTCAGCAGATCATTCAATATGAATGAACACATTCAAATTTAATATAATGCATGGCTGAGTATTATCTTCACAGAGACAATTCTGTATGCTATGCATATTAGTGCCAGAGAGGTCACTGGTTCGTATTTTGTTCAAAAGATAATTCTGGAAGGAATACCACTTTTATAGAAATCCTCTAACAATGGTACTGAAAAAGTAATTCCTTGAAAGCGATGTTGAATTAGGTCATCAGCACAGCCTGCTGTGCTGTCAGTTTTGCCTTTTCCCAAAAGACTAACATAACCCATGTGAGGATTTTGTACTTTGCAAAGAAGACTGGAGAGAAGAAAGTGCTATTTAGCACAATTTTGACTTAGCAGCCCTAGAGTTCATTTATTCATGAATGTTTAAAAAAGTATATGATGCTTAAAAGACTTTAATGAAACAGATCTGTAGTTCTCACAGTACAGAAGTTCACAGATACTGAACTTCATACAGAACATAACTGCATGATAAACGTGATACAGAGGACATCAAAGTTTTCTAGACTTTTCTTTTTTTCAGATTTTAACAAAAAGACCCTATCCTTATGTGCATAGCTCTTGTAAAAACATATTCCTTAGTAGCTGTACTCATGGTTATGTTGTGCATCTATTATAACAAGAAATAAAAGCCCCAGTTATCTAAAGACCAGTCAAATAAATCTTCTTAGAAGCAATTTATACAAAACTCATACACACTCTTCCAAAAGCACCTTTTAATATTAATTCATTTATGTTCTATTCTGAAAGTGCTGACAGGGGAAAAATAAAGAACTTTCACTTTGTCAAGAAATTTATTTTATTTACAGCTTGCTTACATTGAATCTTCTTGCATCTTGTGTAACAAGACTGATGGTGATGATATTGAAGAACGATCACAATAAATAGTTCTACAGAAAATGAAAGTTCTCTGCACCCCTTTTGACATCTAAAAGCCCTCAGAAGCTGGAAGTATACTTTGGCCATTCATCCATTAAAAATAATTAACTGAATCTTCAAATGGTGTTGATCAATGTACCTCAAAGTGTAATTCTAAATTATAACAGCCGGAGACATGACTTGTTTCAAAATGAGCATGAATTACTACATAAGCAATTTGCTGATGGAAAAGGCTGAGGTGATGAATTTTAATCAATCTTAAGTCTTATATTTTGGGATGATTTTTTGAAGGAATATGAGAAGGAATGTCTGAGAAAACAGAACTTTCCAGATGAAAACAGACCTTTGCACAGAAAAATACAATATTACGAAAAAACCAGAGCAATCTACAAGTTTGTTTAGAGGAGAAGAGGCAGAAGAATAATATATCAACAAATATAAGGAGTATGTTAAATCACAGTGAACTGATGACATTTCAAATATGAATGCTGAACATGCTTTCCTGGACAAGCATTTCTTATGTTTATGATAAGACATTCAGCTTCCAGTATCTGTTATACTTCTCAACCAAGGGAAAATCTGTTCAGATTTATGATTTCTGATTTTTTTTGCATAAAAATAGAAAAAATATATTAGTTATCTGACGTAGACTTATACTTAAGTTTTCTGATACAGCACAGTTCTCTTTTTACTAATGCGATGTCATTCAGAATAAATCTGAATTTTCAATAGATCATTTAAGTTTACCACAAACCTTGAAAGTATTACCATATACTAGATACCTTAAGAGTAATGACTTCATAACTAATCAGTCTAGGGAGGACTGTCTTAGAGCAATCATGCGTCTTGAAGGTCTTCAGTGTAGATATTTATGGCTGAAATAGACATTCCAGTCTCCCTTTACAAAGCGTTAAGGAGAGCATTTTTTAATGAATTAACTTGATTAAATATGGATCTAAGACTTACATGAATTGCATCCTAAAAATTATTTCTCTTCATTGTCATTTAAAGGAGATTGATCTGAACTGTTTAGTGCAAATATCTGCATCTAATTAGATATATATCACCATCTGTGTAAACAGTTTTGGTTTATCCTGAGATGCTGTTTTTATTCATTACTTATTTATTCTCTTCTCAAAGTATGCTTATGTTAGAACATGGAAGGACGGAAGGACGGAAGGACAGAAGGAAGGAAGGGTGATGGGTTGACCCTGGCTGACCACCAGGTGTACACTAAAGTCATTCTATCATTCACAACTGGACTGAGGAGAAAAAATATAACAAAGTACTCATGGGACAAGATAAGGTCAGGGAGACATCACTCCCAATTACTGTCATGGGTGAAATAGAACTGACTTGGTGAAATAAATTCACTACCAATCAAATAAGTATAGAATAATAAGAAATAAAACCAACTCTTAAAAGCACCCCACCCTTCCCTTCTTCCTTGACTCAGTTTTACTGCTGACTTTCTGTACCTCCTTTCCCGCCAGTGGAACAGGGAATGGGGATTGCAATCTGCTCCTCACAGGTTGTCACTGTCACTGCTTCCTCATTAGGACAGGACACGTCATACTCTTCCTGGGCTACAGAGTGTTTCCTAGTCACAGGTCAAATCACACAGGCTGGCTTGTAGATATTCTATTATCCTCAAGAGCACATTAGCCATGTACATACTACACAAAAATTTGCACTTGGATCTGCATTAGCCCCCAGTAAGTATAGCTGAAGGTGAAAAATTATTAAAATAACAATCTTCCAAGCAGTTCAAACGCTGTGATTTGTTGGCAAAAATTCAATTTATTACAGTTTGGTGAAAAGGAATTTTCACCAAAATTGCAACCAGTGAAAACTGTTTTTTACGCATGGGAAATAGAGAGTGGAGAGAGAAGAGAGTGAACAAAGCAAAAGCCATATTTTGTTTATTTTCTCATGGCCATAGATACCTGATTTCACCACTTCAAGATTGCTTTGGGATTTCTTTGGCACCTGGGACTATTTTTTATGTCTAAGACAAAAATTCCTTAAGAATGTCTAGTATGTATTGTCTTCTTTGAGCTCTATTTACTCTTTAAATTAGTCTGGTAATTCAGATATTTTAAAAAGATATTTCGGTACTTAGCATGAAACTTGATAAGCTCAGTAAATATTGCTAATGTGAGCGGTTTTTAAAATTTTACTTCCTCCTCTGCTTTCCCACTCCCTCACCAGCATGTGTATTTATCTACACTGTCTGGATTTGTTCACGATTCAGAAGAGGAACAGTGGCATATGATAGGGAAAGAAAGTATTGTCAGACTTCCAAATGCACTGAAACTACTGTTGGAAATGTAAGTTTTATGAGAGATGTTTTGGTTTTGTTTTTTGATTGTTTTTTAATTTACAGATTGATTCATAAAATAAGAAGTTATTATATTTAGATACATTTCAAAACATACCAATTTTTCTATGCATATCTGAACCAAGTCTAAAAACATTTTTCATCCTTTACTGATGTCAATATAAATAGTTTTATATTCTTTTAAGTTTCCTGAAGATGTTGTAAAGCTCTGAAGCAAAGCCCTCCTGAGAAATTTTATGGTTTAAAAATATCCTTTATATGATGTTCTATGCAAATTACATTGTGAAGAAGACAGTTGTTTTTTTTTCTTTACTGTGTGCTGTGGGATCATAAAACCACATTAAAATCTACAAAACAAAGATAAATAAAAGGCAGGGGAGAGAAGAATTCAGCATTCTTCAATACTTTTGTTTAAGTCTGTGTATTTAATATATAATTTTTTATTTAATAGTATACATAATTAGTATGCCTTGAAGTTTAAGTGATATGCAGATGATGACCTCAATTGAATTTTAACATAATATATCAAGACACTTATTCTCTTATATACATATACATTCTATTTGAATTGAGATTAACAAGAAATTTACTCCCTCTGTACATTCCCATTTTTCATTACCCTCTCACTGTGAGTCCTACAGAGCTCTAGTTTTCACTGGATTGTCAATTCCATGAACTAGATTAAATTAATGAGTGACAATCACCTGAAAATACCATACAGAAGGTAAAAAGATATTGTATAAAGTTGTATGCTTATTCCCAAGTGCAGCCTTAAGAAATCTGAAACTATCTGATGAGGCTGTACTTCCACTGTCATACCTGACACAGGGACAGAACTCAAACTCATATTACAGGACTGTAATGCTCAGTTTCCTACCCACCCTTATCAGATGGGTCTGCTGTCACTTCTTTCTTACGTACATCAATCTGACTTACAGTGCCTTTTTTTTTTTTTTCCATAAACAGTGATAAATCACCTAAACTTGACCTGCAAGTACTGTGTTATAGTATAGAGGAGAACCCATTGTTTTGCAGGTTTCTTTCTGACATCTATAGAATTTGTATTAATTTGCTGACTATTTGGGTGTTTAGGGAGAGGGAAGAGGGTAGAGTTATAGAGAGGTTTTTTTAGGGGGGAATTGTTGAAAATTTTTTTCTCTTTTCTGTTCTAGGAAAATTACTAGGCAATTCTGACCATCTACAAAAATAACAATGTGGTTCATAACCTGAGATGATGCACAAGAGATATTGTTTTGATTCTACAAGAAATTCAAGCAGTCAAACATTACAAAACTTCAGCTGTATTTTAAGTACCTCAGCATGCATTTTGTTTGTTTGTTTTGCTGGTTTTGCTAATGAACCAAACCTGGGTGAGCAAGTGCTCAACTTTATTTTCATTTAGAGTAGAATGACTACACAGTGAAAGAAAATCAGCGTAGAAAAGCAGTCAGTTCTTGCTTGTCTTTGTCATGTATCTGTATTTACAAATGCATTGTGAAGCCAGTGAACTGCTGGTGGTGGTAACTGGTGAACCTGAGCCAATGAGCCGAGAGCACCCTGGTAGCAGATTTGAGATCTACTGGTTTTTACTGACTTTTTAAATAAAATTATGTGATATTTTCTTCTGGTTTAGAAAAAAAGCCTTTGACTTTAACTATTTTAACATTCGTGATGTTTTAACACTTGGATTATACTTTCTTTACTGTTCTGTGATATTATTATTACAAGGACCTGAAGGGAATTTCTAAATTCTTTCATTATGATATCAAATCCATGTTTCAACTCTATCATGGTTTGTGAGCATTCTGAACTATTCTCCAGATATATATATATATAAATTATTCATAGCAATAATTTTCTGATATTCTTCTCTGCCATTAAGGAGGAAGAAACTGAAAAGAATGGGTTAGTTTTCCTTCTCTTCTGGTCAATTTTCCATAGCATAGAAAATGTTGGAATACTACTGTGGCACTAGAAATAAATGTGTCCTTTTTATAAATAGAGAAATGGAGCTGTGCTTCCTGAGATCATATCTCATGACATCAGCTCATGGGGTGAATAAGGGGATCATAAGAAAAGAAGGGACAATGCAATCCACTTACTCTCTTGTAGAACCATAGAAATCCTTTGATGTACAAAAGCTTAACTATTTTTCTCAGTTATCCCAGTCAAACAAAATATATTACCTCTCCCTATGAGTCTTACCTCATTTAATTCCAAGTCAAGCAGAACAAAGGGGTTTGCCACTTTGTTCAGGTAAGATAATGACTGAAATAATGACTGATTGTACCTCCTGACATCTCATGCCATGAATTGTTTATAAACTGCACAGATTTGCATGTTTTTATATCTATCATACTGAAAACACTCCCAGAAGAATAAGTTCTGACTATGGGTGGCTTTCTTTATTATCTATATCAATGTCTAATCTTTGTCAATATCTGTCTTTCTGACATCATGCCACACATGCACAAGTCAGCTTCATTTCCCACCAGCAATTTTTTAAAGGAAATAAAAATATCAAAAAAGTAAGTAAGTCTAGTGCTTAAAGTACCAAAAAAAAAATAAATAAGTCTAGTGCTCCTACCATTACCACACAATAATATCAGAACATATGAAATATCCTACTGGGTCAGACAGTCTGGGTCAATCCATCTAGCTAAATATGCTGTCTCAGACAGTGACAAGAGGGGATACTGTTAAGGAAAAGAGCATGAGCCAAGATAATGGCTTGCTCTGTCCCCTTTGTACTTCTTCACCATCCAGAACTCTTGTAATAGGGGCATTACAAAGTATATCCTTGCATAGTCCTTGTCTTAAGTTAACCTTGGCTGGCTTCCAGATATCCATCTGCTGCTCTCACTCTCACTGCTCAGCAGCAAAGGCAGAGAAAAATAATGAGAAGAAGCTCACAGGTCAAGATAAAGACAGAGATCACTCAGAAATTATAGACACAGGGAAAAAATATTCTACTTGGGTAAGAACAATTTAATTTATTATCAATTAAAAAGAGACTAATATAATGGGAAATAAGAATCAAAATAAAATTGCTTCTTCCCCACCCCTCCCTTCTTCCAGAGATCAGTGTCACTGCTGACTCTTCCACCTGCTCACTGCCCTTGACTGGTGCAGTGGGGTTGTGGTTATTTCACAATACTTTGTCTTGGTTGCTTCTTTCTCTTCATGCTATTCCTGTTACAGGATGGACTACTGCCTGTGGGAAGTCCTTCCTTAAAGAACCTTTCCCACAGGTTGTGGATTCTGCCAGAAAGTATGTTTCTGCACAGGGTGTCTATGGAACACAGTTTCCTTTGGGGCACATCCACCACAACATGGTGACCTTCATGGCTTGCAGGGCGGGTATCTGCTTTGGTGTGTTGTTTTTCACAGGCTGCAATGGGACAACCTGCCTCACCATAGTCTTCTCCATGAGCTTCAGGCATCTGGAGCACCTCTTCCTCCTGTTTTTTCACTGACTTTGGTGTCTGTCTCACAGTTTTCACACTCCTCTCTTATACATCTCCAGTCCAATTTTTTTTTCCCTTTTCTCAAATATGTTATCATGGAGATGCCACCAAAGTTGATGATTGGCTCAACTCTGGCCAGTAGCATATCTGTCTTGGAGCCACCAGGGACTGTCTTTCTTACACACAGGGGTAGCTCCTGATCTCTTTCCACAACCACCACCTTTACAGTTCTACTGTTACAAAAATCTTGCCACATAAGCCAAATAAAATCTGCTTGAAATGTAGTTTTGGAGTTGTCTTCCTGGAAGATGTTTTGTTGCATTCTGTTTTTGCGTCATGCTTAATTTGTTCTCTGGATATGTCTTTTTCATAGACCTTTTCTACACCCACACTTTTTAATTCAGCGTGTTTTAGATGTTTCTTAACTTCTATTTTTAAAAGAGACACCCTTTATATACCTGAAACCAATGTCCTTCAAGCTTCACAAATTGTCTTAGTGACTAAATGTTAGTGTTCAACTTATTTACTCCTTTCATGATTTTATGATTTCATAGTCATATTTCTCCTCAGCCTGCTCTATTTCAAGAACTCCAGCTTTCTTGAGCCCTACTCTTAAGTCCTGTATAATACATCAGTATATAGCTGTCCTATTCTGTACCTCCTCTACACCCACCTAAAAGTTCTTGAAATTAGGAGAGCAGAATTAAACACAGTTCTCAGGATGCTGGTATTTTGTTTGGTAGGAAATAATGTTCTCTCTCTTCATCCCAGTGTCTTTTGTGTTCAAAGTATCTCATTGGCTTTTCTGGCTGCCACAGAATATGGAAATGGTTATTTCAGGAAACAACTGTTTATAACTACAGTATAACTTTCCATAGTTTGCCTTGCCATGTCATAGGCTGTAGTATTTATAAAGCAGAATATGGTTGGAGATAAGTTCATCTTTTGTATAACAGCTGCATACATTGTTGGATAAACAAGCAAAAGATCATTCAGGAAACTGTAGTTCTGCTGTCTTCTAACTGATGCATTAACCAGAAAGCCAGTGTTAAAAAGAACAATAAATCAAGGTAAAATTATTGCAAAAATATCAAAATGTCAAACAAATGTCTTTAATAGGTATTCTGAGTCTCTATGTTTATAAAAAATGCAGCATGAAATACTAACAAAGAACTATATTTGAAGGCACATGGTATTTGTTCTGGGCCTTTTGCTTACATGGAGATCTTAAACCATTAAAAAGCTGCTATAATAGTACATTTTACTTTAGCATAAGAAAGGGGAAAAAAGATCAAAGGCGACACAGAGAATACTATTTTTTAAGAAGTATAGAAAAAGTTTTTAGGCATTTGAGTCCAAATGTATTCATCTACAATAGCAAGCTAATCTATCTGACAGTACGAATTAACAACTGCTCCAGAGTTTAGAACAATGTACATTTGGAAACAGCAACAAAGACATTTTGTAAACAGGAAAGGCAGTGCTATAAAAATAATTCACATTTTTCTTTGTCAAAAATCCTATAAATCAAAAGCAAGGCTATTTATACAAATTCTTGACACTTTTTTGTTTTCCATAGTGATCATTTTCCAAATAATAATAACTGTAGTAATTTATTGGACATTGATATTTTTTATGTTCTAAAGCACATACATGAAATGCAATGAATTTAAATTAATTTCTTCCTGGCCTTGTATTTTTACAGGTCACACAAATGAGTTATTCATGTTCAATAATTTTAATAATCAAGCAAGTCAGGAGGCTATCTCTAGGAGAAAGTGAAATCTGTTCTAGTTCTATTATTCTTGTTTATGGGGATATAAATTAAATCCATCCATACGTCTACATTTTTTTTACCTCTTTGAGTTAATATAATGAAAAAGAGTTGCAGCAAACAAAATAGTGCAACACATATTTCCAGAATTATTCTAAAGAACTAAAGATTTTTCCAAAGACTTTAGATTATTTGACTTCAATAAGAGGCTTTTTTTTTTTTTAATTAAGTTATTAGGGATGCTATCTTTCCCTCTTGTGGGAAAACAAACAAATATACAAAACAATACACCATTGCACTGTTTTAGGAGTCAGCATGCCCTGATTCCTCAGAGTAGAAAACAAAATGAACCTCCTGTAATATCACTGATAAATGCTGCAATGACTCATTCTTTTGGCTATCCAACTGAACTAGACATGTTGACAGCTAAACACATTTCAGCTGCTTTTGATATGAACAGATTTTTCTTCCTATCCTTTTCTTTTTATTTTCTATTGTAGATGTATAAATCTATACATAAGGCATCATTTAAGCATGATTTATCTTTGTTTTACATTGTTGGAGGTTGCAAAACTGAACTAGAAATCAAGTTTAATTGATTAAAATATAAAGGCCTCCATCCTTGAAAGATAATTGAATTATTTAAAGAAGTTATTACTAAGCAACTTTATGGTTCAACACATTTATTCCAAGAAATATTGCTAGTTATCACTGACATAGCAATTATGAAATGTCATCTACATGAAAGTGCTGCTGCTTAGCTACTTATCTTTTTTTCAGACAAATTTTAGCCACATCTCATTTTTTCAACATTAAACTGACTTACACTACTTTTATAGCTGCTTCTGAGAGGCTGTGAGGACAGAATGCTCCCAGTTACCCTATTTTCCCATGTGAAAGATTCTCTCAAATGAGTTAGTAAGTGAAGGTAGCTAAACCAAATATTACATACTCTGGAGGGCATATATGCCACTCCCATTTCTGAGGATATGTTCTGAGCACACTGTACAGAGTACTGGCCAAGCTGAAACTGATTGTGGACCCAATTTTTTTTCAATACTTTGTTTAGAGAATGTCACTGGATTAGATCATCCACGTATGGAATATATTTTTTGCTACAGTACTATGAGTACCAAAGAAAAGGGAGCACTTTAAATAAAATATTCTCCTGAAGCTACTGAGGAATAAGTGAATCCAGTGCTGTGGGGGCCGTCAGGCCTCATCAACAGTTCCACAGGATCTATAAAGGATTGGAAGATTTGTCCATCTGTTCAGACTCATTGTGAGTTATTTTGCCCATTTGTGATTTACAGGCTTATTTTTCTCTTCTCTAAAAATAAAATTATGTACTAGGAAAGCAAAACAACAAAAAGTCCCTCCCCATTCCATATTTGCACACACTTTTCAAGATTGTTTTCTCAGAAACTCAGGTCTCCAGGGCCTTAATCACTTTTCAGTGTTTTCACATTAAATGTTCAGCTCTCTTCAATATTTCTGCCTGTGCTTCAAAGCACTTTGTGAGACTGATAAATTAGGTAACTTTTTTTTTTCTTCTATTTTACAGTTTTCATCCACCTGACACCTATAGCTCATTAGACTTCTAAGAAAAGAAGGCAGTTATCCAACAACAGTGGAAACACAATTAAGGAATTTGCTAATATGATGATAAAGTCCTCAAACATCACCATGTCTTGAACAAAATATATTCACTTCTTTGAGTTTTGTTTTCCTCCAGTAAATTCTTTTCAGGTATTAACTCAAAGGGATGAGGTGAAATGGAGACAGATTCTGTCATTATTTTTCCTAATGAAAAGAAAATACTTTTGATAAACTTTTGATACTCTTTTGGAAAGTGATACAAAAATTGAGGGAAGATGCCAAGTTTCAATTTCAAACCAAAGATTATTTAGCATTATGGTGAGAAGCTTAATTTTTTTTTTAATGTTTTTATGAGTTTCCACTCAGAAAAAAAAAAGAAAATCATGTTTATGAAAAATTTAATAACCAAATTTCAGTTTCTGAAAAGATAATCATAAAGGTTTCGGTTCAAGAAGTAATGATTTACAGAACCATGGGGCTTTTTTTAAATCTTTGGAACGTATTTTGAGAACAATAAAATAATATATTTTCTTGGGTTTAGTTTGAAACAGACTTTATTAATATTTTTTGTTAGGGTTTGACTAACATCTGTATGCAAGAATAATAAAAAAGTAATGTTTGGTTATTGAAGAAGAAATATTTTCAGTAATCAATTATCTTTATTGAGGTCCAACTCCGTTCTTTCTATTTATTCTAAAAATTCCATCTTCAGTCTCCGAAATGAACTTTATCTACCTGGAAGAGAATTTTTTGGGATAGAAAGAAATTGATTACCAAAATCTTTAAAGATTACCAAAATCTTTAAAGTTCCATTTTGCATGTGGTCACACTGCACTTATATGTTCTGCTAAAATAATAAACTACATATTTATGCTTTTTATAAGTAGACAACGTATTAATAGCTTTTAAAGTGTTGTGTCATTATGAAGTATTTTCTGGATTGAATGCCTCAGAACTGCTTATTTTTCAACTTGTAATTCACCAATTAAGTTAAATGTGACATTTCCTCAGTTTCCTGACTGCTTCTCCTCGAGTCAGTTTTCATTCTCTTCCTCTTTTAGAATTCTTAAATGGCAGAAGGTTTTGATTTCAGATGCTCTTTTACAAAAACTTAATTAAATTTATTTTTACCTGGCTTTGTAGTACCAGATGACTTCTTCATTAGTTAATCAGATTAAATCCAAATTTGAACCTTAATTTAAATAATTCTGCAGTAATAGCCTTTCAAACATTCCATCAACCAGACACTAAAATTCTTTATTAATTGCAGGCTTCAACTTACCTTATTTGGGTCAGCCAGCAGGAACCAGAGAGCTGATCCCTTTTTGCTTCTAAAAGTGAATGAAAACTTTACCTACCTGAAAAATCTTTTCTATATCACCCTTAAGTATACCTGAAGAAGGGGTGGAAGTTACGGACTGTGCATCTTGTGGGTTAAGGAATCAAATCTGATGTGGAACGTCAGTTCCTATATTCCTTAATCAACAAAGACAAATAGACTTGTCCAATTGGAATTCAGACTACCAGTTTATAGTCAAAGGCTAAATTATAGTAGGCCTTCTCTAAACAGAAGATGTGAGGAAGTTTCAAACAGGATGACTATTAATTTGCAATTCAAACCAATGAAAATATCTTCACAAATATCTCACTAACATTTTTATCATGGAATCAGAAGATTTTTGGCACTCTTACCCCCAGCATGTGGCACATATTTATTTATCCTAACTCATTTTCTGAACATAATGCCATGCTTTACCTTAATTATTATTTTTAAATATATGGCATTAAATCTTATGAGTCAGATATATATAAAATAGAGACCACTTCAAAGCTGAAGAAAACTGAACCTCATCTCTTTCCCTTATGGCAGATGAATTTCTTTTCAATCAGTAATGAAAAAGGGAAGTGAAGAGAAATCAGCAGAACTGAATCAAAACAATCTTGAATTTTGCTAAGAGTTTGTGTTTGGCAAATGTTACAAATACTGTGAGGCTTAGGACTATTTATCATCAGGCTCTCCCATTTGCTGGGTAATGTTATATGCAGTTCAGGAAGATTAGATATGTACATATGTAACAGAAGAAGACTGCTTTTCCATTTGGAGAAGTGTTGGTTGTCTACTAACACACTACTATCAACTGCTGGATTTCTTATCCATTGAAACACAGAGAATTTAGACATTTAGTTCAGGGTTCTCCTCCAAAACTTAGAATCCTAAAATGTGGTGCAACTGTACTTAATTAGTAACTGTATATCTAAACACAAATTTAAAATGGATTATAAGAGCATTAAAATTGAGTAAATATATATGTTAATGTTTCTTCAGATCAAGAACATAAAGTTCAGCTACACTCTGGAAAAGAAATAAATAGGTTTCTCTATGAGGCACTTGAATTTCCAATGATAAGTGGGTTTTGTAAATGCAGAACACATGTCCTGTCATCCCCTCACAGACAGAGAAGAGTAGGGGGTATATAAACAGCATTTTATCTCACTAAAGCTGAGTGGCTTCTAAATGAAATCTATAAAATGATCAGGTAGTGATGATGTAAAAATAAAACAGCCTATCAATAAAGCTCCAGAAGAAGAGAGGCAATAAAAAAATGGAATTTGCCTTTGAATATATATATGTCAGGAATTTTGAATTTTAACATTCATAGCTTATCAAAAATCAATTTATTGTTTTGGTTTTGTTGCTCATACTCATGGGTTACATTGGGTTTAGGTTCAACAGAGGAAAGATATTGTTGGAGGTGAGACTGGCAATGAAAATGTTATGCTGAATCACACTAAAGTGAATAATAGGGTGGCCTGAGAAAGAAAAAAAAAAACAAACAACAAACAAACAAAACCCGCCAAAACAAACAAACCACACGCACCAAAACAAACAAACAAAAACCCACCAAAAAAACCCCACAACCACAAAACCAAACCATAAGTTATTTTTCACGGAAGTATTCCTACAGAAAGTATAACAAATTCACAACTGAAATAACATCCTAATAGGTGTGGCCTTTTTCCTGTTTCTTGATGAAATTATTTCTTAATCTGCAGTCTTCTGAAAGAGTTTAATGTCTGCTTGCATGTAAATTGTCTTAAACATGAAAACCTGACTATTGGTATGTTTTAATTGCAATATGTGCACAAGCATTTGGGAGTTTTCCAGTTTTCCCCCTCCCCCCGCTCTAATTACTTTACATTCTTCTGCATATAGTTTTCTCTTGGGATTAAAAATGAGGGAGTCTAGAATTCAGTTAGAATATATGCTCTTCTTCTGGTCAATGATGAGAATTTGTTGACTAAAGAAAAGTCTCTCTCACTTAGAGAAAACCCAGAAAAACTCATTGCTGGAGAAAATATGCATCAGATTTTACCTAGTCCTTTTCTTTTCTATTGGGAGACTGGCCACAGAAAAGGAAAGCTCAGTGAAAAAAACCTCCTTATCATTAAAATATGGCCTTAAATTGGACATGGGCCTCATTTATCTCTCTTAAGTCATGAACCTTTTGCTTCTTCTTGATATTTGGGAAATAAGATTAATTATATAAATAATAATACTTAGAGCACAAATTCCATGTAACAACTAAAAGGCATTCAGATGTGGGATTGATTTGAAATGTTTGTAATTATCTTTCCATTTACTCATAAAGCACAAACCACTTCAATATAGGTTTATTTTTTGTCAAATCCATAAAGCTCCTTGAATTCTTTATACTTTAAAAATAATAAATTCCATTTTATGGTGAGACTGAAAAAAAAAAGATAAACATTGTTTCACAAAATTATAGATGATTCATCATAATAGAGTAAAAAATATTTTAAAAATTTGGTAATAATTTTCATTAAATGTTCATTGTACACAATGCATATTTAAAATAAGGCCATTAAAGGTTGTTTCAAAACCAGTACTTTTCATAAAAAAAGTTTCTTGACATTACTAATGTGTAACAAATAAACTGTGACAGTTTGCAAATCAGTCAACATGGCCATCAACATTTTGATCTGTCACAAAAATGTATTTATCAACACATCATTTCCTCTTGACACCTTCTTTTCTGCTTGCCTGTGTAGGAAAAAAAAAATGTATAGCCATGAGATATTTTGTCAGCATCAGCAAACAACAATAATGAATAATACCAGAAGAAACTTATAGACAAATAAGAAGTAAATTTTAGCTGACATTGAAACACCTTTCAGGTCCTGGATACTCCCTCTTGAAGGATGCTGACTTATTTTTGGCTACTGCTGAGTAACCACAATGAGACAATGTGAAAATATGAATCTTACTAATCTAAACCAGCCTGATACACAAGGCCATATTAGTTATGTTTCCAACTAACAGATTTTAGAAAAAGCATGACATTTGCAGAGCATTAAAGGCATTTCAATCAGCTGTTGCGTGTAGTTTTACACCAGCTCTGGGTGTGATCATGACAGCCTGTTTAGACAGGATTGCAATTTCATGGCATACATGCTTTAAATTATGCATTTTAATATACATTTTGCGAAAGTAGCTTCAATTCTTCAGCCAAAGTAAGTAATACTGAGGACTTCATTTTGAGGAACGCTCTCACTTTTTCTTCTTTCTTTTTGTCTGTCCTAACAATCCAACAATCTGTGTAGCTGACACTACATTAGGAGCTGGCCTTTGTTTATAATTCAATGGGATTACAGTTGATTAATTTAATTTATGGAGCTCTGTATGGGACATTTTGGGTCAACTGTGTTCATCTTACTATTGTTTTTCATGTGCTTTTCCCAAACATGACATTTCACTGTATTCTGTAGAATGTATACTTACAAGGAAGAGGAAAGTCAATCAGACTCCTTCGAGACAATATATTTAGACAAAAAAAATGAATCATGGTGATATAAAAGAAGACTGCTCTCAGACTTTCTGCAATGCACATGCTTCAAATAGTAAAAAATGTTATTGCCATATGTGACTTATGTGTAATTGATTTTCTTTTGGGACTTCTTGGATACAATCTGCACGAGAATATTTTTTTTTTTCCGATAGGTGGAATTTCTTAAATTAAAACTAATTTTTGTGTCCAGTTGTTTTTTGTCCATTTTTTGTTTCACATAATCATGTGCACAAACTGCTATACTTCCACACATTGCTGAAATGAGAGATAAAGTCAGATGGACACCTGATGCACTCCAGCTGTAAAAGGGCACTCAGTCAATGGGGCAAGGCTATAGACTGTCTAAGGTAAAGTAAACATCAGATCCCCAACACCAAATATTTTGGATTTTAAATCTCCTCCTTGTGATCCATGCTGCTTGCACTTACAGTCTTTTTTTCCTTAGATAGCAGGAAATTTTGCTGTTGATACTAGCAAGCTGGAGAAGCACTCTTGAAAGGATGCATTCCAAAGGAAGGACACTCCTGAAAGCCTATGTCCACAGATGACCAATGCTGAGCTGGGGTGACCTCTGAGGGACTGATGCCCATGGGCAGCGCATGCCAAGTCAGGGACACCAATGAGCAAAAAGCAGCAGTAAGAAAACATTAAAGCACATAACTCCACACCCCAATTCCAATGCTGCCCATCACCTCATTGCAGAAAATGGGACAGAATGAGAGTTACCTGGAGTTAAGTCAAGGATAGCTGAGGCAATGAGAATAGGTGTTTGTCTGAAGTTGAATGTTGAGAACAGAGAAGAAAGCTATTTAATTAGGCACTTATTTTGTTGTAACATGAGGTTTTTCCCTCCTGCCTAGTACTGAAATCAATGATCAGAAGTCACTGCTAATTGGACTTAAATTTTATTAACAATAAATCCCCCAAGTCAAGTTTGTTTTCATTGCGACAGTAGTTCAGCTAGGAGTGCTTGTCTTTAAATGATTATTTTGTAATATATGATTGCATGCAGAAATATTTTTATGATGTGGTTTGCTTCTAGTTGTTTTTATATGCAACTGCATTTTTGTTACAACACAACATGGGCATAGCACTGAGAGATTTAAGGGGGAAAATACATTCCTGTGTTCCAAATCTATACAATATATGAAGGTTAATATATATTACGTATACAATTTTACCCTAACTCCAAAATGTTGTTAGGACTTCAAATGGTATATTTTATTTTATTTTTACAGATTTGTTTGCTTGAGTTGGTGCCCTTCTCTAATTACCTATATTTAACACACCACAGACTTTTAGAGGGAAAATAAATCACACACTAGGCAGAGGCAAACCAAAGCAGGATCTCTCTATAGATGTCTTACTAAGTTTACTAAGTTTAGTAAGACGCAGAAACTCAAAGCTGTGGATCCCTTTGCAGAAAAGCTGCATCAATTCTTCTGCATTTGTAGCACATGTCAAAGTATAGTTTCACATGAAGAAAAAATGTTTTGAACCCCCTTGTCTTCTTGTTGGTAATTTTTTTTTTCCATCCCAAACAACTCTTTTTGCAAACCACAAAAGCCAGAGCATGATTGCTTTTGCGTTGTACTTTTCCTCAAATCCTCATTAGTGACATAACAAAGTATAATTCTTAACTACAACACATGATATAGATAAATGACAGTAGAGATATACTTCCATCTGATTGACACATTTTAAGAACAATTTTTTCCCCAAAAAAATTGTGTTCTGGTTCATTGCTGTGGAATTTATTTTTTTTAATTGTGTTTTCTTACAAAGCTGTTTTTATTTGTACAGTATTTATCATATTTCAAATAACTTAGGCACAATGCTATGTAAATCAGTTAGCTACAGAGGCAGCATCAGTGACTAGGGTAAGTCCAGGGAAGAGAATTGGATCGAGCCACAAAAGGAGGCCCAAACTCAGGGACACTCAAACAGCATCCCTGAACCCCACCAGGACCCAGAATCATCACAGCCAACCAGAAGCAGAGCTTGGAGAAGCCTGAGCAAACAGGATCATGGCATGTCAGAGAGGGCATGGCAGTTCAGGAGGGGTGTGACACAGCAGTGAGGGCATGTCACAGCAGTTGGCAGGGCAGTTTGCCCAGGTGGGGTGAGCAGGAAGGGCTCCTCTCTAACTGTCTAAGAGGAACCAATAGATGAAACAGATTCAGTATCTGGTGTAGAAGAGCACAAAAAGATCCTTTCAGTCCCTGTTTCATTAGTATATTAGTGTAAACCTTCTCAGTCTGTATAACCAAGTTCCCTGTCTTGTTGAGAATGGGTCCACATTTTCTCTAGTCTTGCTTTTTTCATCTGAGTAATGACAGAAGCTTTTGTTCTTACCTCTGTAGTTGCAGAAGCAGAAGATCATGCCAGTCGATCACCTATATTAGGGATAATTAACTCAAACTACCAAATTGATACAAGTACACATCCAAGGTTACTATATTGTCTTACTTAGAACATATCCTCAAGTATATCTACGCCATTTTGCATTGCATGCTGTATTTTCCTTAACATACTGTGCCTTCTAGAGTTCTGTGAATAACTTAGAACTGACTTTTTAAAACATTTCTTACTGTCATTTTGTATTAGTATAACGAAAAAGTTTTCATCCTTGCTTGACAGGACAGGAAGAGAGGATGAGAAGCAGCTTATGCAGATCATAAAAAGGTGAAAGAGCAGCTAATTCTGGAAACCATTTCCTGCTACGTGGATAATATGAGCTATCTGCATGGCCTCATCAAGGAGAAGCATGCTTGTGCAACTTGACAAACTTCTATGATGAAATGACTGGCTGGGTAGAAGAAGGAAGAACAGTGGACACTGTGTGTGCCCTAAGTTTAGTAAATCCTTTTAAACTCACACAAAATCTTCATAGACAAGCTGTTGATGTATGGGATGGATGAACATACAGTGAGGTTTGTGGAAATTTAGTAAAATGGCTGGGCTCAAAGAGATGATCATCTGGATCATGGGCCAGAGTGTACCCTCAGCATGTTTACAGATTCTTTTCAAAACTACAGATCTTATCAGAAGATATTGGATTGGCTGTAAAAAAATACCCATTAAAAGTATATTTTCTAAAATATTGCTTTAATAATTGAAAAAAACAAAACAACAACAAAATAAGACAGAACAAAACATCAAGCAGCACTTATGACAACTCATCCTTTTCTTTCCATTACCATTAATGACAATTCCTTTTCTAAAAGCAGAATTTGTCAACTCTTCCTCTTACCAAGTGACACTGCAGCAGACAGCCTTCAGGGGAGACAGTTAAGAGAGTTGTTTGGATGAATCTTCATCAAGAACTTAACCTTGGCACCCAGATCAAATGAGAAGCCTGTCTTAAAAGGAAGTTACTTCTCAGAGATGCCCTGCCTCTGGGAGTCTTTCAGTGAAACAGGAACATGGCCAGGTCAGGCTTTCATTTCATATGTTTTGCCAAGTGTCACCACAAAGAAGAACATATATCCTGGCTCAAACAGAACTTGAAGAGCCACAAGCCAAATTCCACACAGTGAAATTTGGAAAAGAGCAGAATATGTTTGGTATTTTATTGGGGCCCTTTTTTTACTTAACAAAGAAAAGAAAGAAGCAAAAATGCTAAGAGGAAAATGCTAAGAAGTTAAGCATGCTCAGAAATATCGGTGGGATCAGACATGACAGTTTTACATCCTCACATCTATGTGTAATTCTATGTTTTAAAAAATAATTTTAAGTAGAATTAATATTTAGATTTATATACCGTAAACAGGGAAAAAATTATATGTGTTGGAAAATATGTGACATTTTAAAATTCCCTTAAAGAATAGCCAAAAATATTATTGGAACCCTACTATGAGAGAATTTGTTTGTACGTATGGCATTTAGGCCTACATTATATGAAAGACTTCCAAAGTGTAAGATTATGAATGGACTCTACTGTTGTGGTTACTCTGATCTGTAAAATTCAGTGAATTGCCAGAAACTGCCAGCTGGAAAGAAGACAGGGAATATCAACAGGCTGCATTCAGAAGGAATCCTGATGTGTTGATGTAATAGCCAGATAATGAAATGATTTGCCTGCCTTAAAATTCCATTTACAAAGAAGTCATTTAGCCTTTGAAGTGAAAGACTTTGGAGATCATATAAACATATCCTAGGTTGAAAACAGTCTCTTTAAGAACATTATATTTGGCTTTGTAAACATTAATTCTAATACATTGGTAGCTAAGGTTGATGGAGGACAGAGAGGTGATTCAAAACAGCCAGAATGGTTTAATCAAGGGCGAGTCCTGCTTCACCAACGTGTGTTCTTCTATGATGGACAAGGAAAGGGCTATGGATGTCATCTATCTGGGCTTCTGTAAAGCCTTGGTCATGGTCCCTCACAACACCCTTCTCCATGAGTTGGAGAGAGTTTGATTTCATGGATGGACTGTTAGATGGATAAGAAATTGGTTGGATGGTCACATCCAGAGGCTAGTGGTCAATGGCTCAATGTTGATGTGATGATCACTGACCAGTGGTGTCCCTCAGGGGTCCATATGGAGTCTGGTAATGTTTAACACCATTATTGGTGACATAGGCAGTGGAATTGAGTGCACCCTCATCAAATTTGCAGATGACAGCAAGCCAAGTGATGTGGTTGACCCATCTGAAGAATAGGATTCATCCAGAGGGATCTGGACAAGAAGCTTGAGAAACGGTCCTCTGTGAACCTCATAGGTACAACAAGGATAAGTGAAAGGGGCTGCACTGGGCTCACGGCAATCCCCAATATCAATACTGGCTGAACAGATCCAGGACAGCTCTGATGACAAGGACTTGGGGGTGCTGGTGGGTGGGAGGCTGGACATGACCCATCCACGTGCATTCAAAGTCCAGAAAGCCAAAAGTGTCCTGGGCTACATCCAGAGCAGAGTGGCCAGCAGGGTGATGGAGGAGATTCTATCTCTCCACCCCAGTCTCGTGACACATCACCTGGAGTACTGCATCCAGCTGTGGAACCCTGAGCACAAGGAAGATGTGGACTTGTTGGAGTAGTTCCAGAGGGGGCCACAAAAGTGATCCAAGGGGTGGAGCACCTCTGCTATGAGGAAAGGCCAAGAGAGTTGAATTTATTCAGCCTGGACAACAGTAAGCTGCAGAGTGATCGTATTGTGGTCTTTCAGTACATGTTTCAGTACACGTACATGTGGCTTACAAGAAAAAACAGGACAAAAATTTTATAGGATGTTTTCTATTTCATACCTTACTGTCTCAGAATTTAAAATAAATCATACTTTTCAGTCAGTTCTGGAAAAATCAATTTTTCTGTCTAGACAATGACAAGAATATTGTCACTGCAATATTAGTGTAACAGTAACTGCAAATTTCACAGATGTGGGAAGCAACCAGCAAGAATGTACAGTTTTCAAAAGACACTAAAGAGACTTGCTCCATAAACTTATTTTATGCTATAACCCCCATAAATTAAAGTGTCCTATCTCAAAATCTTATTTTTCTTAAACAGTGGCGTTTCAGCTGATAATGCTTAGAAAAACATACCTTTCTCTTTGTATTCTTCATCACTGCAGTGAAGCAACTGTGTTAAATACAGCAATAGAATTAACAGACAGTTAACAGATGGTGGAAACCACAATTTCCACCACGTCATAAAATTTGACAAAGGCCTTCATTATTGCTCCTTTGCTCATCAACTAAGTTTGCACTCATCTGAAAAATGCTTGTTACTTACCACATATTTTTCATTGCACGATACTCCATTGTTTCTGGATTTTTTCAGGATTCTCTTTATATTAATACTAAAACACACTAGGCAATAAACTTGTGACCATTCTACAACTAAAAAAATCAAGCCATTTAAGTATCTAGGTTTGTGTTTGTTTTCATAAGATCTAGAGAAGAGGACTGTTTCCTGGAAGACATTTTTATACATTTTGGTACCAGTGCAAGAATAATCTTGGGGAGCAACACAATTTTGAAAAAAACCCCACCTATATATAGATGCAACAGTGTAGTTACCAGATTTGTGCAGAATACAGTGTGCATATACTAATAAGCTGATCTACTATACACACGGAGATACGTGTAGGTATGCAGAGATAGCTGCAGACCTATATAACCTCTATCTTCCTTTGTCTTTCTCATATATCTACCTATATCTAAAATTGCATGGATATATATGTATATATATAAACACTAACATATGTTGTAAGGTGTTGCTTTGGAAATGAGAAGAAACACATCCCTATGACATTATTACTGCTTCAGAAATCATGCTGCACTGAGAGTTTAATTACTAAGTGTGGGTACTAGGAGGTAAGTCCCTTGGGCTGTCTGGTGACCTTATGCCACTGAGAAAGCAAAACAGATGCTTAAGGCATAATACATCTGGTAATTGGAGGGGGGGAA
The DNA here is from genome assembly GCA_013400275.1 of Rhadina sibilatrix. Taxonomy (NCBI): domain Eukaryota; kingdom Metazoa; phylum Chordata; class Aves; order Passeriformes; family Phylloscopidae; genus Rhadina; species Rhadina sibilatrix. The sequence goes on along the minus strand of VWYO01026371.1, from coordinate 903 downwards.
ATAATAAACACACCAGAACAAAGGATGGGAAAATATGGCTGGAGAACAGCATAACCTCCAGAAGAAATTGTTGAATTTTCAATATATCTAAGAGTGGGGCAGCATTTGGATTCTTCAGCACAAACAGAAATGATTAATCTTAGCTTCCTAGATCATGTTAATAGCCATGACAAGAACAGAAGCTTGTTTTTCTTAGAGTAAGGATAAAAGCTATTGTCACAAGATTTTGGCATACTTATTTCAATTGAAAAAGCTAGATTTCTATTTCTAATGTTGTCAGGGACTGCCAATAGTTTGACTCAGTACTGTGGAAAGAAAATCAACAATTCACTGAATTAAATACATCTTCATTTTAATTTCATTAAAACTACTGTTGTCTCATTGTAAGAATAAATTAATTTTATTTTTTCATTTCAGAACACTAGGTACTTTTATGAAGGAAGGTTTTTTTTTTGCAGTAGCTTTTCTCTCATTTGAAATGTTACAATTTAGTAAGTATCATTAATCAGTGCTCATATACAACAACAAAAGGTGGTAAATTAAAATTGGGAAATAACTGCTTCTTTTTTTTTCATATTCTCACAAACAAGAACACAAACATAGTTTTTTAAATTCTAAAGAATATCTGAAAATTCTGAATATCATACTTCTGTATGTAAAATAAAGAAAAAATATTTTTCTTCTGGATGGTGTAATTTATACTTTTCACTGTCACTTTTCCCCTTCTTATGCCCATAAGCATACAGTTTTATATATTAGTAGAAATATAATGAAAACAACCCATTCCCCTCCTGTACAGAACTTGTTGACCTAGCCAAGGGGTTGTTCTACTGCACAGGCAGGTTGCTCATAGAAATGTATCTTGAAAAATATCAGAAGAATGAAAACTTCTGTAGATTTCCA
>VWYO01026370.1:1126-22507 GCA_013400275.1 Rhadina sibilatrix | reverse complement strand
CTATATCTATCTATAATTATAGATAAATTTATCTCATCTGCGAATTTATTAATAAATGAAGTCATTCTATCACCAAAACAGAGTTCAGGAGTGGTTTTTTTTTTTGGGTTTTCTTTTTTAGGTTTTATTTTTTCATAAGGTGAGGAGGTCAAGGTTTTCCCTACCAGGTGTGTATGTTTGTATAATCCACAGGTATCCAGAGCTGGAATCCAGCAGGCACAAAGAGCCCCTGACCTGGGGTTTGCTATTGCACCTCCAAAAGAAACTCTCTCCTGTCTGAGCTTGTGCTTCCAAAACCTCTCACACCGAGTGAAATCACTGTCCCAGCTAAATCCCAGCACCCAGTGCTGGGGGACAACACCTGGAAAAAAAACCTGAGAACCTTGCCCTGTGCTGAAGGGTGAAGGAGGGAGAAAACAGCTCCTAGAAAAGCTCTGGAAAGCAATGTTAGCACTGAAAATATCGAGTGTGCTTTGGGATGGTGTTCATCCACACCCTGCAGCTCTGAATCCCTCACAGAAGAAGATGTTTTGAAAGACTTAAGTAGTAACTGAGATCATTAAGAGCTTAATTAAAAGCAGAACTCTCAGCTCTGGCCTGATGAGCTTGCGCCGGGGCTTTCCTCGGAAAGGGAAAGTGGATTTAGCCCTGCAGCTTTCTTACGAAATAATTAATAATTATCTGAACTGACAGCCAAGGTTAAAGGGCTGCCTGCTCCAGGTAAATGACACCTTGAAGCATTCAAGCTTCTTTGCAAGAGCTGCGTTGTCTTGAAAGGGTTTTGACTTCTGGACTTGACATTATTTGCAAAGCTTGTTACTGGGAGGGACATCAGCAGGAATTTCTCCCTGGAAAGGGTGCTCAGGCCTTGGGACAAGGTGGGGATCAGGCACAGGCTGGGGACTCCACGTTCTTGGGGGGTCTTTTCCAAACCCAGGGATTCTGCACCAAGGTTAACACATGTCTCTCTAAACTCAGCGGAAGCCCAGGATGAAATTGCTGTGTTTAGAAAGACCTGACAAAACTTTCCACCCCAAAAATAAATCGGCAATTTTAAAAAGCCCCCAGGCTTAATTCTTGCCGCTGTTGTCAGTTCTCTTTTGTTGTGTTTTTTTGTTATTTAAATAAAGGTGTTTTGGGGGTTGTTTGGAAGCTCTAAGCACACCTGGAGGATCCCAGCTCCACGCTGACTCCAGGTCTGTGCTCCTGGCATTGCTGGGAGTCCCCAGGCCTCGTTCCTTCACACTTTTGTGAATGGCAGAGTTGTTAATTCAGTGAAGGCAGCAGCAGTTTCCTTCTGCCTGCCCAGGCATTACCTTCACTCAGGGCAGGAATTGCCCAAAAGTCAGGCAGTAAAGACAAGGTTTACTCCTTGCTGTGGCTATTAAAGCACTTGCTTGAGTTGGAAAGGTGGAGGGAGGTGTTCCAGGCCAGGTTGGACAGGGCTTGTAGCAACCTGGGATAGTGGAAGGTGTCCATGGCATGGAGCTGAGCTTTAAGGTCCTTTCCAACCCAACCCAACCCAATCCATCATCCATTCTATGACTGCACTGCTTGAATTCAATTCCTGCAGCCCCTCTCAGCTCCTTGGGGTGCCTCCTTTCCCTCATCCATGGGAGATAAGAAAGGAAAAGGCCTCCATCAACAAGTGTCACTTGTAAGAATCACAGCTCTCTGAGAAGGGCACTCAGGAAAGAGAAACTGAGGCTATTCCCAGCCTCATCCTTTGGCAAAGCCTTGAGGGAAAGCCTGAGTTTTATTAGGGGAGCCAAAATCAGCTGAGGTGGGTGGGAGGGAGTGAGAAGCTTTAGGTTGGCTGGGACAAGCCTTGGCACTCATGGTAATTCCTCCTGCAAGTGAGGCTTTGCCACCTCTGGCAGCCAGCACAGCAGAGGGGAGGAACTGCCAGAGCTGATGTCTGGAGCTGGAGCTCTGGTGCTCCCCAGGCTCTGGGCTGCCCAGGGCTGCAGCTCTGAGCTCACCTTCAGGCTCACTCAGCTCTGCACAGAGCAGGGACACCAAACAAATCCTGCTCCTGCTGCACCCCAAGGACACCTGGGACAAGTGTTCAGGCCCCAGAGCACAACCAAGGGTGGCTGGAGGGAGGAACAGAAGGTTGGGACCTCACAACCCAAAGCTGGAATTGGACAATTGAACCCCAAAATGGAAATGGGACCAAAACTGATCCAAGTGTGAGACCTCGTGACTGGTCAGCCATTCTTGTGTCCATTTTGTGTCCATTTTGTGACCATTTTGNAAGGGTGGCTGGAGGGAGGATCAGAAAATGGGACCTCACAACTAAAGCTGGAATTGGACAATTGAATCCCAAAATGGAAATTGGACCAAAACTGATCCAAGTGTGAGACCTCATGACCGTTTGTCCATTTTGTGACCATTTTGGGTCCACCTTGGGTGCAGCCCTGGCCAGGCTCTTGTCCTGCCCAAGGTGGGTCCTTAAAGGCCTTTTAATAAATCTCTGCTTTATTCTCCAGTCTCTGCTCCAGCTCAGCCTTCCCAAGGCATCAGAACAGGGCTCCCAAAGGGAGATGGAAGCCACGCTGTCCTCCCCCAATCCCAACAACTTCTCTAACAGGAGGATCCCTGACCATCAGTGCTTTGGGAGTCGTCCTTTCTCAGGAGAAAGCTTCAATAAAGCAGCACGAGGGGGTCACTAGGCAAAGGCTCAAAACTCACACCTTGGCAATGAAATGATCAGAGAGACAGTGATGAGCAAACCTGAAAGCCTGGGACCACCTGCCTTCCTGGAAACACTACCAGGAACTTCCAGCTCCAGGTAAGGAACTGACACACTTCAGACCACGGTTACTCCTCCCTAACAAAACATTTATTCATCAGGAGTGAGGGACTGCATTGCATTTGAACTCTTCCTCTTGTAGCATGCTCAGGTGCACAGGAAGGACAGTGGGAAGAGGGAAAGGCAGCCTGATCAGGCAACAAAAAAACCAGGGATGGAACCAAAACAAGAAGCTCTGAGTCTGCTAAGATGCCAACATGCGGTTGGCTCCTGGTTTAAACCCAGCAGGCAGCACGAATTCTGCTCGTGCCTTTGCAGGAGGATGCCCCCAGCTCCACAGCCCTGCCCACACCCTGCTCTCAGAGCTCAAACACACTTAATCCCCTGAGTAAACAGCAGAGGAACTCAGCAAACCCAGCAGCTGCTGCTCCTCCTTCAGGGGAGAGCCCTGCACACGCAGCTCACCTGCTGGGGTGTGTGGACATTGATTCCCAGCACACACACACACACATCCCCTGCTTCCCACACACATTCCTGGGAGAGAGAGCCCATTCCTGCAGGCTTCCTTCCTACACTTCCATGTGGCCAGGAATTCTTCGAGGAAATAGAAAAAAAACCCCACAAACCAGCAGCAATCCAATCCCAGAATGGTTTGGGTGGGAAGGGACATGAAAACTCCTCTTGTCCCACCGCGTGCCGTGGGCAGGGACACCCTCCACTGTCCCAGGTGGAAAAGTTTCTATTTCCAGGCATCAAAAGCCTTGTCCAAGCTGGTCCTTGGACACTGCCAGGGGTCCAGGGGGCAGCCACAGCTTCTCTGTGCCAGGGCCAATATTTGGATTCCTTCCCAATATCCCTGTCCTTTGCCCACGGGAGGCCACTCCCTGTTGTCCTGGCACTTTCTGCCAGGTATGGAGAGCAGAGAACCCACCAAGGACCTCCAACCCCTCAACACCTGGATCAGACAAGCCAAGTGCTGCTGCTGGCTTAAGACAAGCCCACACAAAGAGCTGCTACAGCCCAGGTTATAAATAATGCAGGGCCCCACCACACTGCTGCACATTCCCAGCCCTCTTCAGGCTACTCCCACATTACTCAGACCCAGGATAAACTCTCTCCCAGTTGGTGGAACAAACAGACAGGGGAGCTCCCTCGCAGCCTCCCAAGCTGCAGTGACTCAGGACTCCAAGGGCAGGATGGGGAGTACCTGCCTGACTTGTTGAGACACAAAACCCAGAGCAGAAGAGCTTGGCTCTCAGGGGTCTTAGGAAATGAAGAGAGGCAGGACAGGACTCCCAGAGACCCTGGGTGCTGGAAAACCCTTTTTCTGACCTAGAGACCGGGTTCTTGAGAGGAGTTTTCAAGACTTTTATTCCATTTTCAGTCTCGTGAGAAGGGTGAGACGCCATCCAAATCAGCAGCCAAACTATTTCCCAATTACAATTCATTATAAACGTGGGGTTTTTTTTGGCCTGTCAGCTTTTGCCACAAAATGCTGTTAATTGCTTCTAAACCAACCACCTATTAAAATATCCCACGTGGGTCCTTGCCACGATACATCTTTCATTTCTCCAAAATATCTACTCTATTTGCAAGGTCATCACTTAAAAAACTTGTTTCTAGTTCCATTTCTCTCACACACAACGTGTGTCCTTCTACAGATGGGGGAGAATCCTCTACAAATCCAATGCCTCACACACAAGGGCTCCCACAGCCATGGGGGAGAGGCAGGAGCAGCCCTGGGAAGAAGCCAAGAGAGTTATCTCAGTCATCACAGTGACACTGGAATGGCCTCTTTGCTCTCTCTCCTCTTCCACACCTTCAGTTCCATCATTTCTGGCACCCCACGTGACCAGGAGCGTAACAAAGAACTCAAAATACGAGTAAACCACGAGTTGATGTGTCAGCAAAGCAGAACTTCAGTGAATTCAGGTGTTCCACCTTCTCTGCAGGAAGTTTTTTTTTTTTTTTTCCCCAGTGCAAAGCAGAGCTGCAGCAGGGAAGAACTCACTGGTCCTGCTCTGCAAGGTTTCAAGTCGTGACAGCTCAGTGCTGACTGAGCACCCGGAGCTGCATCTGAATAAGATCAGCACACACCTCACATGAAGCTGAAACCTTGGGGGAATTGTGCACTGAGCTCATTGACAGAACAGAATCGTGGAATTGTCCACGCTGAGATCACCAAGGCCAACCATTCCAGTGGTCTAAGAAAAGCTCCACGACTGGGTAGGAGAAACTTCTCCCTGAAGGTGAAGGTCCTGCTTGGGAGCCTGGTTTGGATCAAGCTGGGCTTGGCAGGACCACGGGAACTTTAATTCCACCAGCCACAACTGATGACACGATCAGTGTTAACAGGTTTTTTTACATCCAATCCCTGGTGCCAACCCTCCCACCCTCAGTCCAACACCCAAAGGCCTCTCCTTTCCCCAAAAGCTCTTTCATCACCCACTCACCAAACCAAACCACCTCTGGCTTTTCTCCCTGAACTATCATCTGGGTAAACATTCCCTGCTTTAGCCCAAGGTCAGCAGCTTCCATCCATCCACACCACGACAGCAACAGCCACACAAATCTGCTTTTTTGGGTAACACTCATAGCAACAGCAGAGAAACTCCCACAGGAATGGCTGGGGATCCACGGGACTTGCAGCATCCTGAAAATTGGTGTTTTGTAGAGCAGGAATTGTGATTGGATCTCACTCTGTAAAGATAACTTAAAGACTTTTATCCAGTGATATTTGCTACCATGAGTGTATCTTAAAAAAAAAAAAAATCTTATTTAATTCCAGCACCTATTTTTAGGAATGCAGTAGATTCCCAAAATCCAAACGAAGCTCTTCAGCTTTTAACACAAAATTTGCTAAATGAGAGATTCTTAAAGCCAAGTGGACTTCCATTCCAAGAGGCTGCTCAAGCTCTACCAGCCCCTCTTAGAGACCCCCCTGGCTCTGCCCTGAATCCCCCATTTCCCAGTATTTTATAAAATTGCCCTTCCAGGCTGAATTTCCCTGGTCTCACACCAATCCAGAGAAAATTCCAAAGCTGGTGATGTCAGGCAGGACACGGGACAGGAGCAGCAGCACCAGCAGCACCGGTGCCAGATCGTCTCCTCCCCAATTAATCTATTCTTAATGAAGCAGATGACAAGTCCTGTGAGACAGCAGCTCCTCGGGGTGACCTACATTCCCCTCCTGGATGCATCTGTGTGCCTCAGTCACACATCCCCAGCAGGGGACAGGGAGATCTGATTTATGCAAAGCATCAGGGACTGGCTGAATATTCATTTGGGTGACAAATGCAGCACTCTGGCTTCTATCCCCCCAAAATCCCAGGCTTAATCCACCTGAGGCTGTTGTTATCCAGCCTGACCTGGGGTCTGGGAATGGCCACTTGCTGGGAATTCATCCACATCTCCACTGTTGGAAGAATTTTGGGGATCTTCCTGCCACTGGGAACTTCCCAAATCCATCTGATATTGCCCTTACAGCACCAAGCAGTTCAGAGATGGAGCAGCACTCCCAACTGCAGGGTTCACAACTCCAGGAGTGAAGGAGACCTGGAGATTCCTAACTGGAAGTGCTCCCACTGCCATCAAAGCAGCAAAGGAGCTGTGAGCAGGTGAGATCTCTGCCCATCCTTTCAGGGATGCACAGCAAATGTAGGGCACCAAAACTTGTCTGGCTGCAAGCCTCACCTGAAATCTTCTCCGTGACCATTTTTGAGATTTGTAGTAAAAAACACAAATGAACACCTGAGGTAAGTCACTGCAAAACTGCTGCCAAGAGTTCTTTAAGAGTGCTGGGCAGCAATATTAAAAAAAATATTCAAAATTATTTTAAGGAGGAGAGAGAGGTGGTGGGAGCTGCGTGCTCCCCACAGAGCACCTCCATGGCACTGGGGACCCTCCACTACTCATCACTTCAATTAAAATATTAATCACTTCCAGGAGCAATCCTTGAGATCTTTGTCCCACCTTATTCCCTCCAACAAGAAGTCCATTACCTCGCTATTACACACTATTTATTTTTCTTTTCCTTCTAAAAAAATACAGATTCTATCCACACATTTCAGTCTGGGAAGGCACAGGGCTGTAAGGAAGCAGAGTGTGAACACATCAGGGATTCTGGTCACATGCTGCTCCTCAAGCAGCACTGGTCACGTCTGATAGATGGATTACAATGAGAAATGCTCTTCAAAGCCACACCTGGAGTTCAAATCCAAATCCACCAGGAGGTGGGGAAGGCCCAGGCAGAAGCAGGGAGCTGAGGGCCCATCCAATGGCCCTGCCTGGGAGGGATTTCCAAATGTCTCTTCCTCATTCAGTGATGACACACAGGGCCTTTCCCAAGAGCTCCACATCAACCTCAAGTCCCAGGTCCCTCACTCCATCTGCTCCTGCAGGTTTATTTAAATACTGACCTGGACACAAACTGCCAGTCAGGAATTTGGTGCTGATCTCTGCAAATAAATTTCAACTTTTCTGTAAAGTGAAGACGACAGCTCCTCTGAGGGAGGAACTAAAGTGTGTAAGCTTAAAACCATTAGGCAGAGGTGGCTGCCTGGGGAGGGGCTGGAGGGAAAAGGGACTCAAGGGACTGAAATTAAATCCCCAACAGCTCAAACCAACCTGTTTCTACCTTGAGAGGCATCACATCTGCCTCCAGGTTCACAGGAAGGGATAAGAGCACACGTAGCCACACCTGAGAAACTCAGGTACCACAGAATCATTTGGGCTGGAAAACCACTCCAGGATCATCGAGTGCCCCATCTCCACCTTGTCCCCAGCTCAGGGCACTGAGTGCCACCTCCAGGCCTTCCTTGGGACACCTCCAGGGATGGAGACTCCAAACCAACCTGGGCAGCCCTTGCCAATGCTGATTTGGGGGGATTAACGACCACACCCTGGGTGATTTCAGCTGGGGTGGAGGCTGAGGCAGCACCAAGGGACAATGTGGTTCTCCCACTCTGGCAAAGTCAGGGCAGGGGACCAGGCTGAGCTCCAGGAACACTCCAGGGAAGGCTGAGCAGCGCCCACAGCAGTCAACCTGATGGGCAGGGCAGTCCCCAGGAGCACAGGCTCAGCCAGTGGGCCAAGGCTTCGTGGCACAGTTCTGATCTGGTTTGATTCCTGAGCCAGCACTCTCCCTATCAGCGCCCGGGCAAAGTTCAGGAGATAACCAGGCTGAGGAGCACATCCCAGAAAATGGAGCCATTTCCCATAAAATGGAGCCATTTCCCAGAAAATGGAGCATTCCCCAGAAAATGGAGCCATTTCCCAGAAAATGGAGCATTCCCCAGAAAATGGAGCCATTTCCCAGAAAATGGAGCACTTACTTCCCAGAAAATGGAGCCACTTCCCATAAAATGGAGCATTCCCCATAAAATGGAGCATTCCCCATAAAATGGAGCACTTCCTATAAAATGGAGTATTCCCCAGAAAATGGAGCACTTCCCATAAAATGGAGTATTCCCCAGAAAATGGAGCACTTCCCATAAAATGGTGCACTTCCCCAGAAAATGGAGCATTTCCCAAGTGCTGTGACAGCCACTTCCAACAGCTCAGAATCCAACATGTTTAACTCCAGCATGCACTCAGCAGATTTGTTCAAGGCAACAGCTGCCAACAAGTTTTGGGAGCAGCGAGTGCAACCGGGCATCCCAGCCGTGCAGATGAACATTGGGATCCCAAACAAAAACAGAGGTTCAGAGAGAATTCCAGAACTGCTGGGGGTTGGAAGGGATCTCTGGAGATGCTCCAGTCCAACCAGGGACACCTGGAGCAGGTGGGAGACTCCACATCCTCCCTGGGCAGCTGTTCCAGGGGCTCTGTCACCCTCCGTGGACAGAAGTTTGTCCCCATGTGGAGGAGGAACTCCTTGTGCTCCTCGTCCTGTCACTGGCACTGTTTGCTCCCCTTGGAAGTATCTGTGGGGCAGTAACTGGTCACAGACAGGGACTGAGGCCATTTCTGAAGCCAGAAAACCACTCATGGAACCTCCTCATCCTCTCCTGCACAGCTGCCCTCAGCTCACAAACACCAGGGCAACTTTCATCCAGGGAGGTCTGACTTCACTCACGCTGCCTCCCACCCCAGGAAAGGAGTCTCAGAAGTCACATGAAAGTAACAGTTCAAATCTCTGTGAAAAACAACCTCTCTGTGCAGAAAGCAAGCTCCAGGTTCCTGCTGACACCACCTACACTGTCACTAAGGTCCCCGGGACCGTGGCTTCAACACAAGCAGTTATTTCTTCCAGAAAAAAGAAACTTGATCGTTTTGTTATTCCAGCAGAGCTAAACCTTACACAAGGCTCCCACAAACAAAACAAAAGAAAATGAACAAAGGAACTATTTTAGTGATGTTTTATGCATACCAAGAGACAATAAGGTTTTTATTCATAAGGTACTAAGGGGGAAAAAAAAAAAAGGAAATGAAGCTCTAGCAAGAAACAGAACTTCCTTCAGAGCTGTTCCCATGCAGCAGTAACCTCTGCTCAGTGTCAGTTAATTCCAGGTTTGAGGGCTGATTTAATTCCCTGCCATTACATCTTTCATTTTCCAATATAATCAATTAACTCTGCTCCAGGCACCTTTAGCAGCCCCTGTTTTTAGGGAGGGCATCACACAAAGCAGCTGCATCTCCTCACAAATCCCACTGTCAGGAGCCCATCAGGTCCCACACCCAAAATCACAGCAGGGGAAAGTCTGGACTCCAGACAGCCCAATCTGCAATTGGAATTCTACTCTAAACCACCAAGGCCATGAATTAAATATGTTCAAGTTCAATTACAGCCAATTAAATCAGTTTTCATGCACGTCTCACCCTACTTCAGCTATATTTGTGAGCTAGAAAATAAATACAGCACCCGAATCTGCTTTCACATAGACTGCTATTTATGAAACACAGAATTTGTCACTACTCGCTGCAAGGGTAATTTGGCCCTCGAATTACACAAAAATAAAATTCAAGTTAACACTTCTCCTGGCTGATTTATGCTCAGCAGATGGACAAGACAGATAATACCTCAATGGAGGGAAGTGAATTCATTCAGAAAAGCATCAGCTTTACCAAAGAGGAGGTGCTGTGTTGGGGGAGGTCATTAAAGGATTCGCTGCCATGGAATCGCTGAAACCCCAGAATGGTTTGGGTTGGGAAGGCTCTTCCAGCTCAACCTGGTTCCAGGTCTGCTCCAAAAGGACACACGTGGAGATTTCCAGCTGGAAAAAAACCTGTTTGTGTTCTTACAACCACAAAACAATCCCATTATTTCTCAGAATGTCCCAAGCCAAGCTGCCCAGAGCAGGGAGTTCTGTCACTGCTGGCACCGAGCACGTGCTGCCACCCCACATGTGACCTCACATCATTCCTGCTTACAAAGGGCTGGGGCCAGGCTGTGAGCCAGCCCTTGCTGGGGTGACATTTCCAGTCACCTGTCCCCCTTGCACAGGCTCCAGGACAGTGCTGTGTCTCCTGCAGGACGTTCCCTGCCAGGCTCCAATACCCAATGCACTCAACAGGTGTTAAACCAACAGCTGCCACATCACTGGGGGATGTTTCCCAGCATCTCACACATCAAAAAAAAATCCTTCCCTTTATTAAATCCCCAGCATCAATAAAAAGCATGGCAGCAGGTTCTGATCTTTGGTTTACATCGAGCTCTTAGGAGTCTGGAAGGCAATTCCAGCACAGCAGGGTAATGGCACAGTGTGACTGGGAGAGATCCTCCAGCTTTCCAGCTCTTGGAGGTCAAGCATTGGAACATCAGATGTTCCCACCCAAGCTCTAAGTTCTCCAGCAAGTGAGAAGATGAGTGGCAGAGCTCTCAAGTTCATCAGTGGGGAAAAACCTTTAAAATAAAGGCCCATTGTTTGATACTGGCCCAAGGCATCACATTTACCAGGAAGTTTTATCACCTTTTTTTAGCTGTTACTGATACTGCAACAGTCTGATTGAACTCACAGAAAAAGCCTGAGGAACAGGAATCACATGCCTTTGAAAACGTGGAAGAATGTCACACACCACACCTGGAATCAGAATTTCTTGCTCCCCAAAACACTGGCACCTCCCGAGGCAGCACTGGAGGCTGTGAGACTTGGTTGGATTTTTCAGTTTGCTGTGTTCTGCAAGAAGGTTCAGAGAACCCCAGAATGGTTTGGGTTGGAAGGGACATCAAAGCTCATCCAGTGCCACCTCTGCCATAGCAGGGACACCTCCCACTGCCCCAGGCTGCTCCAAACTCTGTCCAGGGCATTGCTAGGGCTCCAGGGGCAGCCACACCCTGTGCCAGGGCCTGCCCACCCTGCCAGGGAACAATTCCTGCCCCCAAATCCCAGCCAGCCCTGCCCCCTGGCACTGGGAGCCATTCCCTGGCTCCTGTCCCTCTGTCCCTTGTCCCCAGCCCCTCTGTAGCTCTCCTGGAGCCCCTTCAGGCCCTGGGTTCTGGGTGTCCCCACTGGTGCTGCCTGAACCTGCTGCTGAGGACAAAAAGAGGCTGACATTGATCAGAACAGGGAGAACTGGATCTGGGTATTGGGGAACAGCTGTGCTGCAGGTGCTGTGTGACTGGAGCAGAAATGCAGAGAGGTGCTGGCACTGCTGTCCTCGGGGCAATGAGAGACCCAGACAACCCAAACTGACACAGCCCCACAAAGCCTGTGCTCCACAGGCTGCCTCAGTCTTGCTGTTGGTCCTGGGTGCCAGGGCAGGACCTGAGGTGGGGATCCCATTTCCCAGTGTGCCAGAGCTGCTCTGGATCCCATCAAAAGCCCTGGAAGTCAGGGGAGATTCCCGTGGATGAGGTCTCCTTATGATCCTCAGAGCATCTCTGGTAGTGGCCACCAGCTTTGAAAGAGCTTCTACCCCTGCAGGTGGGCGAGAGGTAGGAGGAGCAGGTGACAGAGGTTGGTGTGAGATGTTCCTGCTCTGAGCAAGTGCAGGTGGTGGCAGAGGTGACACAAGGACTGTCAGTGCTGTGCTTTGGCACCCTGGGCCTTGTGGGGCTGCTGCTCCAGCTGCTGGCAGAGCTCTGCTGCAACCTCAGCTCTTTTCCTGTGAATCCTGACGTTCTCTGACACAGGCTGGAGCTTGGAACAAGCTGGGACACTGCAAGGTGTCCCTGCCCAGGGCAGGGGGTGGAATAAGATGAACTTAAATGTTGCTTCCAACCCAATCCATCCTGCCATTCCATGACCCAAACCCAGGCAGCTCCATCTCCTGTTCCATGACCGAGTCAAGGTCTCAAGGACACTGGGACACATCCCCGAGGTTGGGGACACATCCCTGAGGCACATGGCCACCTCAGCTGAGCAGACACTGCCAGTCCAATGCTGTCTACAGGTGGAGTTTCTGAGCCCCTCTGATGGAACACACAGCACTTCTGCTCACTGAAACAGGAATGAGATGCAGCAGACCTCCCAGAGAACTCACATTCCTGACCCGTGCTGTCCCAGACAAACCCAACAGGAAGCACAAATCCCAAAGGAGGAGGAGAAGGAGACACAGCCTGCAGCACACCATGGAAGGTGTGAAATCAATGTTGCTACCTGAGGAACTGGAAACATTCAAGTGCTGCTAGCAGCATCCCAAAGACCCAAGTTCAGACATTTGTTACAGATCTGCAGCTACCTTTGCTTTTGCCAGAGATTTGTGCAGCTAAAATAACTAAATAAGTGACTTTGTTGTTGTTTTACTGGGAAGATCAAAAAGTTCCCTGGAGATGAAAGCACTTCCCAGCACACTCAGGGAATCAGGAGTTGTCAGAGGGAGTCCTCTAAGCAGCAATTAGACAGCTGTGCTGAGGCTCCACATCTGAGCTCCCTCTCAAGTGGCAGAGGCACACGCACGTCCTGCCACGTGCACGGAGGAGAAGGAGGAGAAGGAGGAGAAGGAGGAGAAGGAGGAGAAGGAGGAGAAGGAGGAGAAGGAGGAGAAGGAGGAGAAGGAGGAGAAGGAGGAGAAGGAGGAGAAGGAGGAGAAGGAGACACAGCCTGCAGCACACCTTGGAAGGTGTGAAATCAATGTTGCTACCTGAGGAACTGGAAACATTCAGGTGCTGCTAGCAGCATCCCAAAGACCCAAGTTCAGACATTTATTACAGATCTGCAGTCCAAGTAGTGCCCTCAGGGAAGTCACCAGCCAGGGGGATTTATTTGGTGCTGAGGAAGAACAGGCCATGGTTAGAAGGGCAGGAGATGACACCTGGCACAGAAATATGTCAGACACCAAGAGGTGAGTTCCTGTGTCCAGGTGTCCAAGGTCAGTAACTGAGCACCTGAAGGCAAAGCCTGGATGTGGCACTTGGTGCCATGGTCTAGTTGAGGTGTTAGAGCACGGATTGGACTTGATGATCTCGAAGGTCTCTTCCAACCCAGAAATTCTGTGATTCTGTGAAATGTAAAATCACTTTTACTGTAGAAGATTACAATGCTGGTGAGATCCACTTAAGAAAAAATCATTCCAGGGCAGAATAATTTATTTGGGACCAGGTGCAATCTGTTGTCAGAAACAGAGGCAACAGTTTTCTCTTGTAAGGTGCAAATGAGCCATGACAAAGCTCAGCTTTCCTAAACTTCCTATAAATCCAGTGGGTGGATTTATGAAAAGTTGGATTTTCCATGACCCAGCCCAGGTCAGCCACTCACCTGGACCTGCTGAGATGACACCTGAACTTACCAGAGCACCACCCACCTTTGGAACCACGGCTTTTAAAGGTTCTGAAACTCAGATCTCAGGCCAGGTCAGCCTCCTCAAGCTGATCCCAGCCCCTCCAGCACCAAAGGAACTCCCAGTACATCCAGCAGCAGCATGTCACACCAGAGCCATGGTTTTGGGAGGAAACCATCTCCAGCACTCCTCTTAGTCCAACAACAGCTCCAGTGGATCCAAACATGAAAGCACACCAGTTTGAGAAGCATCCTTGAGGAAAAAGCTGTACAGGCATGGATATCACTGGAGAAATTCCATACCCATCAGCTCTCAGGCAAGCAGGTGTGTCTCCAGGAGCATTAAGCCAGATTTTGGAAATGCAAGACACAAAATGAGCGTTTTCTCCTCCAGGTTACAGAGAACAGTCACAATCCCAGTGGGAGAGAAAAGCCTGGAGTTGTTTTAGCTACAGAACAGAACCAAAACATGCAGAGACTTTTAGTTAAACCCACACAAGACTCGTAGTCAAACCCACGCTGAAAGGAAAACCCACACGGCTGAGCTGCACCGAAACACCAGACATTCAAGACAAAGTTTGAAAGCTCTGGTCTCTTCCCTTCTCTCCAGGGCCAGACAGGGAATTCCCTCAGCACCAGGAATGTGACGAGCTGTTTTTTTCACAAAGCATTTTACCCCTTGCAAAGGCTGAAATCCTTCTGGATTTTGTGCCATCAAAAAGTCACAGAGCACAACAGAGCACTGGCTGCCACTGCTGGAGAATCCGTGCAACCTGCTCTGCTCCCATGTCCTGTCTGGGCCTTTCTCAAGCCCAGGTGGGATGAAATTTTTTCTGGCAGGTTCTCGAGAGGTTCCTTCTCGAGGTTCTCCAGCTCACTGACAAGCAGGGACACGCTGGCTTTCCATGCTCCAGGAAGGAGGAGGAGCAGGGAGCAAAGCTGTGGGCACCCAGGGTGGGGAGGGAGAGCCCACGCCCTGCTCCAGGGCTGCAGGAGAAGGGAGCAGGGCCTGCTCAAGGTAAAATCCCTCTCAGGCAGCACTGCTGCACTACAGGCAGCAAAGTCCTTCCAGTTAAGGTTGAGTCCTCCTATCCCCTGATGAGGTTTTCATCAACAGGCTCTCAATCGATCCCGTAATTAAAGAGCAGTATTGACTCGAAGAGTGGAAAAGATCAAGTGTTTTCTCAGGATAAAGAGGAGTGTTGAATCACAGGATGGTTTGGGTGGGAAAGGACCTTAAAGCTCATCCCATTCCACATCCTGCTATGTGCAGGAACACCTTCCACCATCCCAGGGTGCTCTAAGTCCAACCTGGCCTTTGACAGTTCCAAGGATGCAGGGGCAGCCGCAGCTTCTCTGGGCAACCTGTGCCAGGACTTCCCCTCCCTCACAGGGAAGAAAATATTCTGCAAGAGCGTAATAGATTTTCTTTTGAAAGATATAAACCAAGAGCCAAGGGGAAATCACTTCTCTGCACCTCCCAGTTGTCCTTCTCACTCAACAAGGCATTAAAATTTTAATCATTGGCTACTTAAAACAAAGGCTGTGCTCCTGCTTAGGAGCTCATGAACAAGTTCCTACCAACTCCAACAGACATTTTGTTTGGCCTCTAAAAATTCACAGGCAGCCCACAGATCATACATACAGCCTGTCACAAGAAGCTACAGGCCTGGGCTCCAAATCTGACCACACTTCACCCTAAAAAGTATCAGTGACTTCCTCACTCTTCACCTCTGCTGCTGCTGAAGTGACAGCTCAGTCCCCTCCTGCAAACTGGAGCAAGTCAAGCTGGGCACCCTCCTTCCCCTGCAGGGTTCCTGATCCTGCTCAGCACATTTGGGGAGCAGCTGCCTGTGAGCTTCAGCTGCACATCAACAGCGTGTCAGGGCAAGGACACGGGGAGCAGCAGGGCTGCCAGCACAGGGCTGTGCCCAAGGAAGCAGCTCGGCAGCGCTCGCGTCCTTCACTGAGCGGCTTTGCCCGAGGCACCGACAGCAACAGCACCAGGAGAGCAACAAAGCCCGGCTTAGGGTTTGTTTCACGCTGGGGGCAGGGAGGAGGAGAGGCCAGGCTGGAACTGCTGCCAAGGGGTTTGTTAATGTGGAACTGCAACCAGAAAGGGAATTTTCACGGGGAACCTCTCAGGGTCAGGGCAGTGCCCGTCCCCTGTGCTGGCACTGCTGGGGCACCTCCAGTGTTGGGGGCAGCTCTGGGACCCTCCTGACAGGAGAGACCTGGAGGGGCTGCAGCGTGTCCAGGGCAGGGAATGGAGCCCCAGGAGAGGCTGAGGGAGCTGGGAAAGGGGCTCAGCCTGGAGCAAAGGAGGCTCAGGGGGGACCTTGTGGCTCTGCACAACTCCCTGCCAGGAGGGGACAGCCAGGGGGGGTCAGGCTCTGCTCCCAGGGCACAGGGACAGGACAAGGGGAAATGGCCTCAGGCTGGGCCTGGGCAGGCTCAGATTGGACAGCAGCAGGAATTTCCCCCTGGAAAGGGTGCTCAGGCCTTGGAAGTGCCCAGGGAGGTTTGCAGTGCCCAGCCCTGGAGGTGTCCCAGGAAGGGCTGGATGTTTAACTGAGTGCCCTGGGCTGGGGACAAGGTGGGGATGGGGCACAGCTGGGACTGGATGGGCTGGGAGGGCTTTTCCATCCTCAATGATCCTGGAATTCTGAGTAAAAGCACCACCTACTCTCCTGTTTCCATGTCCCCTGCTGCCCTATCACTCCACCAGCACAGATCTGGAGGGTAAGTAAGGAGCCCCATCAGGGAACTGATCCAGCTCAGCTGAAAAAACAGCCACGTTACACAAAGAAGTTTCCAGCCAGCTCAGTTCCTCAGCTCCTCACCACAGCCATCCCCAGCTTCTCATCAGCTCTGTGAGGCGTGTGCAAAACTGCTGCTCATTATTCACTGCCCTAGATGAGAAAAAAAAATCCCCAAACACTCACACACAAAACCCCCAGAACACCCTACCAAACCAAACCCAAAGCACCCTCCTGGTGCAGTATCACACAAGCCCAGCTCGCTCTGTAACCCTTCTCCTGGGTGTCCCAGCAGACAGAGGAGAGGACAATCCTTCTCCAGCTCAAACAATTCTTGTCCAACCTCTAGCAGCCAAGAGCTGAGGGATTCCTGAGCTCCAGGCTGCATCCAGAGCACAGCATCCAACGCCCACCTACTGATCCACTTCCATTTTCTACTTTCATTCTGAACCCACCCATCTTTTCCCCTCCAGAATTCCCCTGGCAGCCAGTTCTGCAGCTCAGCCACCTCCAAGTGGAAATGACTTTGGCCTTTCCTGCTGCCTGAAGGGTTCAGGTCACAGACATGACTGAGCAGGATGATCAGGGGGCTTTGGTGGGCCAGGGTTTATTGGGATTTTTCCCTGTCTAATTCATCTGCTCCGTGCCAGGAGTCAGAAGCAGACTGCGCCCACAGCTTGGGCATGACACAAACACAACTCACTGCTGCTCCTGTAGGCTGTAGGTAGGATACAAAAAAATGAATATAATCATGGAATGCTTTGGGTTGGAAAAGCTTTTCTTTTAAAGCTCATCCCATTTCACCCATCTCTGCCATGGGCAGAGAGATCTTCCACTAGACCAAGCTGCTCCAAGTCCAGTCCAGCCTGGGACACTGCCAGGGATGGGACATCCACAGCTTCTGGGAACAGCAAACCAGTACTTCCACCTGTTGTAGAAACCCCCTTTTTTTTTTTTTTTAATTTGAATCCTGAAACTACTTGTTTTTCAAACTTCATTGCAACCCCTGCACAGCCAACAGCATCTTCACCATTCAAATCATTGTTTCCCAAAACCTGCCAAGTTTTTCCCCATTCTTTAGCTGGGGATCCTTCCTTCTGACATTAGTACATCACAATCCTGAGTGAGCAAATCCTCCCAGGATGCACAAACAAACTTGGACTTATTACTTGAGGGCTCCTGAGGACTAACTTTTAAAAACTTTACTGCTTCAATGTGCCAACATGAAGCAATTTCAAAGCAAGTGGTTCCAACTCAAACCCACTTTTAATAAAGGCAAAAGAAGCAAAGAAATAATAACAATTTAATTCAAGGAGTTTTTCTAGACTTCCACATTTAAAACCCACTTTTAATAAAGGCAAAAGAAGCAAAGAAATAATAACAATTTAATTCAAGGAGTTTTTCTAGACTTCCACATTTAAAAGAACAGTTTTGCACACTCCTAGCACAGCTTTGGTTATGTTCAAAATAAAACAAACCTCAGAAATCATTGTTTTTTATCTCTGGATTCACAGACTTGCAGCCAGGTGAGTAAAGCTCAGGAATACAAAATACAGCTGTGCACCTCCAGGAGGAATTAAAATCCAGGGAAATTTCACCTCCATCAGAGGAATCTCTCAATACTCACACACCCTTTGTTCTCCTGAGCTGTTGCAGGAGATTTCATGGGAAAACATTATTTTTTTGGTGACTCATCTTTATTTGCATTGGACTTAGTCAGACAGCAGTGATTACATGCTTAGGCTGGATTCTGGCATTCAAATTTTTCAGCAGCCATCCTGGCCAGAAGAGCCTCCCTGCCTACCTGTTCCCAGGTGCCAAAGGCTGGACCCTGAGGAGCTCCACAAAGCATGCACAGCTCCTATGGATCCTTTATGCACAGCTCACTTCAAACCATCAACAACCTGACACAATTAATGCCAATAAAAAGATATTAAGGATTAACAGATCTCCAGGATACGCTGCCTGGAAGTTTTACTTATCCTGACATTTGGAACATTCAAAAAAAAAAAGAGAGCAGCAGCAGGGAGAGCATTAAAATGAGGAGGAGCACCACCACTCACTGACCCAGCCAGGAGAATCCCCCTACAGCACAACTGAGAAGTCACCACAGCTCTCCAAAATCCAAACACCATAAAAATGATTTCTGCACCAGAAAAAAAAAATCGCTGAAGAGCAGTTAAAATGGTTTGTGATGGACTCAGCCTTCCAAGATTTATTCCTTTTTTGTACCTGCAAACAGCAGGGCAGTGCTGGAGGCTGAGGCCCTGCCCTCCCCTCCAGGGAGGTTAGGATGACTCTGGGATTTCTTGCAGAAAATGCCATCTGGAATATTTATAGTGCCTGAGACGGGGGCAATGAAATCACTCACGCTGGCACCTGAGCACATCCAGAAGCTTAACTGCTGCTTTAGCAGGAAATATTAGATTGGAGTGACTCAAAGTCAAAGTAGAGAGGATGGCCAATTACAGGGACAGAAAGTTATATCCCAGGAGCCACCAGGGATCAGGATTAGTCAAGGTGCAAAGATGAAATATGAATAGAAGTAACTAACATGAAGCAAAAAAATGCTCTGTTAGTGTTGTCACCCCTTACATATGCACACATTTTTGGTTTTAGAGAATTAAAACATTTTCCCCACACATCCTCCCTAGATAGAGGCCAATTTCAGTATTCCCTGAGATCCTTCTTTTCCTTCTTTTCCATTCCAGTGCTTGAAGAGAACCTACAGAACACCTCAGAGGGACTTTGGACAAGGGCCTGGAGGGACAGACCCAGGGAATGGCTCCCNGCAGCCTGGGGCAGTGGGAGGTGTCCCTGCCAGGGCAGGGGGGGCACTGGGGGGGCTCTGAGCTCCCTTCCCACCCAAACCATTCCAGGATTCTATGAACCAGTCCCTGCCTACAGCCCTCACCAAACACCCCAGAACATGGTAGGTGTATCCCAGGCTGTTGGCAGAGCTCTGAGCAAACCCAGAGCCAAGGCTCAGAGCTGCTGAGGTTATTCAAACACAGGAGAGCCTCAGCCAAGGATCCAGTCACCCACTGTGTACACAAGGGCTTTGGAAACCACATT
Organism: Rhadina sibilatrix; assembly: GCA_013400275.1. Classification (NCBI taxonomy): domain Eukaryota; kingdom Metazoa; phylum Chordata; class Aves; order Passeriformes; family Phylloscopidae; genus Rhadina; species Rhadina sibilatrix. The sequence continues at coordinate 3,260 of VWYO01026370.1, read as the reverse complement.
TCCTTGTTGCTACAGGTCAAATACTCCATCGGAGGTTTTCCCCCGAAACTCTGCTCATTCCAGCTTGCAAAAACCAACCAGAGCTGCAGGGGCTGCTGGGCTGGGATTTCCCATGAAGGGATTCCCCATGAAAAGCTCCTTTCCAGGCTCCTGGATTGCCACTCTGGGGAAGTGAGAGAGCTGCTGTCACCAGCGGGGAATTTGAAAATCCCATTTTCAGCCAGATTGCTGCATCGCTTGGGAATAATGCAGAGTGGACCTGGATAACTCAGGTTATTTGGATTCTTCCCTCATGGATGGGCTGTTTTTTTCCCAAGGTGCCAATGGAGAGTCTCCCTTTCAACTGGTATCTGGCACAGGACGCTTTCCTCCAGGTTCCCACATCAATTTATGGAAGGACTATGGAAACAACACATTTCAGGCATCTTTGAGCAGTTCAACCTCCAGACAGAAAATCGATTTTGTACCACACCACCTGCCAAATTCCATGGTGAAGACACCAAAGAGTAACCAAAGGGTGCACACAGCAACCATCACCAGCCGTTCAGCTCAGCATTCAGGGAGTAAAACACCTCTGCCTGCCAGTTTAGGCACTCCAGAAACAAACAGTGGTGGGAAACACTTCCAAAATCTGCACACTTCCTACTCAGCTTGGTGATACCCCCTCTTGAAAGCCCCAAAACTGCAGAGTTAGACCAACAACTAAGGCTAATTACCTAGTTACTAATCACTAAAAGCACGAGTTGGTCTGGAGCGGGAGCCACCGCGCGCCCCCGCTGACTTCTTAACTATGACGTTGACTATTTTTAACTTTGGGAATGGAAATAAACCTTCCCAACGAACTTCCAAAGGCAAGGAATGTCATGTGAGCCCAGCGAGGATCTGCCAAGCAGGGCCAAAATACACCCAGGCCACAGCAGCGAGCCCATCTGGCCTCCCAGAGCCAGGGGAAGGGACAACATCAACAACTGTCACACATCCCCCCCAAAAAATCCAGCAAAACGCTGAGTTGAGGCCCTAAGAGCTTTTAGGCAAGAACTTTCTCAGTACTTAGTTGCCACAAAGGTGGTTTTTTTTTTTTTCACTTTAAATTTCCCAAGCCTTGCTTAAGAGAGCATTTTTACGTGTTAATAGTCTGAGGTGCAATTTTGGGGTGATGTTTCAACATCAGATGAGGAAGCGCACAGGGGGGTGAACTTACAGCCAGCTGACACTCCATGAAGCTGCCCAGTGATTTCAGGGATTTATAGCAAACACAAAAAAGTCAGATCCAGTTTAAACCCCTCAGAATCATTTTCTTTTTTTTTTTTTTTTTTAATCCAGACGTAGGTATCACCACTGGGTGCTGCAAAAAAGCTGTGACAGGAATCACCCTTAATTTCCAGAGCCAGTCACCAAGAAGGTGAGAAGCTGCTGACCTGAACTCTTCATCTGCAAAACAAGACGTTCAGCAGAAGGCAAACGAAAACCCGGTGATACACCTGGGATGGAAGGATACTGAGTACCGGCCTGTCCCGTGGCACAGATTGCACGGCAGAGGCAAAGACACATCCCTCTTTCATGATGTCAGAGCAGCTCTACCTTGGTGAGGAGCTGCTCTGCGAGGAAGGGCTGGAGCCAGCTTTGCCCGGCCGAGGTGGGGGGGAGGAAGGAGACGGCTTCGCTGGGCGAGAAAACAGACCCCACCCACGAGCGCGATCGTCGCTGAGCCACATCAACCGCGGCGCAAAGACGGGGATCCCAGCGCCCTGCTGCCCGCAGGGACGGGGATTAACGCTGATGGAAGGGGCCAGGTGGGCTCCGGCGGCTGGCACAGGGCGTGGGGGGCGAGCTGCCAGCGCAGCCCCCGCCGGGGGGGCGGAGGGGGGGACAGCGAGGGTCGCTCAGGGTCAGCCAGCGCGGAGGGAGGAACCGAACCCACCCTGCCCTGCAGCGGCGGCGTCGGGCGGCACCGGGGCGGCTCTGCCGGAGCTCCGCGTCCTGGGCCGGGGGACAGAAGGGGGTCCTGAGGGGTGACACAGGAACGGGGCTGGGGGGGTCACAGGGTGTCCCTAGGGGTGACACAGAAACAGGGGTTGGGTGTCCCTAGGGGGGAGAGGAGGTTCCTGATAGGTGACACAGGGGGTCCTTGGGG
>VWYO01026369.1:71682-111758 GCA_013400275.1 Rhadina sibilatrix | reverse complement strand
ATTATTAAAAGGAATTTGAAGGACTCCCTTCACCTCTCTGCTCTTCTGAGTTCTCTTTTGTTTCTTGCTCCAAATGAGAGAAAAAAGCAGTTGAGAGTAAGTAAAACTGTAAAATCCCATCCCAAAATGTGCCTGTTTTAAATTGATATTAAGGAAATTTTTGAAAAAAATCCTAAAAACTCTGAGCTGCCTTTTTTTTTGGGGGGGGTGGGGGTAGGGGGGGGAGGAAAAGAGCCACTTCACATACAGGAAATTTGCAAAAATGTTGGAAAGGTGAAAGAGATAGATTGATGCAAAGCCCTGTTGAGTAAGAGGGAAACATCAGCTGCAGAAGTAAATTTGTAGTCAATCTGCTTTCTTGTTTGGCCCTGTACTGCTGATTTTTAAAAACTAAAGAAACTAATTTCTACCAAAAATGAGTCACCAATATCTTGACCCATCTCGACCTTGCCTTCAGCTGTGACAAGATTTTGAGACCGTTTCTCCCTAGATGTGTTGTAGCTGTGTTGGGCATCAATAATGTTGTCTAATGATCTAATCTTTTTTGATTGAAGCCTAAAACAAGATTAACTCACCAAACGTCATTAATTCTCAGACAAAAAAAAAATAAATTGTGATATTACTAAGGCTGAAAGTATAAGAAACAATTAGAAAAGCAGGGAAAAGCTAATAAGGATGTGTAATTCCAAAATTAAGAAAAAGAAAACCAGAAAAGTGCACCTAGAAATGCAAGATATTAAGATGAAAAAAACAGATTTAAAAAAAAATCTGAAGTGTGACTCAGAGTGGAATCAGGTAGTAATTATGTAACTAAATGTATTAAAATTGGTAGTTTACAGGGACATAGACTTTAGCTTATTTTAATGTATATAGCCCCTCTACATGACATTGTATTTCCTATCTATAATGAGCATCTCAAACTTCAGTAGATTTACTCTCAAAGGAGACAGCAAAGTCCAACCCTAGGTCAGATTTTCCTTTGCAAATATCAAGCCAAGTTTTGAGTTCTTTGTGCTCATCCTTGATCCGAAGGTTTTGATAATCTGCCCACACAGATTTTTTTGGTTTCTTGGTGAACAGTTGGTTGTTGTTTTTGATACAGGCACCCTTCACAACTTGGCAGGTGCCTAAAATATATGCCAGGTGTGAAATTTGCTGTCAATGAATCACTCTAGAATTGCTCCAGTTCCACAGATCCCTGGTGGGAAGTCCATTACCTAAATTTAGAGGGTTACCAGCAATTGCCTCTCAAGTGGCCTAATTAGTAATCAAGTCAATGCTAATTGAGCAATTTTCAAAACGTCCCATTTTGCAGCTTGCCTTAATAATTTAGTTTTTTTTTTTTTGAACTATTTCCTTGTTTACAGGCCTTGAGAAAACTGGTTTAAGTCAAAAAAACTGTTAGCACGCACTGGTGGTTTAGAAATTTCTGGTAGTGTTTGGGAAAATAGAAATAACACATTTCTCCATCCGGATGTTTCCATCAGCTGTAAGCAGCTTCTCCATATTTTTTGTGGAATTTCCTCTCTTCCCTAAGAAGTCTGGTGGATCACAGTGTCACTGTGGGCTGGCACACTCACATGAAGGGTAAATTTAGATTTCATCACCCACACCTCTCCATCTCTAGGATTGGCACATGGAAATGGGTTTGTGTTCAAGCAAGGAAGTGGTGTGTTCACCACTTTTTAATTTCTGGTGGTGAGGGTGGAGAGAAGTGTCCTTTGATGTGAGTGATCAGCTGGGTCATTCTTGGCTTTGTGACCTCACGAGCCAGCAAGAACTTCCCCAGAAATTTCAGGAGTCTCTCTCTTTCAAGGGATTTTTGTCAAGCATGTCTCATTTTTTTTCACAAGTCTCCTTGTTTCAGCTCAGGATCAGCTGGAGTTTCAGGTGTTTTCCAGACTTTCCTGGAGCTCTCATGCCCAAGCCTTCAGTGCCTTCCATCTGGAAGTTGCAGTAATTTGTTTTAAGTGAGTTCATGGAAAACCTGCAGCTCTTTGAACACTTAAGGGTCTTAAGGCCAGTCAAGCAGCAAAAAGAAACAACAGTTGCCACGATGAAATTCAAACCTTCAGATGTCAAGCTCAATAAATCTCAAACAATCTGAGATTTCCACAGCAGTGCTCTTCCTTACTGCCAGCCACTGCCACCATTTTCCTGTTAAAAACTGCAGATACTGCCAGATAAATAAATGCTGGTTCTGTGTCATCATTTGAGATGGAGGTTACTTTACACCCTCTCCTTTCCTTTCACCATTCTAGATCAACCCTGCCATTTTGGTGGGCATTTTTAACGGCACTGATTATCTCTTGATCAAAACCTTTTTCTTCCAATGGCCAGGAGACACCTTCATATATTAATAAGTCAAAACCCACACAACCCAAAGCTCTTGTGTATTTTTTTTGGTTGTTTTTTTGTTGTTTTGTTTGTTTGTTTGTTTGTTTGTTTTTTTCTTGGCATGTTGCAGAGTGAGCTGTAACAGCTTTCTTTTCAGAGCAGCTGGAGAGCACCAGAATCCCTCTTTGTCAGAAGTTAACGGGGCTTGTCTTTGCCAACCTCGCAGAAAGGATCTGCACAACTACTTGAGCACTTTTTGCTTTGTGAGGCCTTTAGTTATTAATATATTTTATTTATTCAGCACCATTTTTTTTCAGGGTATTAATACCTTTTAAAGCTGTCAGAATTCATGACTGTGGTCAGAATATACTGAATAAACATGCTAAGACTGCTCTAAGTGTCCTCTTAAAACAAGTTTTTTTAAGATGTCTCTGTCCTGAATTTTTACCCATTTCTCCCATAATTGGCTGTAATTATAGATTTGATTCCTGAGTTCACAATTACATTGCTGCTTAAAAATAACCTTAGGCCTTGAAATGTTATTGCTTTCTCTGAATTTTAATTCTAGCTCATAACTTTCTTCATCTGATAATGAAGAAACTCTTTTCAGAGGCAATGGCATTGACTGTATACTGTTGATTTACGTTTGAATCTCAAAATGTACTTTTTTGTTGTTTTTTTGTTTTTGAACTCTCTTCAGAATAACATTTTGGAGAAGGATATATGACCATATGTTTTTGGTATGCATAAGCTATTTTCTCTAGCAATGGCAGCCACCATTTTTGTGCAAACATTTTCACGTCTTAAAAAACTTTGTTGAACTAGATGTGGGTTTATGTCCAAGTAATTTACCCCATCCTTCAGCTGAAAGGATCTCCACCCCTACAAAACGTTCCTGCTAAGGAAGGTATTGGCAAACAATCTCAATTTTAAATTTGTCTTGAAATTTAGGGAGAAACAGCCTTGTTGGCAGACACTGTGAAAAGGCTTATTTGCCTCAGTGGCTCAACTGTCTCTGGCCCAATCTCCCAGTCTGCCTGGCCACTGCTGACAACACTGGCAAATCCTTTCCTTGAGTGTGTGCAGATGGTTCTGGAGCCAGTTATGTCCTTTTGAGCCATGGCTTGAATTCAGAATCCTTTGATCAGTTCCAAGCAGCTGCTAAGGTCGTTATCAGGGGAGAAAGAGTTATTCTTCATTTAGTGCAAGGTTTGATACAGCCCCTGTAGGTAATCCAGATTTAATTAGAGTCTATAAGCCTCACATATGCTCACGATCTAATGGTGTCACACTAATGCAATGCTTTGCCTGGTGCTATTCAAGTCTAAGATGAGCTTTAGATGCAGTTTTGCTAGGAAATACATAAAATTTCAGTGTATGCGACTGTTCTTGTCCTAGAAAACTTCCTTAAAACAAAGCAGAACATGTCAGAAAATAATCACCAGGAACAGCACAAGAAAATTCGTATTAATAAAATTGTAATGCTGCAACGGACTCTCCCTGCTGAGTTTGTTTCCTTCTTCTCTGGGCACTTTGAGAGTTTGATTTAGAGGACAACAAGGTGATTGTGTGGATATTTACGGAGCTCTTCCTGCTCCTGAGGGCAGCGTGGGAAAAAGCATGGCAACTCCTGGGAATTTTGAAGGGCAGGTCTGTGAGGGGGCAGCCAACCCCCTAGGAGTCAATCCCACCTATGAGTAACCCTCTGTGACTCATCAGAGGCTTTGGCTTCTCCTATTAGGGCTTTTCAAAGTCTCCACATCCTAAAAAAACATGTGGGCAACACACGAGTGTGATTAAATCAGAGCAACACTCAGGCTCACAGGCTATTACAGGAAATAACACCATTAATTCTCCTAAGTGCTTGTACACAGAAATAGCAAAGGAAGATGAACAACTTCAAGAGCTCCACAACCCCAGGTATAATGGCATTATAGCAACAGCAGAAAAAAACCCAACCCTGGTATCCCAGCACCAAATGCCCTTTCTCTGTTTTCTGTGACTCGCAGAGTGCACAATTCTCCTTGTTGGCCTCACCATTCATCAACCAGATCCAAAGGCCAGCACTAAAGGAATCACACAGGCTTGAGCAGTGGCTGCATTTATTCTCTCTCCTTTCTACAAAATCACTTTTGGGAGTCCCTGCATTAATTTTTAGTTTGGTCTGATTCCCAAAGCTTTAGGCTATCTCCTGCTGTAATTCCAGGCTTCTGTATCTTTGACATATAGAATTTGTTTGATCAGACAGTAACAGCTTCTCATCCCTGTACACTCACATCTCTCCTCAGACAAATTCACCGATTCCTTCACATTTCAACCCAGCATTGGTTCAAAATAAATGTTCAAAATGCAAAAAGCACTCTGACAGGCACTCTGTGCTTTTTAGATGTGTGACACTTGCCAGCTTTTATAGCTTCCTACTATCTGCCATCCCCAGCACCCATTCCTGGTTGCAGCTCTCTCTGTTCCCTCACAAAAGACCACCTTTGGCATTTTCAGCTAATTTTTAATCACATAATAAAGAATCACAGAATGGTTTGGGTTACTCTTTGACAAATAAATTATGATCACAGGGTGTGTAAACCTCCTCTTTATTTCTACCTAGAGGTCAATAGGGGTGTTTTAGGGACCAGACTCAGTCTTCAAGACCATGTTGGATAGAGCTCTAAGCCAACCTGGTCTAGTGGAAGGTGTCCCTGCCCATGGCAGGGGGTGGAATGAAATGAGCCTTAAGGTCCCTTCAAACACAAACCATTCTGTGATTCTGTGATGGGATATCATACGATTCTGGAAAACACTGGTGTTCTTGGAACTGAGGTTAAAAGATGATATGATTATATGAAGTTTTTCAAGCGTGGAGAAGTTGGAATTGAGAAACTGCTCAGCAGTAAATGTGTGAATATGCTGCTATCACACCAAATCTGTGGTCACAGATGACAAGGACTGGAATCAGCTCTTAGATTTGTTCTGTCAGACATCAGTATGTCTAATCAGTATTTTGATAGAAATGTCTGTCTTCCTGTTATCCTGGAAAACAGGAAGTGCCACCATCTTACATGGTTGCAGTGCAGAAAAACTCCACAGTGTCACACCAGATGATTGAAGTGATGGCATTGGTTAAAAGATTTTGTTAAAGCTGTATTCATTATACCATTTCATTAACAGTTAAAAGAGATTAGCACTTCTGAGACACTCTTGCCCATTTTCTCCCTGCCCTTATTATCTGAACCGTCCATCTAACATGAGAATCATTTCCCTTTATTCCTAGGGTGTTCTAGTTTTCCCCCTCTGAAGGTTGAATTCAATCCACCAGCTAAGTTGAGAAAATGTCTAACTGCACTGAAACACCCACAGCTTCAGTTCCATGCCTTCTACCTTCTAAACTAATTCCTGAATCTCAGAACTGAGGATCTGTTGGAAATATTTGGATCAAATTTGACTTAGATTGCTGAAAGTGCTATGGAATCCTTGTTTTATTTTTCAGAAACTGTGTGCTGTGAAGAGTAGACAGAGGCTGCAAACTCTCCTGGACTTCCGGCTTCAAGTTTGATCCAAGAAACAGCAAAATATTCCTTATCTTTTCCCTACATCTACTTAGTTTCCAAAACAGACTTTGTTCCCTTTGGTATTGGTTTCCTATAATCAGATTTGAATGGATAATGTGGGACAAGCTCAGTATAAATTCTCAACAGACCTAGTTGATAATTTTGGAGTAAATTTAATGGGTGGAGAGCAGTTGCTACTGGTGTCTCCCAGTGTTTCAAGCTAATGTGTGTCCTTTTTCAATACAGACTGAAGATTCTTCTTTCTGAGGAGTTTTGTCTACCCAAGTTGACCACCAAGAACAACAATTCAATTATTTGAACAACAGTTCAATTATATTCAATTATTATTATTATTCAGTGTTTCGAATAAACTGGATTGGCTCCACAGGAGGGAGAGGAATGTTTTTATGGAAGAACTTTCACTTAATTCCTGGAGGAAAGAGGTTTTATTTACAAGTGACCAGAAGATTCAATATAAATAAGCAATATAAAAATATTTTTAAAAAAACCCCAAACATTTTCTCATCTTAGTCTCTCAGCTGTCTTCTTCTCAGCCTTTTCCACAAAACATGAAAATCTGGATGGCTGGAATTTCAGCTTTGCAATCAGTCTCTTGCTGAAGGAAGGACACAGGCTGTGTGTGAGCACGAGCAGTGCAAACATCTACACCCGAGCTAATCACTGCAGGATTCCAGGCCATCTGGTGGGAATCAAGTGAGTCTCCCCAAATGAGTCTGGAAGATGAGTCAGCCCCTGATGCAGGTGTGTAAAGGAGGTCTGATGAGTCATGATTTAAAATTGCACAGTTATCTTCGAATACTTAGGACAGCCTTGGGTGTCTGGCTCACACTGGAAAGAAAAAAAAAATAAAGGTTAGACTAAATTAATTCCATCTGGAAACTATTTTTTTTCTCTTTTTTTCCCCTTCACCTTTTAAACAGAGCTTTGTGGTGCTGAGCTGTTTTTTGCCTTCAGTAAATTCGCAGTGATCCATGTGTGATGAGAACATGTTACACAAGCTCATTGTTTCCTTACATGTTTAAAGTGCCACTCAGCCAGCTGAGACAAAAATAAATTTTGAAAAGGAAGAACAAATATAAGTTCATAAATTAAAACCATCATAATTTAGGGCACTTTTAGTAGACTAGAATCATTAATCTTATGAAAGAGACCTTTTTAATTATTTTAATCCATTTATGTTGCTGGACAGGAAGAGGGGTCATCTGTCTCACTGCAGACATTCTAGACTTCAACAAAACCTATTTTTCCATGGTACCATCCCATGTATCTTACATTGAAGAAGAAACCTGCCACTGCAATCTGCAGATGTGCACTATGGCATTGAAAAAATAGTCTTTTCTATTAACATAATTATAGGATGATGGCACTGGGCAAATCAGGGGGATGTTTGGGATTCTCAGATCTTGAAAACCAGCAATTATGACCACAGGGATCTCTGTTGGGAAGAGTTATAAACTGGTAATTGCCTGTGAGCACAGAAGAGCCTGTGAAAGCTTTTCTGAAATGTTTGCCATGCTTTAAACTACTCTGTTACACAGCATTTACTGGAGTTTATTGCAAATTTCAGCATTGCAAACCAATTTTTCCCAGAGATGGCCTGTTTGTCATGCTGAGCAATGGTGGGTTGTCAGAAATCCTCGGAAAAGATTCTTGTTTCCTGTTGAGGCTTTTTGCAAGATGTAGAAGCCCTAAGCTTGTAATTTATGTGTCTACCTGTGTTGGTGAGTGAGTGATCCCAAAACCATCCCCAACAAAGAACTCAGTTCCAAAGAGAGCTTTGAATTCAGTCTTCCTGAAGAAATATGCAGTATTTCTTCAAGCCACCTGACACTTTCACAGCAGCCGAGGTCCTGCCATTTTCAGGAGGTGGCACTGCCTCCTCTAAACCCTGCTCTCTCAGATAACACTCATTTGACAAGATTTCACTGCTGCACTCCAGAACAACCGAGCTGGAGTTCAAACAGAAGGGATCAATTGTCCATGACTGACACCACAGTGAGGGCTGGCATTGAAGGAGGGAACATAATGCGAAGGGATGATTGGAACTGACATTAAACCAATCAAATATGAAGTCCCTGAGCTAAAACCCTACCTTGGAAGTGTAAATTGCTCTGAGGGCTGACAAAGCAGTTCTGATCTTGCAGCTCAGAGAAGGGTGAGCATGGCTTTGGACAGCTGCTGCCATCTCAAGTCAGATACACCCCTGGCTTCTGTCAAGGCCCTGATTGTCTCAGTGTGAGATATCCTTCAGCTCTGAAAACTAAACATTTGATTGGAAAATTGGTGTAGGCAGTGGTGAGATTACAGAGCTGTGCTTTCTCTGGGCATATCCCTGCTCTCACAGTGTCCCCTCACTCCCTAAATGGACCGATGTGACATTTGCTGCCGTTGCCTTGCTTATTCTATTTACAGTGTTGATCCTTTCTTTTCTCTGTGTGTCATCTTTCTTTAGATATCATCTCTTTGCGTTAAGGATTGTGCCTCCCACAGCATAACTTTAAATCTGTTTAGTCCTTAATATCATACTGAACATGATCAGTACACCCCTGACCCTCAGGAAATCTATAACCCACTCCTTGATGAGATGGCTTCCTCCCTATTGTGGAAGGAACCCTGAAGCTACGGGGGGAGAAAGAATTCATTGATCTTATTCACTGTAGGGAANTTTTCCCTCAGGACCTCTGAATATTGTATTTGGAATGTATCAAGAAATTAAGACCTAGGCTAGTGAGGCCCTGGCACAGGTTGCCCAGAGAAGCTGTGGCTGCCCCTGGATCTCTGGAATTATCCAAGGCCAGGTTGGACAGGGCTTGGAACAAGCTGGGATAGTGGAAGGTGTCCCTGCCCATGGCAGGGGGTGGAACAAGATGATCTTTAAGGTCCCTTTGAATCCAACCCATTCTGTGATTCCATGAGAAGAAGCAGCAGGATTTTGATCAGTAGTTCCCAGTTATGTCACTTTGAAGTGATCCAACCCACACTGGCCTGCTGTGTGCAGCACAGGTGTTAATAAAGGCTGGGAATGTCAACTCTATCCAAGAGAGCCAGGAGGGACAGGACAGCATCAGCTCAGGCAGCATCCACCTTTTTATCCACCTTCCTAAAAACCCCACATGCACCTCCCAGCAGGGAAGTTACAATGGGGGAAGAACCCAGAGTGCTCATGTTTTCACCCAAGGAGCAGCTGCTCCTGCTCCAATGTCCCTCAGAAGTGAGAGGCTCAGCTGACAGAGAAGTTGCCTCACTAATCCAGGAACAACTGAAATAAAAAAAGCCTTAAATCCTTTCTGCAGTTCACAAGGCCAATTGTCCTGCAAACGACTCCTCCTCCACTTGCTCATTAGTAGCAGTGGTGAAAACCTTCACTGTTCAATTAGAAGTGCTCATGAGTGCCTGGAAGAGACACCCAAATGGAAATATTTATCTCCCTGAGCTGTGCTTTAAGCTGCAAATGAGAAGAAAAACCATGTTTGACCTTTTTAACAATTGAAGTACTACCAGCTTTGGGTATCATAATATTCCATACTTCAAAGAGATATTTTCATAGCTGCTTATGGCTTGATATTACCTGGGTGAGATAAAATCCATTAAACATTTCATTTTGGTACTTCAGGCAGTGCTCTTTCTCTTCAGCCAAAAAGAAAAAGAAAAAAAAAAAAGGAGCAACTGTCTAACCAACTGTTTAGAGTGACAGCTAAAAGACTTTATTGTTTTTCAGTGGTTGTAGTATGAGCATTGAAATCATCACCCTGTGCAAGACTGAGAACTGCTGAAAATCAGGACACTCATGAAATTAGTGGGCAGCATATTCTGAGCTCCAAAATGGATTTACTAGTTAATGCTTAGAATAATGAATAAATAAAATTGGAGGAAAGTTTGACACTGCACCTGAAAACAGCAGGGCAAGGACTGGAGATGTGGCTCCTCAAGTAAGGAATGTCTTACATATATGAAGTGAAATGAAATTCCTTTTATTTTTCTCAAAGTGTTTGAGACTACATAATTTTGCAGTTTCTCGATTATTAAAGGTATGAAGAAAGAATGATAATAGAGAAAGAGGTCTTGTAATTTGCCAGCTTAGAGAACAACAGCTGCCTTCTGCAGGGAATCAATAAGATTTATTGAACCAATGATGAAATAGAAATATTTGGTGTTTTACCACTTGCTCTGTGACTAGAAATATTTTACGTTTCTCATGTTTTACAAAAGGAGTCTTGGCACCTCACAACTGTTCTCCCTTTTTCCAAACATCAAGTTCACTAAACACTTTATTAATAAAAATGTTTCTTTTTCTTGAAGTCCCTCTTTCACTGATTTTAACTGAGATGGACTCTGATCCACCTCAGAAGCAGAAAATTTCTTCACCTCAATTTCAAAGTGGTTTTCATCAAGGCTTCTGAATTGCTTGAACAGCAATTTCCATGTCAAAATGTTATCAAAAAAAGATACCTAGTTTTTATTGTATTTTTTTCCCCCACATACTGGCCTGCTTGGAAATCAAATTCCTTTAACCTTGCTCCTCCTAGATTATTCTTTTGTTAGCCATATCCAGTTTTTACAGATCAAGCTCCTGGGAAATATAACAAAAAATCATTATTGATAAAGAATTTCAGACAATACTTAGTTTAGGATTTAACAGATTTCCTTTAATTATTTTTTATTAGGGTTATCACAAAAATATACATATACATGCCTATATGTGTGTGTTGATTTTTTTCTTTAAAAAACAGCTTTTCTCATCAATAAACAATAATCATACCAAATTACGCTTGTGTATCATGGGATACTTTGATTTTTTTGCAATTTTTTTTCTTGGAGCCTGGCTTTTATTCCCAGTAACAGCTGACTACAACACTTCATTGTTTCATGAGCTTTAGACTTGGATTTCCACGTATTTTAAGGCCGAAAAATGAACCTGCAGAGACCAATCAAATGCTAAAAGGCCTGAAGCTGGACAATGGCAAAACAACTCAAACTGACATTTTCTCTCCTGCTGAAATGAGCTCTGGAAGACAATGGACTGAAACCTGGAGATTTTCAATCTAAATCTGTTTCTGCCAAGGACTTTTTTGAAGGCCGTATTAATCCCCTTCAGCACTGAAAAGCTTAACCAGAAATCTAATTTGAGGTCACTTTGAGTGAAGATTTTGAAATTAACACCACTTTCTTGAATAAAAATCTTTGGATGAAAGGAACTAATGATGATAATACCAATAATAACAATTATAAAAGACTTAAAATATATGAAACAAGTGATGCACAGTTCAATCTCTCACCATCCCTGAATGGTGCCCTGAGATCCAGAGCAGTGTCTCTGCTTTGTTTATTGAGGTCAATAACACTCTTCCCTTTCTTGCCCTCTCATCCCTTCTCAGACATGAAACCTGCACTTAGGATTTTCACAGAGCTCAATTATTCAATTTAGTTTTTGGCCCTGATGTATTAGAAAAAACACACCTAGAATGTGGGATTGCATGGGATCCTCTTGGGTGCAGAATTTGGTCCTTCCTCATCATCAAGTTGCAGCTGGTTGGAAGTGACGACTTTCAAACTAGGGCTGGAGAACAGAATTGCAGATGCTTGGAAAAGTGCCTGCCTCGCAAAGTGCAGTTGTGACCACAAAATGACAGTGAGCTGTAATATGTAGGTAAGGGATCCAGATGGACTTGCTGCCCTTGATCACATTATCCCCAGCACAGACTGAAAATCAAGCTAGAAGTCCTCCTGTACCATTAGCAAAGCTGTGTTCTGCTCTCTTACACAGTGACTTCAATGGGTGGAGGAATTAAGCTATCACCTGGGGTGTCCAAACATTTGGAGATCTCAGGAATAATAAAGCATTTAAAGTGTGTTACATTCAGTGCTTCATTCAGATCTTCAGAACAACGCAATTACAGCTAATGCTGTGCCCTGCAATCTGTCAAGGCAAAACCTTTCTTTCTGACGTATTGTTTGCACATTGTAATTTATTTTAGTGCTCTATAGAGGTAAGAAATGAGGGAAGAAATCTAAAATATTCCTGCTGTCCTTCTCTTCCTGCTCTGAGAATCTCAGAGTAACTTGTCAAAAAGTGAAGATTGGGAGGTTTTCTTAATTTAAATAAGTCGGTTTTCAAATGTTCTTAATTAGGGGATGTGCACATTTTGTCAACTGTGGCTGGTACAGCCTGGATAATAGTGGGAAGTTTTGACACAATCTGTACAGGTTTTGCTATAATTAGACAGACATGCAGAACATCCTTTGGAGTAGAAAATGACTGGTAAAATGCAGAATTCACTGGTAGATTTTGGAGATCTTGTGCTGTCATCTGCAGACATCTCTTCTGTCCCTCAGGTAAGCTCACAGCAAAGTCTACAAGAGCAACACTGCCCCAAAAGCGACCCCCTGACACATCCCTTCATGCGAGCAGAGACCATGGGCAATTCCACAGCCTTTGGTGGGTACAGAAAGTCTCAGAGCAAAAGAGACCTGGAGCTCCTGGAGCGGGACCAGCAGAGGCTGCAAAGGTGATGAAGGGACTGAAGCATCTCCGTGCCCAGCAAAGGCTGAGGGAGCTGGGGCTGCTCAGCCTGGAGAGGAGCCCCAGCTGAGAGGGGCCCTCAGCCCTGGGTGTCCCTGGATGTCCCTGTGTGCAGGGAGGGTCAGAGCAGGGCCCAGGCTCTGCTCCAGGGCCCAGCAATGGCACCAGAGGAACAGGCAGGGACTGAGCCCAGGGAGTTCCACCTGAACATGAGGAAGAACTTCACTGTGCAGTGACCAAGCACTGAACAGATTGTCCAGAGAGGCTGTGGAGTCTCCTCCCTGGGGATATTCCAGAGCTGCCTGGACACAATCCTGTGCCCTGTGCTCTGGGATGGTCCAGCCTGAGCAGGGAGGTGGGACCAGGTGACCCCACTGTGGTCCCTTCCAGACTGACCCATCTGGGATTCTGTGAGATTTAGGCAGAGTCATGGATTTACTTGGACAAGATCTTGTTTCTTACTCTGGATTGATATCAAGTGGGATTGAGGGTTAACTGGGATTTATGATATCTTGAGCAGATTTGAAGATTTGCAGCAAACCTATCAGTTTAATTGCTCTGGTATTGAATTCATGACTCCAGCCTGGAATTCCTGTGTGTGGTAGCAAAGACATGCATGTTCCCTCTGATAGCTGGGCCAGGAGTTATTACCTGAATATCCGCTAGGAAAATCATCAGGACAAAAGAAAATTTCCCATCAGCAGCTTCAAGTAGCTACAAACAGGACACAGGTTTATTTAAGAAAAAAAAAAATTAAAAAAAAAAAAAGCTCTTGAGTTTATCTTCCACTTTGCATAAACTCTCTCCAGAACTCCATCTTAGAATAAGAACATCACACGCTGCAGCACTCACCAGTTGCCTTAACTGTCTTTTCACTCAGGGAAGCTTTGGGATGAGCACGAGGGCACGTGGCAGCTGTGGAAATCTGCTCATTAAGTGGGAGAGAGCAGAAACAAACAAAGCTCCCCTTTGGCATTTTGTATTTGGGATCACTCACGCTGTTTCCATCTTCACTGGAGTGTATCTTGCTGAAAGGTTTTGTTCAAGACCATGAAGACATAAGACTAGAGTCATACTGATTGTGCACACAAGGAACTTAGAAATCTACCCTCATCTGTTCCATATGCTTCTTGCAAATGTGATTTATGGCTATTTTTTTTTTTTCTTGAGAGTAAAGACTTTCACTGTTATGCAAAGATCTGTTCTTGTCTTTTATAGTCTTTGCAGCCTTTTCTGCATGAGTTTCTCATATGGTTAGAGAAACCCACAATTTACAACTTGTAAAATAAACTGAGATACAAAATATGGTTTAAGAAAATGAGCGAACTAGAGCATAAAACTGCCACGGGCTGTACTCCTATTCCAAAAGTAAGCCCAAGTTTGAAAACCAGTCTAGGATTGTTTTAACTTGCTCTTGCTGCTGCTGTGGGCTAAGTCAGCACTGCTGTGAGAAGTCAGAGGTCTCCTTAGCAGGGCACAGCATACATTTGGTATTGCCACATCGTTAATTCTGTTTCCTATCTAAAACACAGCCCTCAGGTATGGGCATTTGAAGCAGGCTGCAGGGTACTGACATTGCTTGAAAACTCAAAGAATTCTTCCAGTACACAAACCCTGAACTGTTAAGAAGTGGCTGTATTTCCTACTTTCCATGTTTTGTGGATTGTATCCAGGTTGAAAAGGCTTTTTGTTGGTCTGAAAGCTTCCCTTTTTAAATTCAGTTTTCTGAGCAGAAGCATGAAGCATTAACACCTTCATTGCAATAATGTTGGGTATGGATTGGAAGGGAGAAAATGAAGTGTTAGTGGTGGCAAATCCAAAGGCCCTGAGGCACAGGTCTGAGTGTGCCTGTGCAGGCAACACTGGTTCTCTTGAAGTATGTCTAGAAATATTAAAATAAATATGCTTTACATACTCACAAATCTGTGACACTTGGATTTTGCCACTGGAGTCAGAGAGGAATTTAACTCAAAGATGAATAAAGAAGACTTTTAATAACTACTGCTCAATCCAGTTACACTGACTAACTTACCTTCAAATGCAAGGTTTGTTTTATTCCTTGCCTACTGTCCCTGTTTTCTTACTTACCCAATTATCCAGGGGTTTAACTTCAGCCTGCTCTTAGGCTTCACCTGACCACTGTCACTGCAACTCTGACTTTTTGTGCTGGAAAACAACTGCTGGAACAGGAGGTCATGTACCTCATCTATGCTTTACCTTTAGAAACTTTCTGTTCACATTTGAGGGAAAATTGGAGAAAATCAGGCCAGCTAGAGGGTGGGTGTGAATTAAGGACACTCCTATTACTTTCTTGAGTTGTACTTGTCAGTTTAAAGGCAGTTAAGACCTGAATATCTTCATTCATGCTCTGTTTTCAATACTTTGTTCTCTTTCCTTTCCAATGCCCAGGCTTTTCTTCTTCACCCAGCTGCCCTCAGCTTTAACTACCTGAATGCTCTGCAGGGAGCCATGAAATTCATTGCAGAGTGCGAAGTTACTCTGGGAAACCAACCAGGAAAATGTTCTGTTTTTCACCTTCCAGGTCCAAAATTAGATGCCTAAATTTGGAAGCTGAAATCCTTTTTTAAATTTTATTATTATTATTATTATTATTATTATTATTATTATTATTATTATTATTTATCCCTACGGAAAACCCCTCTGACAGGTAATTTATTTGGCCCTTCTAAGAGCAAAGTGTCTGGAGATGCCTGACCTCCTCCAGTGATTTTACAGGGAAGACTAATGTAAATAAATTCAAGGACCTCTCAGCTCAGTCCATAAATCTGGGCTGCAGTTGTAGACCAACTCCTTTTGTTAAAGACTTCTTCAATAAAGAAACTCTGTCTTGACAAAATGGTGAAACATTGGAGCATATAACAAAAAAAGGACATTCCAGCGTTCATTTAATTCCACTTTGTCAAGCCAAAGTAAGTTTGTGCTTCACAGAAAAACTCTAAAATTGTTGCTTTTATTCCAGCCCAACTTCACGGCTTTATGGCCATAAATATTCCAATTACTTACATTTAATGGTTCACTTGTCCTCATCTGGGCCACAGCACGTCCTTGTGCCCATGTCCTTCACCCCATTGCTGGGGGAAGGAACAAGTTGGCTAAAACTGCCCCCAGGCTCTGAAATCACGATATCTCAGGTGGTGTGAGCACGGGGCAATGCATGTTGCTGCTGCTCACACTGATGAATTATGCAGCGTGACTGAAGTCAATCAATACCACTCTCTGTGATTTATGCCCATTCAGACACTGACTCATGGCAGGGTCAGCAGTCTGACACTTTTCCACTGTGGAGAAATGCTGCTAATTTGGGATTTTTTCGTTGTGAAGATCCCCTGTTTTTGGAAAGGACACATACTGATCTCTCTCTCTCTTTTTTTTTTTTTTTTTTTTTTTTTTTTTTTTTTTTNTTTTTTTCTTTTTTTTTTTTTTTTTTTTTTTTTTTTTTTTTTTTTTTTTTTTTTTTTTTTTTTTCCCATCACAGATTTTATAGAGATTACAAAACCAGGTTCAGAAATCATTTGCCTGCTGCAATCTAATAAACAGATAAATCAATGATCACTTTTATCATCAGGTTAAAGGTTAATGAGGTAAGAAATAACAAGCAGGCTGAGAAGTGGGCAGCTGGGGAAGAGCTGATGAAGTTGTAGCTGATGATGTTTCCTTCCTTAACTAAGTGCAAAGAACACACGTACAAAAGAGAGGCTAATGAGTCCCTTTTCAGCTGGAAAAAGAACACAGCAGAAAATCGAGCAAAACTACACAGTAGCAAGCAGTGCTGTTGCCATTCTGGGATTTTTTTCTGTATTTCAGACAGAGGAGTCTTGTGGAGTTAAGGAACCCCTCAGGATATCAAGCCCAGAGGAGCCACGCCAGGACCACCAAAACAATGCTCAGTATTCAGCAAGTTGTGTGCAAAGATGGCAAATTTCAGACCTCCAGAGCTGTGAAGGTTAAGTAGGGAGATCATACACTCTGCTTTAAGAGGAGGAAACTCTTCATAAAAAACCTCTGTTGACCAGACCTCTTCCTTTCCTCCTCCAGTCACTTCCAGACGAGCTCCCTTCAGTTTCCAGGCTTAATCTGGCGCCTTTTCAGTGGTTTCAGAGAACAGAACTAAGCTTGGTCTCATGAGGGCACATTATTAGCCAGAAAATTTTCTTTCTTCTTGTGGCTTTCTGGGATTATCAGTCCGTAGCAACCATAAGCAATTTTTCCTCAGATGCATGTCTGGCTGAGGAAGGTCTCTGGTGAGCCACTAATTAGATAGAACCGTTTCTAAAAGGAAGTCAGCATTAAGAGGTTGTGCTCTGTGGTGCTGTTTAGGTGTCTACAGGGAAAACAACACATTCAGAAGCTCTTATCTCGGAGAAAATTACTCTTTTAAGGTACGGAGTAGTTCCTAAAAAAAACATGCCCAATGAGGAAAGCCTGAAAGAACTGAAGCATTTTATTCCAAGCAAGTGAATGTTGAAATAGAATGTCTGTAGTAGTCAGATACAGAAGAAAGTGTGTATCCAAGGGGGAGAGAGGAGGATGCGGAGATGTTTGGAATCTGAGATTAAAAGATGGGGAAGAGGAAGGCTGGAAAAGGTCAGGAAGAAGCTTTGCAATTTTCCCAGGATGCTGTCCTACCACGGAGACTGCATGAATTGGGTGGATCTGGCTCAGACCAGAAATCTTTCTTTCTCTTATTTTTTCTCTTTTCAAAGAAGAATTATAAATAATAGCTGCATTCTGTCCATTGAATGTGTTTCCCATTGTCCTAGGTACAGACACAGTTTAAGGAAGGGCACTGGAGTCCTCCCCTGAGTGCATCAATGACGTGTCTGTCAGTGAGAGGTGTCTCGGAGTAGCTTTGGGAATTTTAATGCACTGCTGACCTTTCAGTGAGCACAAGGTTTCCTTTAATGTGGTGTTAGTGTGGCCTCCTCTCCGAGCTTTCCTCTGCAGCTTTCAGGAAAGCCCCCAGAGCAGCCAGAAGCCCAGACAGATGTGTCCTGGCTGCACATCTGCCCACCCATCAGCCTGTGACCTTCAGCTCTCACGATGCTGCAGCAATCACAGGTCAAAGACAAGAGTCAGGGCTGTGAAGCTGCCCCGTTTCCTCCCATGAAGGTGCAGCTTTCAGGAATAGCTGCACGTTGTACTGCAGGCTCTACATCTCTGTAGATGAGAGCAGCAGACTGAACCACCAGTTGTAGCTGGGCTGGATTGCAAAAGGTGTCTCCAGTCAAGGGCAACGGCTTGGGGACACAGAGCTGGTTGTCCCCATGGCTGTGAGCAGGGTGTCCACGTTCTTTTAGTTGTAGCAGGGGCAAAAAAGTGTCACAAAAATCATTAGAGGGATAGAACATGTGTCCTATTAGGAAAGACTGGGAGAACGGGGTGTGTTCACCTGGAGAGGGTTCCAGGGAGACCTTAGAGTTCCTGGAGGGGTCCCAGGAGAGCTGGAGAGGGGACAAGGGATGGAGGGACAGGACAAGAAAGAATGACTTAGCACTGAAAAGGAGTAGGTTTGGAATGGATATTAGGAGGGAATTCTTCCCTGTGAGGGTGGTGAGGCCCTGGCACAGGGTGCCCAGAGAAGCTGTGGCTGCCCCTGGATCCCTGGAAGTGTCCAAGGCCAGGTTGGACACTGGGGCTTGGAGCAGTGGAACAGTGGAAGATGTCTCTGCCTATGGCAGGAGGTGGAACAAGATGAACTTTAAGGTTCCTTCCAACCCAACCCAACCCATTCTGTGGTTTTATGATTCCAAAGCAGTGCAGCCTTTCATGGCTGTGTGTCTGAATCAGGAGCTGAAGGCAGAGCTTCCAGTCTGTCCATAACTTTCACTTTTAAGAATTGGGACAGGATAAAGCCTAGGAATCCTTTAAAGTCTCCAGGGAATTTTCTTGGAAGTTATGAAGTCCCTGCTCCGTGGCTGGTTCACTTCAATCTGTTTTCCAGTGTCCCTGCTTCCATCCTTGCCCCATCTTTGAAACCTGACACCAGTGTAAGACCCCCTATTGAGTTGTTCCTATTTCCTCCAGTGTTGAATGGTGACTTTTATCCTCACTAGGAAAAGGTTCCTTTCCTTCAGACACATCTTTCCTCAGTGTCACATCTTGCCAGCCGAACTGATTTTGGAAGGGGAAGGTTCCCGTTTCTGTGAATTCAGTCTGGCATGGTGGATTCAGAGGTTTAAGTATCATAAATACCCAGTTTCCAGGCCTAAAGTCCAATTTCAAATTCCTGCAAATGTAAAGTTCATGAAATCCAAATAGGAAAGAAAACCCCAAAAGTCAAAAAGGAGTCTGTAATTATGCTTGTTTGAAAGCATATTTCTTTGAAACAAGAGGTTTCAAGTTTGATATTCCAGAATCAATTATTTTTAAATGTTTGCACATATATATTTTTTTTTAATCTGAAAATTTGTCAGATTTTCCTGGCCCACAAGAACGATTCCTACTGACCAGTGCCAAGCTCTGTGCTGAGTGGGAGGTATTTTTGTCAGGGATATTGCAGACGATGTCCCAGCTGATATGAGACTTTCCAAATCCGTTGGATTAACTTGATCTGCTCCAAGGGATGGCACTCTGGAAATCCATGTCCCAGGGCTACCAATTTAAGGAGCTCTTTCAAGTGCAGAAAACATCCATGTGTCCCTCATTCACCCCAGGCGGGGTCATCATCAATCCCTCCCTTGGGTAACACAATTGATAAAATGCAAAGCTGAAGGGGGTTGGAGTTTTTTATTATTAGTTCTAGAGGGCAAAGCTAAAAGGAGATAGAACTGATGAAATTTTCATGCTGTTTGCCACAGAAGAGAAAGGGAAAAATAAGTGGATCTGCATGCTTTGACCTTGGCTAGAAGGGGTTTGGATATTTTCAAACAGCAAAGTTCAAAAAGTTCCTGTGAGCTGTGCCCATGAGGACAACCCCTCCTCCAGGAACCTCTTTCTGTCCTCCAGGACACCAGTGGATTAAAAGGAATATTTTGTGATAGAAGATTCATTCTTACTGTTTATTTTTGTAAGTCATTTTATGAACTTTTAAAAAATTGTATTTTATCTCTTCTCCACATGACAGCTCTGAACACTTGGAAGGTATTGGAGACTGAGGATAATCATAATAAAATAGCTTTGACCTTGGATTAAAAATTTGCAAAGGTGACAGAGAAGCACATGAATCAACTACAACTCATACACAGGATGCAAAGGTTAAAGTTGGTTAATATTGTAAGAATTCAGGACCAAAGAAGCTTGCCAGTAATCACAGCCAGATCCACAGCTCTGTGTCAGCTGCTCTCTTCAGTACACTTTGATTTAAAAAAAAAGAAACCCAAACAAAGAAACAACAACAAAAAACCCAAAAAAACCCAAAAAGCCAAACCCCCAAACCAAACCAAACCAAAAAAAAAAAAAAAAAACAACAAACCCCACCAAACACAAACCAAACAAAAAAACCAACCAACCAACCAACCAAACAAACAAACAAACAAAAAACCCCCAAAAACCCAAAAAACAAAACCAAAAAACCAAAACAACCAAAGGTGTGCAGGTGTTCAAGCTCAGGATTACTGAACACTCCTCCTGCAGGAATCCAGAATTTTCAGGCATCCAAAGACACTTGAGAAGCTTCCACCTGTAGGATTCAAAGCAAGGCACCAGGGAGGAGAGGGAATTTGGGGCAGGGTAGGGTCCTGCTTTGTCAGAAGAATATTCCTGGGGTGTTTTTTGAGAGCTTCTAATTCCTTTAGAGCAATTGTCATTCCCATTTGGCAGAGCTGCACCCCACTCAGTGCCTGTAGGAGGAGAAAGAATAAAATATGTGGGATCTTTGTTTCTCATACAGGGAGAGCAAAGCACAGAGACAGACAAGTTGGTGCCATCATTGTGGTGACAATGACAAAACAATGTCGTTTTCTGAGCTGATTTTGCAAGATAATGTAAAGCTTTCAAAACACAGCATTGTAAGTGCTGCTGAAATACAAATAGAAGTGGTTTATAACCTCTCCAGCCCTGCAAAGTAATTCTTGCTATTTAAAACATGGCTGTGCTTAATGTTGCATATTTTCAGGTCATGAATTATGATTTGCTTTAAGTGGCTGCTGTGTTTGCTCCCCTTTTGCTCCAGAGAGGAGAGTGTTGGGATTTATTAACTTTTCATTCAGGGTCTGATAGGAGTATTTGTACAGCATTCCAAAGGGTGCTTGGTTAGCTCTGAAGAGACCTAACCCAGGCCCTGAAGGGGTCCATTTTTAATGGGATTTTAGAGGTGACAGTAACAACAGGCTTGGGGTAATGAAGCACAGAGATGATGAGGTGCTGGGATAATACATGTGCTTTCTTCAGGTTTGATTAATGTGTTTTGGCTCCACGGGTCCCTCCACAGCAGAAACTCTTCCCAACACACTCCTGTGCCTGAAGGGAAGCTGTGACAGTGAGGAAAAGCATCCTGCCCCACAGCATTTGGGGAAAGTTTTCCTGACCCCTGGGCTGTGCATGTCCATCACCCTCTGCTTTCTGCTCTGCTGCCACTGCAAAGAGCCACTCACCATCACCTCAGGACATTGGGGGTCCTTCTCAAAGGTCACTGGGCATAAGGATGGTCTTGAAGGCCAGGTGTGCCCAAATTCCTACTGAATTACTGCTGGATTTGGTGTGGGAAGGAAATCTGGAGCTCTCTAATCCAGCCTGCTCAAAGAAGGATGAACTTGAAATTTGCACATTGGGTAGCTCATGGCCAGAACCAGTTAAATTTTGAGGATCTTCAAGGTTCTCCCAGTATGTGTTGTAGTGTTTGGTCACTGATGTCAAAATCCCTTTGTGCAACATTTACTCAGAATTTCAGTCTTCTGTACAGGAAAATGGGACTTGCTTGGGAATTTTCCTTCGTTCTGAGCAACCTGTAGCACATCAGTAAGGCTGCAAAGCAGAGAACACATCAACCACTTTTACTATTAAGGATCTTCTAAAAATAATTTAAAAAAAGAAATAATGTAAACCAGACTACAACAGAAGGCTTTTAATGCAAATCTTGCCTTGCTACTCTTCCCTTTCAGAAGAGCAAGAAATTGATTCCTGGTTAGGATTCAGCCAATTCACCCATCACATTGATGCTCATTTTTTGGGGTTACTGGAGAAATCCCAAGAGACATTGCCTCAAAAATCAACAACAGTCAGAAAAACTTCCCCATTAATAAAAGTATTTGAAGAGCATTTGAGAGAATGTATTCATTTTATAAGAAAACTGATAACCTGGTGTTGGAGAAAAAATCTATATCTCTTAATTTTTAATTGTCTGACTCTGTTTGCATTGGAACATCATTGAAAACAGAAAGATGAGAATAAATCCATGCTACCTCTGACCATTTAGTTCTATATTTAGGAAGAAACCTCCTTTTTGTACTCACATATTTTGTCTGCCTGCAGAACTATGAGAATGTTTTCCATCTTGATAAATTTCAGGGATGAGTTTTATGATGACTTCTGGGCTTAGAGCAGAATTTTAAAAGGTATTTCTGGATGAACAGGTGTATTTATTATGAATCGTTCTCCTGCAGTTGCTCATCTATCCTCATCTTTAGCAGATTTGTCTGAAGTCACTGCAGGGAATGTCTATTACAAAACTGCCTGTAACTTTAAAAACATTTATCATGGCAACAGCTCTTGAAGACAGAAGGGAGTTTTTTACTTTGTTGGTTTCAAGAGAGTAATGAAGCTGGTTCTTAGTAACCTACCAGGTGCTTTACTGGGATTGAGAAGTGAATTAAAACCAGGATTCCCCTGTCCTGGGTTAACATCCTGATGGCAAGAACATTTTCCTCTGTGTGTCAGAGAGGAGAAGTCTCTGCCCTCTGGTGTGTCCACATGTGCTGAGGATGAACAAGGATTAAAGTTTTCTGCTTTGGATCACGGGTGCTATCAGTCATGTACAGCAGGAAATCAAAGTATCCTTCTTGTGCTCATTAAAGAACTGGTGGCATATTTTGGTTGTTTTTTTTACAGGAGGATTCTTCCCTTCAATCTGCAAATTCACATTTGGGTGTCTGTGCGTTAAGCAGCACATACATATTCATCCTCACACCCTGTCTGCATCTTCTGCTGTGCCATGTGTGTTTAACTTACATGGCAGCTATGCATCACCTTTTTTTTTTTCTCAGTTAAATAACAGCGAAACTCTCATTAGTGCAGAGGTTATAAGGTTTTAAAATGTCAAAAAAGCAAGATGGAGTTGGTAATTGATTAACCTGAGGTGGTGCAAAGCTTCACCCTCAAACACTCAATGTTTAGTGGATTTAAAGATGCATTGAGTTGTCTAGTGACCAAGAATAGAATTAATTCTGAAATTTCCTTTGGAGTTAATTGTCACTTACTCAGAAGTTTTTCCTTGGGAGAAGAATAGTATTTGAAAATTAACTAAAAATACACTAAATATGGTGTCTGCATAACCATTGCAGTTAATCTGACATAAATGTTTTAAATAAGCAAAGTTTTTTTGCTCATCAGTTCACCTACCTAGGCAATAAATATTAAATCTGTAGGATAGAAAGAGGTGCTTTATGTAAAAATCAACTGCATTGTAGGTATGCATAAATGAAAGGAACAGTAAAACATGTTTTTAGCAACCCACTTGCAGTTTAGTAACATATGTCAGGCAGAGAATATGGACATATGTTATGTCAGGCAAGCTGAGAGTTTTGGAGGGAAACCAAAATCCTTGGAGATAATGGTTCTACTCCCTGTCTTGTGCTGAATTCCTGAAGGGAAGGGTGGGAAGAGCACCAGAACCACTGCCTGAGGTCTCCTGTGGTGCCTCAGAGACTGGGCAAAATGACAAGGAAATCATCTGAAAACACAATTCACTACTAGGCTGAAATGTTTAGAACTGCTCAAAGGGATGGACTCTGGGGTTTTTTTAAGTATTGGAGAATTGCTAAAATGAACAGACATTTATCATGAATAATATGAGGTCTATTGGGTAATCTTTTACAGAGGTGCAAAACATAACAACACTGCTGGTGTTGATCTAATTAAAAGCTGGTGTTTCTCTGATGGTCTTTAATAAATTTTGATACACGTATTTCATGCAGATAAAATTTGTGTTCTCTGATTTTGTCATTTATAACCAGGAACACTTGACCAAGGCACTTCTGGACATGTACAGGAAAGAGATGCAGGAGAAGAACTGAAAAATCACAGCAGGTGTGAAAATTATTCTAGAAATCCCAGTGATGCTCACATTGCAGGAACGGGAACAAACCCAGTCAAACAAGAATTGTGTTTTTATAAAAAGCACATGCACACAGCACCCTTCTTTTCTTTTCAAAGAACACGTAGGAACAATTTCGCAATTAGGAAAAGGCAAAGGGAGGATTCTCAGGTTATGTTATTCTGGCATCCCTTACGTCCCTGTGTTTTGGAATTAGAGAATCACATCTTGCTTGTCCTCTTGCAGGAGCTCTGTGTCATTCCTGGCCTTGGTTGGACAGCACTCCCTAAAAAAGTCCATTCTTCATCTTCCTCCCTCTGCCATGAGTGATGCTCCTGCCTTCAGTACATGTGATTCAACATAATCTAATTTCTTATGTATTTGTCAGTCTCATTGATACAGTGCTCTTTCTTCAAAATATAAATGTAGTTAATTTTTGCAACACCTCTTTGAGGTGAGCACAGGCTCCCTTAATTACTGGGCTTATTTTGATGAGAAACTGAAACACATGAAGAGGAATCTACTAAATGTATCTACTGACTGTGAATCCTCATTTTAGGACTTGTAACAAAAAGGAGGTCAGAAAAAAGTCATGGTCTCACCTGACCTTAAACTTTATAGAATCATGGAAACATTTGTAATCAGAGCACCAAATCAAATCATCAACCCAGCTCCAACCGCCAGGTTTACCACTAAAATATGTCCTCAGCTGCCACATCCACACATTTTTTGAACACTTCCAGGGATGGTGACTCCATCATTGCCCTAGGAAGCCTGTTCCAATGCTTGACAACTCTTTCGGTGAAGAATTTTTCCCTAATATCAAATCTAAGCCTTCCCTGGCACAACTTCAGGGCATCTCCTCTCATCCTGCCACTTATTTTCTGGGAGCAGAGACTGGAACCAAGCTGTCTGGAACCTTCTTGCAGGTAGTTGTAGAGGGTGAGTATGTCCTCTTTGAGCCTCCTTGTCCCCAGGCTGAGCCCCCCACTGCTGCTCCTGGTGCTCCAGACCCTTTCCCAGCTCTGTTGCCCTAAATGTCTTTCTTGTAGTGAGGGAAAAAGACTAGGGCTGCTCCTTAAATCCTACCTGGATATCTTTATATGGAAAATAGATTTCAGACAGATGGAAAAACTGGTTTTTTGAGGTAGCCAGCTCCACTCTGGACTTTGCAGGGGAGCAAGATGGAGGTCAGCTTCTTTTCCCAGGAACAAGTGAGAGGACAAGGGGGAATGACCTCAAGCTGTGCCAGGAGAGGTTCAGGTTGGGCATCATGAGGAATTTCTTCATGGAAAGCGTCATCACGGGCATTGGAAGTGGCTGCCCAGGGAGGTGGTGGAGTTCCCACCCCTGGAGGTGTCCAAGGAATGTTTGGACATGGCACTCAGTGCTCTGGTGACAAGGTGGGGATCAGTTACAGGTTGGACTCGATGGCCCTGGAGGGCTTTTCCAAACTCAGTAATTCTGTGATTCTGTGTAGAAAGAAACAAGTTTACAGCTGCCTGCCATGCCCCATTATCTTGAGGACCCTGTTGGTCTCTGTAGAATGAGATGTTTCTCATTTCATTCCCCACAAGGTGCTGTGGGTATGGAAGAACAGTGGGCCTGCAGCTTAAAAGAAGCAGGTGGGGGATACCAGGTGGAGCCTGAGCAGATGAAAAAGGCTCAGAGAGTGGATGGCAGCAATCCCTGTGATGTACTGCTGACCCCCAGCCTGATGCATGCTGTGAGCACAGATGTAAGTGGAGTCCCTGGGCAGGAGCTGTTCCCTGCCTGCCTCGGTGCACCCTGACCTGTGCTGCTCCTGCCCTGCCTGCAGCTGAGGGAATGAAACCCAGCCAGAGCAAATCACACACACACACACACGGATCTGCCTCAGGTTGTACCCAGGGAAATTCAAATCCTGCTCAACCTAGGAGACACAGAACTCTGAAGCATGAATATTCAATATTATCTTTATCTTAATGCTCGGCAGAAAGGACCCTGAACATTTTGAGGGCAATGCAGGCGTATTTTATTCCATCTCTAGTCCAAAGAAATCAGCTGATAGCTGAGGTTAATTTTAAAATGAAGATTGAAGTAATTATTCAGTTGTTGATTCAATAGTGATTAGGCAATGCTAGGCTTAAACTGAGATGTGTTCTGGAAGTGTCGCAAACACAATGTAAAACAATTCTTGGAGTAACCTTTTGAATTAGAAGAATTAAATCTCAGCTTGAAGATCCCAAATGAATGGTGTGAAGGGTTTAAGTGGTGCATTCATTTTTTGGGGCAAGGTTTTGGTAGAGGAGAGGCAGCAACTACACCAACTCACCTCAGTGTAGGGCATGTTTTCCTCCCCTTGAATAATTTGTATGACTTTCTTGAATGTGAAGATATGAATTCCTGACTGGAGGTAGCATTCCAAGCATGGCAATGTGTTTCTCAAAGCTAATAGCTACTTTTTGGTGTTACTCAGTATTGGTTGTTAAAAGTGTATCTTTATATCTGCACTTTCTTCTGTACATGTTCCTCCACCTTAATCACAAGGGAGGCCTAAAACCAGAAATCTGTGGGTAGCACAGGTTGTTTATCAGGTTTTTGCTGACAGACAGACCTGTTAATTATCTGCTCCTATAAAGGCTGGTGTGTGGAGAACAACTGGCTTTCCATTTTCTCCCAGTGCAAAATGGGGCTGTCTTTAACACCTGCTGTATTGTCTTGCTGCTGAATTACACCCTACTGAGCAGGAATGCTGCTGGCTCGATGTGGAGTGTGGGCTGCACTGAGGAGAGACAGGAGAGGACACGGGATGAGGGCAGAGGGACTCACTGCTGGGACTCCTGCAGAGGGGTAAAGGTGGGGCTTGGGGACTCGGTGGAGATGCTCCAGTTGTTGGACAGCTGAAGGAGGAAAGCAGGAAGGATTGGATTCAAGGCCAGGCTGGATGGGGCTTAGAGCAACCTGATTTAGTGGAAGGTGTCCCTTCCCATGGCAGGGGGTGGGACGAGAGGAGCTTTAAGGTCCTTTTGAAAGCAAACCATTCTAGGATCATGTGATTTCTCTGTTGAGGTCTGGTGAGGATGAAGAGATGGTTTATGAAGCTGGAAGTGGAGAGAGTGCCAGCCTGTGCCTTTCCTGCATTGTCACACCTGCCCTGGGGGTGTGTTGTCCACCTTAACATCCAGCTGGCTCGTTCCAGACTTAAGCCAAAGAGTAAATCAACACATAAACACTGCAAAGGACTGAGAGCTCAGCCTCAGCTCTGCGAATTCAAACCCTCACCTGGCAGTGAAGGTGTAACTTCATCTCTATTGATGTGGTAATGGACACCCCTACCCAGGGCAGCTTCCACATCTCTATCTGGAGATCTAGAGGCACCACAGGCAAGAGCAACCAGCAGCTTTCTCAAAGCTACAGAAATTCAACCTAAACCCAAACAAATGCCTTGAGAGCCCTGTGAAAGAAAGCAACGCCTCCACAGCTGGAATGACGGTGGTGTCCCAGCTGCACACGATTCCTTGCAGGATCAGAAATGCTCCTGAGGTAACCTTAAACCTGCTGAGAGGGGAGAGGGGAATTCTGTAGGGCCTCCAAGAGAGGTAGGATACAAATCGACCAGCAAAGTGCCTTTCTCAAATGGTCTTGCCAACTTGTAGCAGAGCTCAGAGGCCTGGAGGACACCCTGGAGCCCAGGTTCCTCCTTTACAAGGGGCCACCCTGCTTCTAAGCCCTGGATCATGTTCTTCCACCAGCAAGGCAAGCAGACAATTTATTTGCACAAACCTTGTACAGTCATCCAAGTTTCCCCATTTAATAGCAGAGTGTACTTGGAAAAAGCTATTTCTTAGTTTTGGAAACCTTAATTTAGGGTCAGTGAGGAAATTCTTACCTAAACATAGAGTTTTAAGAGCACATCTGCCATTTTATATTTGAGTCCCTGTTCCTATAATTTTTTTAAAAAAAATACAGTATAATGAGCCACTAAACAAATTATTCTTGATGCTGACTGAAATAATTAACAATTATTATTTACAACATAAATAATCTAGAGTGAATTATGTTTAGTTTTCTCTTAGCTCTGTCTCCAACATTTGCATTTCACTGCTCTACTGGTATGTTTTGGCGCCTACTTTATTTTTGCCAGCAAAATCAGTTATTTCTGACATTACTTCAGTGCCTTCAGGGCAGAATGCTGGAACTGAACAACTGGTTCCCTCCACGACATTTTCCAAGCCCATATCAAGTTTCTTTGCTGTTTTCCAGAGAAGTTATGGAAGCAGGGCCAGCGGAAGGAACGCACTGGTAGGGTTGACTTTGAGCTGAAAGCTATTTCATGCTGTGTATCCACAGCTACCTCCATATTTATAGATTTCTGTGTGTCCAAAAATGGAGATCTGAACGTTTTTAATTGCTTCCTTCAAGAGTGAAGAGTTTTTATATTAACCAGAGATGCCACGGCCAAGTTTCTTTCCAGCAGTCCCTAAACACAGGAAAATGATCTCTTCAGCCAGGTGTCCTGGGTCTGCACTACAGACCTTTCTCCACTGCCTCCAGGCCTTCAAGGGTTTTTTTTCTGGTGGAGAAAATCAATTAATCTCTGTAGTCATTCACAGCATAGTGAAGGGACAGACACATTACGTAAAGCTCTGACAGAACTACAGCCCGTGGCATGAATTTGTTGTCTTACATGTCCAGTGCATGGCCTTAATTCCTGTCAATGTCTCTGTTAATTGAAACCTTCCTCACAAAGTGCTCTGCAGCCTGAGATTTCCAAGACTGTCCCAGGTTTCATTTCTGCTTGACAGTCCATCTTTGCTTCTCCTCTGCAGAAGTGATCCAAACTTGTTCATTCCTTTTGGATAACAGAAAAGGAACAAAGCCTATTAATATTATTTTCCAGGATAAGTCTTCTTGTACCTTGAAAATACCAAGTATCAACAACCTTGTTACACCTTGGAAGCATCAGGTGAGCTGCAGATTTTTCTTTATGTAGCTCTGTTTGTTTACTCTTGCCCATCTTTGAGATGAGTCACTCTTAATGGTAAATATAAACACAATGGCAATCTTGAAGCTGCTTTTCCTTTGTCTGCAGTTCCCTGATTCGTGCCCTTAATTGCCACAATAACTTGAGCAAATCAAGAAAATGGGGCTGAAAATAGGTACAGCTTCAGCAGTGGCTGGAAAGAGAGGTCTTTATCCCTCATTTGAAGGTGTTGATTCCAAAAATATTGAGCTCCCTCAACTTTCCTTAACCCCAGGGAGAATCAATGGATCTTTACTCCCACCCAGGCAGGCAGCAGTGATTTCTGCTCATTCACACTTGGATGCTCCTGGGAGGACTGGGAAGAGTCAGGGTGGAAGGGCTGGAGGGGGGTTGATCTCTCCTCTGAACTCCAGAGTGTTTTTCACTCCAGATGAATTTGCCAATTACCACTTGGATATCTTGATGTTTTCTCTCCGCTCGGGGCAATCAGTGGACAGAACAGGGAGAGCTACCCTGAGCAGAGCATTTATCTTGATAACACTCACTGTGCCAGCATTCAATTTATGAAAAATGTCTTTCCAATTACTTTAATCTGCTTTAACTTGTTTCAACAGAGCAAGGAGAGTTAATGTTGATAATATTGCAGATGGCTGTGTACAACACACGTATTTCTGATTCTTGAGTACTTTGAATATATTCAGGGAATCTTGAAGACAGGAATTGAGGATGTTTGACAATTATAGCACCTTGTAGATCAGTATATAACATTTTATCTCGACAAGTTTCCCTCATATTCTTATGACAGTCAAACTATTTTATTAATTTATTTTGATTTGTCCTTATGCTTGTTGATATTCACTTAACAGAGCTCTTCATCTCACATCAGTAGCTGTATTTTCCAAATGCTATTTCTCTGAGCAGTGCCAGATGAAATAATTTGTTCTTTTCCCTTTATCTCTGTGAAGTTTATGCATCCTGGCTTTCCTGTTTGGAATGATGGAGCCCAGCACTGTTGAACACACTGCAATCTTGATTTCATTATCCCTCAATCCCATGTGTTGGGCCTTTTACCAAACCTGTGCCTTTTGCTGTGGATAGCTCTGATATTGGACAATTAATCTGTGATCTCAGGATATTTTAAAATAGATAGTAATAAATTGCCCTGGAACATGACTTTTTAGAAGTTAAGAAACTTACAAGACCAAGGGTCTGTTCCCACAAAAAAAAATTTGTATTATTTAAGTAGTAAATACTTCTTAAGTTAATAAATATTAATAATTAGCAATAAAAATTGCAGCAAAAATATAAATCTCACTAATAATACAATACTTTTAACTATAAAACAATATTAATGTATTGAAATTAAAACATAGTATATTATTAGTAATTGGATTGGTAAACAAGTATTGATTTATCAATACAGAGATAAGTTAGGTGAGGGCTGCTGTAGTAACTCATCTTCCTGATCTGTGGGCTGTGATTCATCTCATCAAACTCTTCATATCTGTGATGTGTTTGGATGCATCTGAGCTCAGATGGTCATTGCACAATGGAGAGAAATGGACATTTCCAGGACATAATTAATTTCTGCCCAAGTAAGGATTTATCAGTATAAGATTAAGTCGTTCCCAGTGGTCAGAATGTCCAGCTCTAAGGCTCAAATCCTGACATTTTCAGCGAGGACTAATCAATGACAGTCTCCTGGAAGACACAAACCAAATAAATTTCTTATTGTCTGTCTGTACAAAAACTCTGCAAAACACTTTCCGTGTGGAAGCTTTTCCAAGCATTTCAGTAGCTGATCTTGTCCCTGTGATTGATGTTAGTTGTAAACTACATGAACATGCTCAGAATTGTTTAATGCAAATCAACTCCTAAACTGTTTTCACAGGATGATTTTGTCTGTTCCTTGCTGGAGAAGCTTGGGAAGTGCAATGTTTAACTCCATGTTTTCAAGCAATAACTCTCCAAAATGCTGCAAAATAGTTGAAATCTGTCTCATTCATCACCAGGCTGTCAAAGCAGGTGGGAGAGTGGGGCTTTGATTCTGTGTTTGTGTTCATGTTTGGAAGAGGGAAGCAATTGATTACCCATTAATGAAAACATTAATCCCTCTTGGCAGGTTCTTATCAGCCAAATGCTGCCTCAGTTCATCTGGAAAGACAAACCACGCCACATTGAGGTTTTGCAAGTCCATTTGTATTAAACTCATGGTTTCCTGGAAGTTACAGAAAATTAATCCAATGGGAAATGCAGCTAAACCACCCCTGCACAGTTACTGAACTCCCCTATATGCCAGTGTTAGTCCCCATGAGCTGAATATGCACATTGAGAAGAATTTGGCCTCTAAGGGTACTGAGAAGGAGGTACAGCACTGTCTCTCCATAAATCTGCCCTTATCGTTGTGATTTGCAATAACAAACTCACTTTCCAGGAATATGAAGTTTAAAATGTTCCAAGAAGTAAAAAATTCCCCGAAGCATGAAGTCACATCATTTCATTTCCCATAGGACTCACCACAGGGGATATGGAAATGCAATGGCTTCAGCTTGGAACTAAATGTGTGTCCTGCAAGCAACAGACAAAAATGCAACAGGAGCTTCTGCAAATCACATGTGAAGCTGAAACTGCGTCCAAATTTCTCCATTTCATAAACACACAATTCCATTTTAGGGTAGGGAAAATCTTCCTTTATTTCTTTCTAGTCCAATCTTTTTGTTGGCTTGAAGGAAAAATTATCTATTGTGTAGATTCTCTGCTGTCAGACATCAAAGTTCCTGTGTGGAGCAAAATATTAATTCCACAGCAGTGACTGCATCAGCCTTGAATATACTATTTTTGTTGGTGTTATACCTTTATCAGATGGAAAGTTTATGCCTTTATGTTGCTTGTTTTTTGTGGTCTGCCAAACAAAAAAGAAGAAAAGGTCACATTCTTACCTGTGAGGGTGGTAAGCCATTGGTACAGGTTGCCCAGAGAAACTGTGGATGCCACATCCTTTGGATGTGTCCAAGGCCAGGTTGGATGGGATTTGGACCAACCTGGGATAGTGGAAGGTGTCCCTGCCCATGGCATGGTTTTAGAACTGCAAGGTCTTTGAGAACTCTCCCCACCCAAATTATTCTGTGATTCTATGAAAAAAAAAAAAAAAAATCACAATTGGGCTTCACCTTGAGAAACTTTGGCAAAAATCCCCCCACCCAAAGCCTATGCTAAATTAATTTCTCTGGGGAGAAGTCTGTTGTAGAAAAGGGAAAGGAGCTTAAATCTCTAAGGTTTGCTGATAATATTTGCATAATGAAAATATGTATCAGAGGCCAAAGGTTTAAGACAAGACTGTACTGGAAATAATTCAGCATTGACCTGGTGAAACCCTCTATTTTGTCTTCACAATGCCTCTGAGCACTGAGCACTGTAGGAGGGAAAAGGCTGCCAAAGGCATAAGACCTGACAATTCACTAAGTATTCTGATTTTCCATCTCTCCTTTAAACCTACAGCAGATCCACATTGTTAAATACCCACTGCAGATCTGGCTTTACGAACATTTGGGATTCATTTCCAAGGTTCTTAAAGTCTCTGATAGCCCATCAAACCAAATGTGTTGGGTTTTCTTCCTTGAATAGAATCTCAGTGGGGTAACCTTTTCTTACTTGTTAAAAGAAGAAAAAAAAAACCAATAAAAATGAATAAGCAGTTTGAATAAGCAGTTTCAAATTCTTCTCTGAATTATTTTCTCTTGATGTGCACTACTTGATAACCTGCTACACCCTAAATCGTAATCACATTTGGAGTGAGGAATTAAAAACATTGCCTCCCCTCCCGGGCTGCTGCCCTCATTCCTCTGGGTGCCCTGGTAGGGATGGTGTTGAGTCCACATTAATTATTCTGTGATTCTATGAAAATTTTGGGCTGAATTTTGGGCTGAAAACCAACACCTTCAGCACCTTGGGTGTCTCTGTGCTGGGTGCAACCCCTGCCCTGGGACCTCAGCCCTGTGAGGGCCAGAGACTTTGATATGTTTTCCCTACACTTATCTTTGATATGTTTTCTCTACAAATCCTTCTTGCTCTTCAGCTGGATCCCTGGTACAAATATTTCTGTGCACCACAGAGCTGGGGCTTCTCCCTCCATTTACTTTGTAGATTCTCTGAATCATTAGGTTGGGAAAGGTCACTGAGTCAAACCATCCCCTCCCCAGCACCCTGTGTACCACAAAACCACATTCCCATGCCTTGAACCCTTCCAGGGATGGTGATTCTACCACTTCCCTGAACAGCCTGTTCCCACCTTCCAGTGAAGAATTCTTTCCTAAATTTTATCTAAGCCTCTCCAACTTCAGACCACTTCCTCTAGTTCTTGTCTGCTCCTGTGGTTTGTTTTGTTTTGTTTTCCTGAATATTTAAGCCTGGTTTTGAAACTTCTCATTTTGTCTCCTGACTTTGTGAAAAGAAGTTGTGTTTTTGTATTTTCCCTTGTGAAAGGTGATTGGTAGCAGAAGGGTCATATTTATATTACTTCATTGCTACTTTCCATAAATCTTACAGGTGATATTAATGTAATAGTGCATAAACAGGCAATGAATTGACTTTGACAGAAAAAAGAAAAATTCTGAGATCATAACCAAAAATAGCTATGTTTTTAGAGCAAGCTCATAACAATCATGTTTCACTTTTAGTATGATGCTTAACCCCATTATATTAAACAAATAACAAAAAAAAAATCATAAAAATAGAAGGTAGAAGACATAATTATTGACTCTGTTTGGCCTGAAGGAATAAAACTCTGTTTCAGCCAAACAAGATAGCATCAAATTTTTATTCCTTGCATTTCATTACTTATGACTCATCTCTGGCCAATCCAATTATCATTCTAAATACTGCAACTGTTTTCAAAACTTATTTCACATCACTTTAGACAACTTCCCCTGTACTATTTACTGAAATCAAACAAATAGTAAATTAAAACAAGATGTGCTAGCAATGCACTGAGAAAGTTAGGATTGAGAGCTGTCCAGAAAAAAAAATGGAAAAGCTAAAATAAAGGAGAAAGTCCTGGAATCTGATTTAAAAACCAGGTGACAGCAACAGAATGTACTTTTCCTGAACAGAAGGCTTTGTTCTTTTTTAGGAAGAAGGAAATGAAAACATAATAGATTGAAAATGAGTTCAGTAGGAAGTTTTGGACAATTGTTGAGAACTGACTATTTTACCTTGGTTTGAGGCATTTGGTAGCAGCTGTAAAGCTACAGCTCTAAAGCTGTCTTTTCAATTTTGGGAGCTCTTCCCTTGGTAGCTGAAGGTGGAGGTGGTGGCACATGGAAGCAGGAGCTTTGGCAGCAGCACTCCTCAGCTTTTCATCATGGTCAATGTCCTAACCTTCCACTTCTTGCAGATCCTTAGGACTCGTGCAATCCTTTCCCAGCAGTTTGGGTAGGAAGAGAAGGACATTTGGGCTGCCAATAACCAAATCTCAGCTTCTCCAACTTCCCTGTGCCAGAATTCTGAGAGAGAAACCTGCAACTCATGTCAGGGCTACTCTGCTTTCTGCTGCTCAAAGTTCTTTTCTAAAGAAACCTGTCAGCAAGTCCTTTGAAGATGAATATACCATCTGTATGATTTTAATTGAGTTATTTCTGTCTTATCTATTTGGGTTTTCTTTGCTTTTCTCCCTCCTATTAGTTTTTTACTGAACTCAGAGTTCAATGTGCAAAATATCTTCTTTTTTGTATGAAGAATTAATGGGTTTTATTTCAGCTTTTGCCCCAAGGTAGAAAATTCTCAGCTACTGTTTCCCACAGTAAAAGCCCAGAGCAGTTAGACACAATTAACATATGTTAAAAAGGTACAAAAAAGGTTGATTGCACAGGAAACAAGGTTCTGGTTCAATGATGTGCATCCTACAAATCCAGTGAAGAGCTGAAGCACACAGAAGCAGCAGCATCTTCATGCAACAGCAGCACGGGGCCTCTGGTGCTAGCATAATTCAAGCTGTTGTTTAATCCCAAAATCTCCTAGGAACCCATGCAAATTGTGAATGGAAAGGTTTTATTTGGATGCAGTTTTGAAGCCTTTCGAGGAGGGATGCAGAGGTGCTTGAGCCAGGTCCAGCTTTCCCAGAACGCAGGCAGGATTACACCTGGGCTTGTTTTTCCATCTTCTTTTATCCAGCAGATTTTTTTCTTTCCACAAAATAAGCTCTGCAGGATGTGGATTTACAGCTCTTTAGATCCCTTTGCACATCTTTGGATCCCTTTTGCAGCTGGTGTAGTCCTGAGGAAAACTCAAACCAAATTTGTCTGAGTCCTGCGGAGCCTGGTAACCAAATTATGGCCCACCTTTTTTTTTTTTTTTTCATAATAAACAATGCAGAAGAACAGATATTACAAGTAACTAACAGGTGAAAAATTCATACCTAATTGATTTATAGAAACTCATTCCTCTGGCTTGCTCCCATCTCGTGATAATCTGTTTGAAACAGTATTTTGTGCATCCAGCAGGAATTGGAAGCTCTTCAAGACATTTGCACCCTTGCTGTGAAATGGAAACCTTTTAGATGCTTTGTAAACAGGAGAGAAACCTTTAGAGCGTCCCACTCCGACACACTGTGGGTTTTATAATAACTAATTAACTGGATGAGCTCATAAATGTAACAAATAATTGTGCCAAATGGGACGATGGCTCCGATTTCCCTGGGGTGTATTACCTGATTAACATTGATTTACTGTCCTGGGTTCTGCTGGATTAAATAAAGTTCTCACAAACACATCATGTTTTAAGTAACTGCATTCACCCTCCTATTCAAAACAAGGCAAAACAAAACAAAACAAAACAAAACAAAACAAAAAAAAAAAAAAAAAAAAAAAAAAAAAAAAAAAAAAAAAAGAAGAAAAAAATAGCCATGAGTCATGTCTTTTATGCATTACCCTGAAAAGTTACAATCCAGGACTCTCATAAAGCTAAACGACATTTTGGGAGAAAATGTAAAATCTCATCAAAATCTTTTTCTGGGAGCTCTTTTGATAGCTCTGAATGCTACCCCACATTGACTTTGTGTTCCACTTGGCACACAAAGAAATTAAGTATATTATTTACCAGACTTGTACAAGACAGTACTCCTGCAGAAAGAGCAGCACAGGGATAAACAGCAATTTTAGCAGCACAAAACTGGCAAAAAGTGAAATCCGATTCCTTATGCAAATAAATGGCCCTCTAAATGACACAAATCACAGTGGAAGGAACATTTCTGAGTTGAAAGAAAACAAGAGCAGATATAAAGTTCTTGTTTGTGTTTTTTTTTTTAAATTATTATTTCCCCTACATTTCAAATGCTGTAGAGGCCAGAAGCTTCTTGAGAAGGTCCCTAAACATTAATAAATACATTTTATTATGTAACAGCTTGTAATAACAGCTCTAAGTGCTTTCATTTGGCAATGATCACAGATAATTGATTCCCTCTGAGAATGAAGTTTAAATAAGATCAAAGAGGAAAAACTCTGTTGGGGAGGGGTGTGACAAAGCAAGGGCTGATGTTGGCTCTCAGCTCCTGGTGCTCCTCTTTACCTGTTAATTCTTGGAGTGTTGAGACTGGCAAGGGGGTGTTGTTAGGAGCAGACCTGGTGTAAAACTCCACATTTGTACCCCTCTGCTCAGAGTCAGTGCTCAGAGTAAATCCCTCACCCTCCTGCAGTGCTCATCCCTCCTGAAATACTCTGCTTTTCCCTTGAAAGCTGCTGGCTTTGGCTTCCTCGGTTTTTTCCAAATATCCTTTTTGTGTTGTGAGCTCTCAGAAGCCCCCTAAAAAACAGATCCCCAGTGAGAAACAAAAAAGTTGTTGTTCTGCTAATTAATATCTCCAAACTTTAAAGTTTGGTCTTCCTGACCACGGCACTAACAGGTTATTGAATGTTCTTCCCTCCAAAATGAGAAAGAAACACCTCCACTTCCAATGTTTTGGTGGGTGTTTATTTAAGCCAAATTATTCACAAAGCCTTTATGATGTGGTGGATAGCAGAGAGGCTATGGTCTACTGATTTATTTTCTATAAAATTTTAATAAGGAAAGATTA
Organism: Rhadina sibilatrix; assembly: GCA_013400275.1. Lineage (NCBI taxonomy): Eukaryota > Metazoa > Chordata > Aves > Passeriformes > Phylloscopidae > Rhadina > Rhadina sibilatrix. The sequence continues at coordinate 75,095 of VWYO01026369.1, read as the reverse complement.
AATCCTGTAGGTCAGAAAAGAATGAGTAATATCCTTCCCTCTATGGCACTCTGCATTATCTGAATGCATTTTCTTTCTGGGAACATGCTAATCTACTTTTAATTAATTTTTTCCCCCCAGAAACATGGATATTTTGAAAGAAATGTGTATCCAAAGTCTTAAGTTTGGGTGACTCATGTTAGCTATGAAAATATCTGTACTTTATGGTGGCTTTATGAATCAATAATAATCTCTGCTTAGCATTCAAGTTCAACTCATATATTTGCTAGGCTGAGGGCCTTTTTGACCAACACTAAGTTAAAAATCCAATCTCCATAATGCTTAAACACCTATATTAAGAAGCTTAGCTGAAGTTTATATAACCTTTAGATTGCTGCAGTGCCTTAAAAATCTGTTTAAAGGAAGCCTTTTGGATTATCTCGTGATTATAATGTATTTAGGGATTTTTTTTTCTGCCTTTTTTTTTTCTTCTCTCTCTCCATTTTAAAGCTTCAGATAAAAGCAGAGTATTAGTTTTTATATCCTGCTTTAAAGCAAGCAGAAGGCAGTTGGTGAATTCTCTAAAACTGCAAAGAAGCAGAGTACAAAAGGGTATAGTCATTTTCCTTAAATAGGGAGCAGGGTGAAACACTACCTTCACATTTTCTGGGGATGTTTATGGCAACAAGTGGTAGAGCACTTAAACTTTTAGTGCTTTGGGCTTCAGTGATGACCAGCCAACTGCAATGGCAGCAGATAATAATTAGGGAAAGGGCTATGGGCTGTGGATTTTCTTGATCAGTGCATATAGAAAAGAGACTTGCACAAAAACTCTTCCTGCAACTGCAAAAAAGGCCATGTAACACAACAACTCTTTCTGCATGTTTATTGTATTTAGGGATCATGATTTGGGGCCATTTTACGATCCTGACAAGCAATGATGCATGAGTGGGACTGAACACCCTGTTAAGTGAGACCTGAGGAAAGATCCCAATAAAATGCAAGTGGGTTTTTAAGTGGATTTTAATCTTGAAGTGAATTTCATCCCAGTAAAACTCAGGTGGGATTTTAGCAGACAGAGAACATGAGTGCTGGTGTAACAAACGGAATTGTAAAGTGATTTAGATTGGAAAAGGCATCCAGGATCATCGGGTCCAATGACAGTGACTGGTCATTTAACCAAACCCCACCTTTGCATTTGAGCAATTGAGCATTAGAGAAGAATAATACTATTAACCTAATGATAATACATTCAATTCATCTGCTTTTAGGAAGGTGGAGTAAAGCTGGGGGGCTAAAAAAAGTCTCTTTCTTAAAGAAGGGTCTAAAATAAAAGTTACTGCACTTTTGTTTTTCAGTTTTGCATTACTGCTTAGGAACTCCATATAAGTTTCCTTTTGGGCAGCAAGGGAAACAAAGCATAAAGGCAATCTTATTTTATTTGGGACAAACCTGAGATAGGCAGTCCTAAGGCAGAGAAAGATTTTCCTGTGTGAAATAATGTTTACAATAACCAAATCATCTCAAATTCAGGCAGCTATCAGGCTTGAGTCAAACCAAGTCTCATGCATGACCCCCACATGGCATATATTAATTTAATATTTTTGCAAAGATTTTATACTACAAGAAACTTTTTTTTTGCTTTTCTTCTTCTTTTTTTAATTTATTTTTGACTTCTTCCTTTGAATTACACCTCTTTTTTTTTCCTTTTTTTTATCCCCCTCCCTTTTTTAAAAAATATGATTTTATGTTAGCAGTAATATCAGACTGGCCCATTCTATCACATAGGTTTGACAGCATGGCCTAAACCACACCAAAACCTACCCTTGGATAAAAAAACCCATCGACATAATTTTGTTTTTTGGGATGTTGTAACTCAACTGACAATTGAACTTCTTGTCCAAGTGTTTTTAAAGGAATGGGAATTATCGCCCCAGGATATTTTAATTCATCATAAATTGAGTCTGATGTTATTATCTGGGGGTCAGGTGAGAAGAAATCCAGTTGTGAAGGCGTGAAAAATTCTTCATTTAGCAGGTTTGTGTGAGTCATCACCCTGCAAGTGCTTCATGTATTCCCTTCACCGTAGGATTTTAATTGGCAAGATCTTCCCGTGCCTAATGACTGCAAATACTGGGTGTTATTTCTGTTTCCTCAGCCTCCTGAGCTAAAGCAATCATCAAGGTCTTAATTACTTCCCATCCAAGCAATAGCTGCCATTTATCAGCACGATTTAAAGCTTTTCTCTTTGAGCCCACCTGTGAATTTTTGCTGTTAAATAAACCCCCGACAAGCAGGAATATGCCAGCTTCTGACATGGAAAGGGAGATGTTGGGGTTTTTTGACTGCTGTACTGAAAAGCCACTGGGATAAATGTAAAGCAGCCCCTGGCAGCAGCATCTCAGCATCTCCTGAGATTTGGGGTTTTCAGGAATTAAGGTCTCAGGTCTCTGGCTCTGCTCATCTCAGTTTCTTTTTGTTTATTCTGAACACTCAGGTTGGTGAATCCCTCTCCAGAGTCCAACCTGCAGCTTACAGATTTTTCAGGGCTGAAGGTAGGTTTCCCATTTCCAAAGGACTCTAAATTCTGGCCTGAAAAGGGAGCCCAGCCCCTGTCCTTGAAAATCATAATGACCTAAGCTTGAGCAGATCATTGAACCAGAGAGATTCTGCACAAGGAATTCCACTGAAGAGTTGGGATTTAACCACTGCTAGGACTAGACAAAATTGCTTTAAGTTTCATCCCTGGTTTTATGGACACGGGATCAGTCATCTAAGAAGCTGAACCTAATACTCCTCTTAGGGAATTATAATCAAATTTTTAGTAACAACCCCAAGGAAGCCCCATTGTAAGACAGGAATTCCATTGTACCAGATTAAAGCAAGAACAAGGAGGCCCTGCCTACAGCAACACCAGGACTTTACCAACACCATCTTCTGCCATAAGAAAAAAATAAAAAAAACCCCAATCCCAATGACCCTCGAGGAGTAGGGAACTATTTTGCTTTTACACATCAACTTCCAAGGTAATTCCACAAGCAAATTGAAGGTTCTTCCAAACTATGAAAAAAGCAGAGTGCTCTCATATTTTAGTAATATCTGATTGCTTCTCTTTCAAGCTGTGACATAATAGAGAAATTAATTAAACCAAATGTCACTGTAGTCGTATCTATAATGAATTTCAGTGCCCTAAAACACTCCAAAAATTGACACAAGTGCACAAGAAATTTTATTAAAAGGCTACGGCATTTAGTAGGCACTTGATAAAGGGTAGTGATATAAATCACATCAACAGCTTTAGGTACTTGAAATAACCATTTATTTGTACATTGGTTTATTGTCTGGAGACCCTGACTGGGACTGTGCCCTGCTGGATGTGTTGCGCAGGGAATCCTTCTCTCCCTCTCCCTCTCCCTCTCCCTCTCCCTCTCCCT
>VWYO01026369.1:60721-71621 GCA_013400275.1 Rhadina sibilatrix | reverse complement strand
TCTCCCTCTCCCTCTCCTCCTCAATGTTAATAACCTTATCCTATCATTATTAGAGGGCTAATAACAAAAGAAATCAAGCAACAGTTGTGATATAACATTGATTTCCCTTGCAGCTGCAGATTTGGGTGTTTCCCCATATTTTACTTCTTTTTCTGGAGGGAGTTTAGGTGCCTGGTTAATTGCCTCTATTTGCCCTATTTAACATATTAAATATGGGCAATAAGCATCACCCGGCCATTATCTCCCTTCCTGAAAGCAAACACCTCTCTGCCAGCCCGTCCCTGATGGGAAATGAGAGAAACCCAGACACAGCCTGAGGCTGTGGTGAGGTGTTGCAGCGTATCCTCGCACCCAGACAAATGTTTCCAAATAAGGCAAAGGGGTTCCAGTTTCACCCCTGACTTTTAAGGAAAAGCATCAGAAACTTCTGTATTTCCTTCATCGTGGTTGGCCCAGTGCCAGCACAGGGACGCTGGTTGGAGCTTTGGGATGTTTCTCAAAACCTGGATGTGTTTCTATGGGGCAGCAGGCCAAATAACCCTCCTAAGACATGAAGTACTTAAGAAGGAGCACAGAGATGCTCAGGACGTTTTGGGGTGCCTCAGCCAGGCGTAAGGGCCTTTCCTGCACCTGAGCACAGCTTCTATTTTGTTTTTGTGTCGAAAAACCTTTTGATTTTCAAAGCACACCTGATCAGCCATCCCACAATTATTCTAAGCCGTTCTGAGAAGTGCTGGACACCCTCAGAACTTGATACACCTTCCTGAGGCTCGTTACACGCTGGCCTCCCCTAAGACTGTATCAGTGAGGAGTCTCAGTGTCCTCTGCCCGTTTCTGATCTGAGAAAGGTCCTTTTGTAATAAATGAAAAGCTAGACTTGCCAATACATCAAGCAGTATATCCAATTTATTAATCTGTTTGGTAAAAGGGCGAGCAATGGCAGCACGGGAGTCTNAGGGTGAGCAATGGCAGCGCTGGGTGCACGGGAGTCTCCACCCCAAGCAATGCACAGATTCAGCTCTAAAACCGTGGTCTCTTATACCATTCTAGGCACTTCCCCACATTTTCAGTTATTTTCTACTTGCTTTTCTTCATAATCAGCAGTGTTGGTTTTTGAAGATCTGAAGGCAATCCGAGATGGTCTTCTGATGTTTCTCCAGTCTCTAGTTCCTCTTTTAAAATATCGTTTTCCACCAGCATTATTTTTGGTTATACAGTTTGCTTAAGCCAGCATATATATTCTGTTAGCATACATTTTGCAAGCTTTTTCTTGCTTATTGCACAGCTTNACATTTTGCAAGCTTTTTCTTGCTTATTACACAGCTTAAGCTAGCATGCCCCAACACCTGTCTGCATGGGGCCCCCCTCTCACCTATTACAAAACCTTAAAAGTCAGCATGCTTCAAGATATTTTTGTAGGGCCTTTCAGTTTGTTAGCCTTACTTCCCCTTATTAAAGGATTGCAAATTCTTCTATACAAAAAACCCCCAATTTATAACTTGTACAAAGAATAGTTTAAAACTTACACTACAAGGTCGTTTAATTACTTGCAAACAATTACAATTTTGTTGTTGCAACAAACTGTTAGTTAAAAGCCTGCTGTTGTATAGTTGTCTTGTTAAGCCCCACTTCCATGCCTTACTTAGCTGAAAAAACTCTTCTTTATAACAATCCCATGGTCTTTGTCTACACTGCCTGCAGACACATGTGCTATTTGATTGACACGAATCACAACTTAATCTCTCACACTTTTGGACAACTTCTTCTTTTCAGCATCTCCAGGCGGCATCTGCCTCTTGCTCTCCTGATGGAACAAAGGAAAGTAAATTGGTCACATTCAGTATCTTCCCACTGAGCACGTCGAAAATGTTAACAGAATTTGTTGGTGTGGCTAATCCAGCAAATTTATTGGAGGCTTCTTGCTTTCCTTGCCTATTTCTGCCTAATTATTCGTTCACTCCTTTGTGTTTATCCCCTCTGCAAGGCAGCTTTTGGAGAGGAGGGGCTCCTCCTGTGTCTGGAAGGGCTGTTTGGTACAGTGAACCTCAGTAGTTTGGTTGTATTCCTTCGTGCACAGCCAGTATAATTTTAAGAGATTTGATGTTTTCTTGCTGTTAAACAAATAACATGAAGCAACCTTAGCACAGCCTTTCACGCCTCTCCTGGTTTATACCCACTTGTTTACAGCTCTACAAACTTCAGCTGAACTCCATCTGCCTGTTTTAAAAGCCATAAAAATGATGTATAAAAATACCTAAGCACCCTACACAAATTATCATAACTGAAGCCCATATGGCAATTGTAAAAACAGAAATGTAAGAAGTTCAAGCCAGACAACTCGGGAAGAAAAAAACTACAAAAATATTTAGAGTCTTTTTGGAAAAAGTTCTTAAAAAATGTAGCTGGTCTCCTTGACACAAAGTGTAATGAAAATTTAGTTATTAACTTAGTGAAAGATAAAAACGTCCCTTAACCTTAAAACCCACCCTGATTAAAATAGCCTTCTATGTTATCTAACTGGTTAGTACAGAGCAACACATACTACATAGAATTAGCAGAAATTCTCTTTTCCAGCCTAAACTTATCCAGGTTGGTTTATATTCAATTGGTTTATTGTCCTTGGATTTTCAAATACAAGGCTTTCAGAGCTGGGACATTGCAGTTGCACTCAGGGCTGTGAAAGTCATTTTGAGTCAACATGAGAGGAGTGGAAGTCAACAATCTGGAATGGAAATGCCAGGTGGGAAATAGTGGATCTGATTTTCCTTTCCAATTGCTCAACTTGGAGAGTGGTAGGAAAAGTTTCACCCTTAAAACCCTTTTGTTTTCTGAAAGTTTTCAGCATCTAACAGTCCTGGGTTACAGTGGAAATTCTCTTGCTCCTTTTAGCTGTGCTGTAATTTCCATGAATGGCAGACAGCTTAGCAATGAAACTTACTGTGTCATGCAGTGCTTCAAAGCCTTGCACAAATACTGAGGAACACTATGGAAAAACACGGGAAAAAAAAAAATCATAGTTAAACACAGCTGCATCTTAGTTAATATTTTTTGCTGCATTTATTTACAAGAAGCATGTAATTAAAACTGGGAGGAGAGGATTCTGCTCTCACTGCAGGGTACAGTTGTCAGTCAAACCATTTTTAGACCTTGGTCTGTGGCTGTGTCTACAAACACTTCAGATTGACAGGCGAGATCCATCTCTGTGGATGTAACAACCTATTTTTGAATAATAATGTGGGTTTTGATTGGCAACTCAACAATGGCAGAATGCAGCCATTCATGCACCCTTTTTATACCTTTTTATACCTTTTTATTATCTGCTGCTGTATCACTCCCCTGTCATGCACATCCCTGCTGTCAGTAAAAATGGGCCTGGCGCTCAACTCTACACTGCCAGCACAGTCCACGGGATCAGAACATCAAAATAAGAACACTAAAACCCAATAAAAAGTAAAACACATTAAAATGTAATACTCTGACTGCATCCTGAACAGTGTGACTGGTGTTTCCAGGTCCTTTACAAACATGTCTTTGGCAGTTTAGCCCTGGCATTGAGTATAGCTTCAAGGATGGCACAAAAGAAGCCCACGGAGAGATGTGAGGGAGTTTTAAATGTTCAGTAATGGCCCAGTTCAAAGTGTCTTGCTGGTCACATCACCTCTGTACTTTGGATGCCGCATCTTGGGTGACTCCAAACCTGAACAGCCCTGAGTTCCACACTGTGACCTTGAAGTCTTCCTTTCCTCACAACCGAACCTTGCTTTGGTTTACCAGGCAGCTTCTTCTCAGGTTTTGTAAAAGTTTAGAGAAGTCAAGCTTGTGGTGTGTGTCTGTTCTACCTTGGACAGAACATCTTCTTTCTTCATTTAACAGGTCTTGGTTTATATTGTGGTAATAGAGGTGTTTTCATGCATTTTGAAAAGCTCTTTGTCAAACGTTAGGCTTTACATCTTTGTCAGGTGTCGCAATACGACACGAAAAGAATGACACTCACGCACTGAGATGTTCAAGGCAAAAAAGGGGCAGTTTATTTGCAGACCTTGACATTTATAGAATTTCAACAGTGACCATGGATTGGAGGAAGAAAACTGTCCTCTCCAACCACACTGGCCAACCCAACAGTCCATCAATTTTCTCTTCTTACAGAAAGGAATGCAAAACAATCATTATTTACATGAAAAGTGCGTGAGAAACTCCACCACAAAAGGTGAACACAGAAGGCTGAAGGAACTTTGGAAAAACTTTAGAAAAACAGAGAAGAACAGGGTGACAGTCAGGTATCAGTGCTACAATTCAATTACCCGTGGCTTTTAATGGTAGCAGAGTAGAGTTCTTCTGGCTTGAAATTTGGTTGTCTGGTACAAGTTATCCTTGTAAACTTCCCTCAGTTTCAACAGAGAGAGATGCAGAATTGGAAACTAATTCATCCCATCCATCTCAGCCAGTTTCCTTGGAGGGATTAATTGCCCCTATGTCTCTGGATATTGAGCAACAGCATCCTGCATGTGCACTCTGGGCATTTTTCTTCTTCAGTGTCATCAGCTGATGATGACAAGAAGAAATTTTTAAACCAAGAACTTCTTGATCTCAACCCTGCTTTAAAATGTTGCTGCGTGGGCTTGTAGGAGCAATTGAATATAAACAAAAATGTCTGTCATGACATTTGGAGGCAGATGTATTTTGGCTGATTCAGACCCCCACCTAAATAAAAATTTCTCAGATAAACAAAAAAAATAAATTCTTGAAAATAATGAGTTTTCAGATAAACAAAACCAATACATTCTTAACAACAGTAAGTTCTCAGATAAACAGTTCCCTGACAGATGCCAGTAAAAGAACTTCTTTAGAAAATCCCAGGTGCTATCTCCTGACCTTTTTCATTCTCTTTTAGCCTCCAAAAGCAGTTTAATTTTTCTGCACAGTAACTATCTTTCTGACACTAATTTAAGGCAACATTTATCTCTAAGGACATTGCAAAGTCATTCCAGCTTCAGGTTACTTGAGAACTTGGACAATTCTTTTATCCAAGACCAACCCTGACATCCTTCACAGACAATCCCAGTGTCCCCAGTCCCAGCTTTGACTCAGCCCTTGATCTACAGACACCCCATGAGTTTCTGGTGGTGGAAAGATGCTGACAGATTGTCAGGAGTAGCAGTAATTAATGGGATGGGCAACTGCTTCAACCCTGCTGTTTCTGGGAGTGCCTTAGGAAGCCAAAAGAAGAAATGCAAAGACAACAAATCCCAGAATTACATTTTTCAGGGCAGGTGTATGAGGAGAAGGAGCAAAGCCAATGTCTGCATTTCTGAATTAACTGCCTTGTTTTCAGTCAGTGCAGAGAACTTGAACCTCTGAGCTGAAAATTCTCAGATTTTTACCTTTTCAGACAATGCCTATTAAAATTGTTTTGTTTTGCATTTCAATTTTACTGCCTTGCAGACAAGATGATTTGGTGACCAAGGAGGATAAGTAATTTTTCTTACAGCATATTGTTTAAAAACATCCCGGAGAGAACATTCTTGTCCTATCCCACTCCTATTAAATCTCAGGTTATCTTAGAAACCTGAGTTCCACCACAGGTGATGGAAAACATCAACTTTCTTTTCTACAAGGTGTTCAGCTTGTAAGAACATTCACATTTTTCTTCAATTTATTGCTTGAATTCTTCTTCTACAGTAAATGTTGACTTACATTTTCTAGGAAGGCTGTAAAGTTTCATTGAAAATGCAGAAAAAGAAATGTGATTAATGAATACTAACCATAGCCGTAAAAAAAAATATTTATCTCATTAGAATAAAGCTCTTATATGTTTATCTCCAAAATTTCAATCAGTTCAAGAAAAGAGGTTTTCTTTTATTCTTTTTAATTAATATATTCAGTATAAATGACTGATTTTTATCTCGGTAATAAAATTTTAAACCGAAGAAAGATAATTCAGGAAAAATAATTAAATTTGATAAATGTCAAGCAACTTAAAACTTCACTGGAATGTATTTATATTTGGTAACTTTCCCTCAGGAAATTCAGAATTTAGCATGGGAAGTGATGTTTTTCTAAATTCTTCAAGAGTTTAAATAGAAGAAATAGCATTCCAGCAAACTGATCACAGAAAAATCTCTGACTGTGTTATATACTTATATAAATCTGCTTTGTCTTTTCATTTCCTGGCAATGCTCAGATTAGGAAGTGAAAACAAAACATTTTAATCACATTCAACTTTGATTTCTGATAGACACACAGGTTTATGGTATAAGAGTGCTTGCACTTGTCTACTAAAATGAACTAACTATGGCTTAAAGGGGATGGAGGGATTAAGAATTTTCACAAAAAAACTAATAAAGCTGACTGTGTTTACATGACAAATATTACTGAAAAAATGATGTGAACATGGTCTGGCAGTTGTTTTACATGCAGACTAAGAGCTTAATATTTCTGAAATTAAAAAAAGAAAAATAGCTCAAATAGTAGAAATCTCTGTTTTAATTTCAAGGCCTTGTCCTTCTGTATAATCCATGAAGCAGAAAGGCTTTTTTTGTCCACAAAGTACTGCTTGAATTGAATTGTTTACCTAAAAAAATCTGGAAGAGTGAATGCTTCCTTCCAAAGGTGTTCTGGTTCCTGTCAATGTGGTGAGGTTTCATGCATAAATTATTTGGTGAAAACTTTTTTCTGGAGTCATCAGCATAGATGATTATGAAACTTCTTTTGCCTGGGCAGTTCTTTGCTTTTATTGCTTTCCTTCTCCTTATAAACCCAAACCACTTTTTATCATAAGACAACACCCCCTGTGATTTACATGGTGGGATTTTATTTATGACCCCTAACATCATCGAGCCCAGCCATTCCAAGGCCATCACTAACCCATGTCCACAAGTGCCACATCCCCAGGTCTTTTAAATAAAAACCTAACAGCAGTCCAAGGATGTGTACTCAAATATCTGTGAGAGTCCAAAGTCACTGAGAAGGAAACAAATGATGCTCAGTTTTCATGGAAGCTTGTGTTGACCAATGGATCAATGGCACAAGCATTTCTGATCAAAGGTACTTGGGAAAAAAAAAAAAAATCAGCTGAGATCACCATTCTGGAGTCTGCTGTTTGACTTTCCAGGTCATAAATAATTCCAGGCAGGTCTCTGTGCTGGGGGAGAGAGCTTGCAAATGAGCACTGATGAAACTCCATGGTTTTGTTCCTGGCTGGGAGATTCGTTGCTTTTCAGATGCACATCCTGGTGAAGCTGTGAAGTAACCAGCAGGTAGATACTAACCCTATTATTTTTCTGTTTTCCTGATTATTCACTTTATCCCCCATCTGTCCTTATTTGTTTTTCCTCTGGAAAAACAACGTTCCTCTGGACTGTGTCGGAACCTGCTGTGTTCAGAAGAGGAAGGCAAGCGAGAAGAGGCAGTAGGTGGTTTGTCCCCTCAGGCTGCCACTTTGATATTTTTCATATTATTCTTTTTTTTTTTTTTGGTAGAAGAAACTAGGGAAGTTTTTGTGTAGGTCCCCTGCCAGCCTGCCACAAGGCTTGTTTCTGTTTCAAGCAAGGAAATGGATAATAAGTAGGAGTGAAGTGTTGTAAGCACCTAATGCTGCAGAATAATGCACCTAATGCTTCCTTGCCTAGGCTGGAAGGATGATCCCCATTCTGCCTTCAGAACTTCATGAGCTGTAATTTATTGCAAGGGTCCAGCAAGGGTCAGGGCAATCCCAAGCACAAATACAGGTTTTGGGGAGAAGGGACTTCTCCTGGGGAGAAGGATTTGGGTGTGTGAGTTGGTGAGAAGCTCCCCCTGACCCAGCAGTGAGCACTCACAGCCCAGGAAACTCCCCATCTCCTGGGATCCATCCTCAGCAGCACAAGCAGAAGGGGGAAGCAGGACTCAGACAGAAAAGGCAGGGACAATAAACATGGGACAAAGATTCCAGAACTGGTAAAATGGGAATGGGGTGAAATCACTATGGGAATATGCTAGGCTTTGTAAAGTACCATGACTATAGAAAGTTTCTTGACAGGAAAGCAAAATATCTTATTTACTTATTTACCTGACAACGAGGTCAAGGAAGAATTTCTCTCTTTACACTTTTCAGGAAAACAACAGAGTTTAAAAGGAGCAATTGGTGCTAAAGAATGTGTTGGCACTAGTGCAAAAGACCATGGCATTTTCCATGACCTTAAGTAAAGCTGAAAAGAAATCAGAAGGCTCATAGCTCCCAAATTTCTGGGGTTCTGAAACAACCTCTCTATAACAGGGTAATAAAAAAAAAAAAAAAATCAGTGCTTTAGTACAGATTCGTATAGAGGAAAGGGTTAGAATTTATTGAAGAACCATGATCTAGAGGGCAAAAATATTTTCAGGAATTTTGTGAACAGCTCAGGATGGCACAGGAATCCCACAGGCTGTGCGCATCTGCCTGCTCCATGCAGATGTCCAACATGGTCTAAAATATCTTGAGGGCTACTAAACTCCCCTCGGAAAGCTGAATCCCTCCTCTCCAAGGCACTGCGGGAGCAAACAACTTGTGGCTCTGTGTGTCATCAAGAGAGAATTACAGAGCTGTGTGTCTGTCTGAGAGCTCCAGAGCTGTGTGTCTGAGAACTCCAGAGCTGTGTGTCTGTCTGAGAGCTTCAGAGGTGTGTCTGTCTGAGAACTCCAGAGCTGTGTCTGTCTGAGAGCTCCAGAGCTGTGTGTCTGTCTGAGAGCTCCAGAGCTGTGTGTCTGTCTGAGAACTCCAGAGCTGTGTGTCTGTCTCCCTTGACTACCAACAGGGATGAGAGTAATGAGCTGAAATGCAGATGCTACTGTGAATGAGATGAGCTACATTTGGGCTGTACATGTCTCAGGCATTTTAAAAACCAATGCAAGTGTCTGCAAAGTCACCCTAAAGCTCTGGTTATTAAAGGAGGTGGAGAGGAGATGTGCCAAGTGTGTCCCACAGAGTTCAAGGTAGCAGAGATAGAAACATGCTCTTTGTCTTCACTACATGTGGGGAAAGAGAAATGGTTTAAATTAGAGCAAGAGGGATTTGCTCTGTCTACCCAGGGGCTCTTCTTAGAGGGAGAGTTGCCCCTAGAAAAGGCTGTGTGGTGCAAAAGTGCTCTACTGCCCACTGAAAGCAGTTTGGGAAACACTGAGAGTGTTCCTCTCAGGTTTGTCTAAATACCAGTTTTAAGGTAGTGGCTGGGATCATCTCTGGAGCCTCTGCCAGCACTCTATTCTACTGTTTATCTGATTAAAATGGTACCAGACTTTAAAATCATTGTTTAACATATTGCTCCATTTTCCCCCTCTGTTTTTTTAAAAGGTATGCTGCTTATTCCTTCTGAATCTTCTGTATTTTCATGTCCCTGAACACATAAAATGAGCTCAAAACTGACTGAACAATGAAGGTAGCATATATCAATTATTCCTACTCTGCAGCTGCTTCCAAAGTTTTCCTTCTCTTTCCCTTCCATAATACCTTTGATTTTGTTCACACAACAAAAACTTTCCTTTTTTTTTAATTCAGAAATTCCCACTTTGATTATTCAAGCTACTTCCTGTAATAATATCTCCCTCTCTTCCCCTCTTTCTATAGTTAAATCACCTGTTGTGACTAAACTCAGCTGCCTCCAGCATTGCTGATGAAGAAAACAGCCTTCTTTTCACTCAGCTGTTCAGCGTTTTTAACAAGAAGCCATGAATGCCAGAGAGATTTCTGCTCAGAGGGCAGATTTTCATGTGTTTTTAAGCAGAAATATGGTTTTCCTGGAGCCTGTTTTTGTTTTTGTTTTTGTTTTGTTTTTTTTTTTTTACTTGCTATGTTTAGTGAAAACTCTGCACTGCATCATCCTTACCTTGTTTGGATTTTACATGGAGTTGTTTAACTCAGGAACTTGAGTAAAGATTGGTTTATTTTCTACAGTGAAGATGAAATATGGGGAGATATAGTATTCGTGTTTGCTTTTCTTTAAAACTCCTCTCTTGCTCTTTGTGTTGATAAAGGCAGCAGTGCTTCCAAAAGAGTTTTCTGCTCAAGGCTGGATGCTCCATCAGCCAAAGGGGTGGAAAAATGTTCATTCAACCTTTTAACCAGATCTGCAGCCTCATAGAACTGTTCTGGCAGTTCAGATGGAGGCATGGTTCAAGGTCTGGTGCCCTGATCCTCTAGGGTAAAACACCAAAATCAGAGTCCAAAGAGGGGCAGCAAATTGTTATTCAAACTGGTTTGTTCAGATCTGGACCTTGAGGATTGCTCATCTTCCCCCATGGGCTGCAAAGCACTGGCCAATCCTTTCATTGCCTCCCTCTACATCACTCATCTGTGAGGGTTTGAGAGTGGCTCCAGAAGTGGGGATGGGAGTTTCTGGCCATAGATTTACAATAAATGAGGAACTGTTGTTTGTAAGCTGTGCTGGTACTTGTAGGCTTCTTCCTGAGTGTCTCCACGTGCTGTGTGTTTGCCTCCTCATCTGGGGCTTTTTCCAGCTTTGGGGAGGATTCTATGTCTCTGTTTGTAGCTGAGCACAGGAAGCTCCTGGCACTGCCTGAAGCCTCTGTGTGGCCCTGGGTCACATATCCTGAGTTTTGAAGAGCACTCATTTATTTTCCCCCTCTCTGTATTCCTGGCTTTTGAAGCCTGTAGTGCTCTCCTGGGTTGGAGTCCTCAGTGCTGTGACAAACAGCTCTCAGGTGACACTCAGAGTTATGGCACTTTCTCTGTGAGATNAAAAATAAATGCAAAGCTTCTCAAGCTTTACTAAGCTACGCTAACTAGCTACAAAGCAAAGCAAAGCGAAAGTGAGTGCCAAAAAAAAAAACCCAAAAAGAAAAAACCTCGCCGTCTGGTGGTGGTGACTCCCACTCTTCAAGGCCAGTCCAAGAGGTTTCTGAAAACAAACTGTGCACTTTTCTCCCC